>CAMQGK010000634.1:7712500-8262500 GCA_947000775.1 Pterois miles
AGCGATCACCTGGAAGCGGCGGTGACTCCGGTGGAGTCGGCCATTCAGGCGATAGAAGAGCCACACATGGCCGTGTTCATACAGGTGGGTGACGCTTGACCCAACTGATCAGAAAACAAAAATATCATCCAAGTGGGAAATAAAAAAGTATTTTAAAGGTTGTTTGTACGCCGTCAGAGTTAATGCCTTAATAACACGGTAACACAAAGTTGTTTTAATGATTTCTTTAATGTATGAACACAGCTTAGATTGATTATTAGGTTCTAAAGCTAGAGTGAAGTACCATTAGTACCAGCCAGGTCAGACTACTACTACTACATCCTGGTAACTAGAGACCTAGAACATTCAGAGGATGGATGGCTTTCCTAGCTACACTGACTACTACTGCTACTACTACTACTACATCCTGGTAACTAGAGACCTAGAGCATTCAGAGGATGGATGGCTTTCCTAGCTACACTGACTACTACTGCTACTACGACTACATCCTGGTAACTAGAGACCTAGAGCATTCAGAGGATAGATGGTTTTCCTAGCTACAATAACTACTACTGCTACTACTGCTACTACTACTACTACATCCTGGTAACTAGAGACCTAGAGCATTCAGAGGATGGATGGCTTTCCTAGCTACAATGACTACTACTGCTACTACTACTACTACTACTACTACATCCTGGTAACTAGAGACCTAGAACATTAGAGGATGGATGGCTTTCCTAGCTACACTGACTACTACTGCTACTGCTACTACTACTACTACGACTACATCCTGGTAACTAGAGACCTAGAACATTCAGAGGATAGATGGCTTTCCTAGTTACAATAACTACTACTGCTACTACCACTACTACATCCTGGTAACTAGAGACCTAGAACATTCAGAGGATGGATGGCTTTCCTAGCTACAATGACTACTACTGCTACTACTACTACTACTACTACGACTACATCCTGGTAACTAGAGACCTAGAACATTAGAGGACAGATGGCTTTCCTAGTTACAATAACTACTACTGCTACTACCACTACTACATCCTGGTAACTAGAGACCTAGAGCATTCAGAGGATGGATGGCTTTCCTAGCTACAATGACTACTACTGCTACTACTACTACTACATCCTGGTAACTAGAGACCTAGAGCATTCAGAGGATGGATGGCTTTCCTAGCTACAATGACTACTACTGCTACTACTACGACTACATCCTGGTAACTAGAGACCTAGAGCATTCAGAGGATGGATGGCTTTCCTAGCTACAATGACTACTACTGCTACTACTACGACTACATCCTGGTAACTAGAGACCTAGAGCATTCAGAGGATGGATGGCTTTCCTAGCTACAATGACTACTACTGCTACTACCACTACTACTACTACATCCTGGTAACTAGAGACCTAGAACATTCAGAGGATAGATGGCTTTCCTAGTTACAATAACTACTACTGCTACTACTACTACTACTACTACATCCTGGTAACTAGAGACCTAGAACATTCAGAGGATGGATGGCTTTCCTAGCTACAATGACTACTACTGCTACTACTACTATACTGACGATAGGGGGCTCATTAGAGTCATCATCCTTGTCTCTGCGGATGAAGGTAGTGGAGAAGGAGGAAACACTGGGGGCGTTTGGCAGCTGGCAGTGTTTCCTTGTTTAACACAGTGACGTTTCTGGTGAATACCTGTGACTGATGTGATTAATTTAGTGTCTCTCCTTCCTGTCGGTCTTCTTCACTTTTACAGAGTGTCAAAGTCCTCCTGGAAAAGTAAGTCACCTCTTGTTTACTACTATAAACACTACTACTTTTTGACTGACTACACTTCTATTTCTTTGTGACTTTTTATGACATACTGGACTTTGTCGACAAACTATACTACGACTTTTTAATGTCTTGGACATGCTATACTGTTACTTTTTTCGACATGCTATTCTATGACTTTTTCGACATGCTAAACTGACTTTTTCGACGACATTTTTCAACATACTATACTATGACTTTTTTTCCACAACATTTTTCGACATGCTATATACTATGACATTTTTTGACGTGCTATACTATGACTTTTTTCACAACATACTAAACTATGACTTATTTCACGACATTTTTCAACATACTATACCATGACTTTTTTCACGACATTTTCCGACATATACTTTTTTCACATTTTTACACACTTCTGCTTTTTCAGGTTTTTCGCATGCTATCTATGCTTTTTCAGGATATTTTCGACATGCTATACTATGACTTTTTTCACGACATTTTCCGACGTGCTATACTATGACTTTTCTTATGAATTTTTTCAACATACTATAATATGACTTTTTTTTAATAATAATATTGTTTAACATAATATGACTGTTAACATGAAATTTTTCAAGATTTGATACTATGACCAATTTTTCAACCTACTATACTGTGACGTTTTTCGACGCGCTATACTATGACTTTTTCGACATGCTATACTATGACTTTTCTTATGAATTTTTTCAACATACTATAATATGACTTTTTTAATCATAATGACTGTTAACATGAAATTTTTCAAGATTCAATACTATGACCTATTTTTCAACCTACTATACTGTGACTTTTTTCGACGTGCGATACTATAACTTTTTTCGACGCGCTATACTATAACTTTTTTCGACATGCTATACTATGACTTTTTTCGACATCCTATACTATGACTTTTTTCGACATGCTATGCTGACGTTTTTCGACATGCTATGCTGACGTTTTTCGACATGCTATACTATGACTTTTTTCACGACATTTTTCGACATGCTATACTATGACTTTTTTTCGACATTCTCTACTGTGACCTTTTTCGACCTGCTATACTATGACTTTTTCGACCTGCTATACTATGACTTTTTTTTGACGCGCTATACTATGACTTTTTTCGACATCCTATACTGACTTTTTCCGACGTGCTATACTATGACTTTTTCCACGTGCTATACTATACTTTTTTCACGACATTTTTCGACATGCTACACTATGACTTTTTTCAGGATATTTTCGACATGCTATACTATGACTTTTTTTTCACGACATTTTTCGACATACTAAACTGACTATTTTCACGACATCTTTCGACATGCTATGCTATGACTTTTTTCACGACATTTTCCGACATATAACTTTTTTTCACGACATTTTTCCGACACACTATACTATGACTTTTTTCAGGATATTTTCGACATGCTATACTATGACTTTTTTCACGACATTTTTTGACAGTATACTATGACTTTTTGCTATACTATGACTTTTTTCATGACATTTCTCGACATGCTATACAATGACTTCTCATGAATTTTTTCAACATACTATAATATGACTTTTTTTTAATCATAATATTGTTTAATATAATATGACTGTTAACATGAAATTTTTCAAGATTCGATACTATGACCTATTTTTCAACCTACTATACTGTGACGTTTTTCGACGCGCGATACTATAACTTTTTCGACGCGCTATACTACAACTTTTTCGACATGCTATACTAGGATTTTTTTCGACGTGCTATTCTATGACTTTTTTCGACATGCTATACTATGACTTTTTCGACATGCTATACTATGACTTTTTTCGACATCCTATACTGATTTTTTTGACCTGTATACTATGACTTTTTTTAAAGAAATTTTTGAAAAATAAAAATGATTTTTTTATTAAATTTTTTGGAAATGTTATACTATGACTTTTTCGGAGGGGTTTATTTTTACTTTTTTCGAAGGGTTATACTTTAATTTTTTTCAAAAAATTTTTTTAAAAAAAAAAATTAATTTTTTTTTTAAAATTTTTTAAAATTTTTTTTTTTTTTTTTTTTTATAAATTTTTCAAAATTTTTTTTTTTTTTATATATTTTTCCCACACAAAATTTTTTTTTTTTTTAGTTTTTTTTTTATTTTTTTTTTTTTGGACATTTTTCGACATGCTATACTATGACTTTTTCGACGTGCTATACTATGACTTTTTTCGACGTGCTATACTATGACTTTTTTCGATGTGCTATTCTATGACTTTTTCGACGTGCTATACTATGACTTTTTCGACGTGCTATTCTATGACTTTTTTCTACATGCTATACTATGACTTTTTTAATTAAATAAATTTTTTTAAAATAAAAAAAATTTTTAAAAAAAATTTTAAATAAATAAATTTATATATTATAAATATATTTTTTAAAATATTATTTTTTTAAATTTTTTCGATGTGCTATTCTATGACTTTTTCGACGTGCTATACTTTGACTTTTTCGATGTGCTATTCTATGACTTTCTTTTTTCGACATCCTTTACTGACTTTTTTCGACATGCTATGCTGACGTTTTTCGACATGCTATACTATGACTTTTTTCACAACATTTTTCGACATGCTGTACTATGACTTTTTTTCGACATTCTCTACTGTGACCTTTTTCGACCTGCTATACTATGACTTTTTTCGACATTTTAAAATTTTTCATTTTATTTTTTTTTTTTTCTTTTTTTTTTTTGCTATACTATGACTTTTTCCGACATGCTATACTAGGACTTTTTCGACATGCTATACTAAGACTTTTTTCGACATGCTAAACTATGACTTTTTTCGACGTGCTATACTATGACTTTTTTCACGGCATTTTTCGACATACTAAGGACTATTTTCATGACATTTTTCGACATGCTATACTATATTTTTCGACATACTAAACTGACTTTTCACGACATCTTTCGACATGCTATACTATGACTTTTTTCAGGATATTTTTGACATGCTATACTATGACTTTTTTCACGACATTTTTCGACATGCTATACTATGACTTTTTCGACGTGCTATTCTATGACTTTTTCGATGAATGCTATACTATGACTTTTTCGACGTGCTATACTTTGACTTTTTCGACGTGCTATTCTATGACTTTTTTCGACATGCTATACTATGACTATCTTTTTTCGACGTGCTATACTATGACTTTTTTCAGGACATTTATACTGATTTTTTTCGACATGCTATACTATGACTTTTTTCGAGGATATTATACTTTTTCGACATGCTATACTATGACTTTTTTCACGACATTTTTCGACATACTAAACTGACTTTTTTCACGACATCTTTCGACATGCTATACTATGATTTTTTTCACGACATTTTCCGACATATAACTTTTTTTCAAGATATTTTTCAAAAAAATAAAAAAATAATTTTTTTAATTTTCGACACACTATACTATGACTTTTTCCACGACATTTTTCGACATGCTATACTATGACTTTTTTCGAATTTTTTTTATGAATTTTTTCAACATACTATAATATGACTGTTCAACATTAAAATTTTTCAATGATACTATGACCTTTATTTTTCAACCTACTATACTGTGACTTTTTTCGACATGCTATACTATAACTTTTTTCGACATGCTATACTATGACTTTTTTCCATCTTCTATGACTTTTTTCGACATGCTATACTATAACTTTTTTCGACATGCTATACTATGACTTTTCGACATCCTATACTGGGACTTTTTCGACATGCTATACTATGACTTTTTTCGACGTGCTATTCTATGACTTTTTTCGACGTGCTATACTATGACTTTTTTCGATGTGCTATTCTATGACTTTTTCGACGTGCTATACTATGACTTTTTCGACGTGCTATTCTATGACTTTTTTCTACATGCTATACTATGACTTTTTTCGATGTGCTATTCTATGACTTTTTCGACGTGCTATACTTTGACTTTTTCGATGTGCTATTCTATGACTTTTTTCGACATCCTTTACTGACTTTTTTCGACATGCTATGCTGACGTTTTTCGACATGCTATACTATGACTTTTTTCACAACATTTTTCGACATGCTGTACTATGACTTTTTTTCGACATTCTCTACTGTGACCTTTTTCGACCTGCTATACTATGACTTTTTTCGACATGCTATACTATGTTTTTTATATGACTTTTTCCGACATGCTATACTAGGACTTTTTCGACATGCTATACTATGACTTTTTTCGACATGCTCAACTATGACTTTTTTCGACGTGCTATACTATGACTTTTTTCACGACATTTTTCGACATACTAGGACTTTTTTCACGACATTTTTCGACATACTAAACTGACTTTTCACGACATCTTTCGACATGCTATACTATGACTTTTTTCAGGATATTTTTGACATGCTATACTATGACTTTTTTCACGACATTTTTCGACATGCTATACTATGACTTTTTTCGACGTGCTATTTTTTTTTTTTTTTTTTTTTTTTTGATTTTTTTTTTTTCTATGACTTTTTCGATGTGCTATACTATGACTTTTTCGACGTGCTATACTTTGACTTTTTCGATGTGCTATTCTATGACTTTTTTCGACATGCTATACTATGACTTTTTTCGACATCCTTTACTGACTTTTTTCGACATGCTATACTATGACTTTTTTCACAACATTTTTCGACATGCTGTACTATGACTTTTTTTCGACATTCTCTACTGTGACCTTTTTTGACCTGCTATACTATGACTTTTTTCGACATGCTATACTTTGACTTTTCTCATGAAATTTTTCAACGTACTATAATATGACTTTTTTTTAATCATAATATTGTTTAACATAATATAATATGACTGTTAACATGAAATTTTTCAAGATTCGATACTATGACCTATTTTTCAACACACTATACTATGACTTTTTTCAACGTGCTATACTATGACTTTTTCGACACGCTATACTATAACTTTTTTCGACATCCTATACTATGACTTTTTCGACATGCTATACTATGACTTTTTTCGACGTGCTACACTATGACTTTTTTCATGACATTTCTCGACATGCTATACTATGACTTTTCTTATGAATTTTTTCAACATACTATAATATGACTTTTTTTAATCATAATATTGTTTAACATAATATGACTGTTAACATAAAATTTTTCACGATTCGATACTATGACCTATTTTTCAACCTACTATACTGTGACTTTTTTCGACGCGCTATACTATGACTTTTTCGACACGCTATACTATAACTTTTTTCGACATCCCATACTATGACTTTTTTCGACATGCTGTACTATGACTTTTTTCAACGTGCTATACCATGACTTTTTCGACGTGCTATATACTATGACTTTTTTCTACATGCTATACTATGAATTTTTTCGACATCCTATACTAACTTTTTTCGACATGCTATACTATGACTTTTTTCGACATGATATACTATGACTTTTTTCGACGTGCTATACTATGACTTTTTGCACGACATTTTTCGACATGCTATATTATGACTTTTTTAAAGATATTTTTGACATGCTATACTATGACTTTTCTCACGACATTTTTTGACAAACGATATACTATGACTTTTTTCATGACATTTTTCAACATGCTATACTATGACTTTTTTCCGCGACATTTTTCTGACTTTTTCGACATGCTATACTATGACTTTTTTCACGACATTTTTCGACATACTAAACTGACTTTTTTTCACGACATCTTTCGACATGCTATACTATGACTTTTTTCACGACATTTTTCGACACACTATACTATGACTTTTTCCACGACATTTTTCGACATGCTATATGACTTTTTTTATGAATTTTTTCAACATACTATAATATGACTGTTAACATAAAATTTTTCAAGATACTATGACCTATTTTTCAACCTACTATACTGTGACTTTTTTCGACGCGCTATACTATAACTTTTTCGACATGCTATACTATAACTTTTTTCGACGTAATATGATATGACTTTTTTTAATCATAATATTGTTTAACATACTATGACTGTTAACATGAAATTTTTCAAGATTCGATACTCTGACCTATTTTTCAAGAAATTTTTCGACATACTATGACTTTTTTTTCATGAAAATTTTCAACGTACTATGATGACTTTTTAAAATCCGTTAATACCGTTATAAAAACGATAATATGACTTAACATGAAATTTTTCAAGATTCGATACAATGACCTATTTTTCCAAGATATTTTTCGACATACTATACTATGACTTTTTTCCTGAAAATTTTCGACATACTATACTATCACTTTTTTCCTGAAAATTTTCGACATGCTACACTACGACGTTTTTTCATGAAATTTTTCAACGTACTATAATTTGACTTTTTTAAAATCATAACACCATTATATAAACTATAATATGATTAACATGAAATTTTTCAAGAATCGATACTATGACCTATTTTTCGATATACTATACTATAACTTTTTTTCATGAAAATTTTCGACATACTACACTACGTTTTTTCATGAAATTTTTCAATGTACAATAATATGACTTTTTTTTAACATAATATTGTTTAACATACTATGACTATTAACATGAAATTTTTCAAGATTCGATACTATGACCTATTTTTCAAGAAATTTTGACATATACTATGACTTTTCTTCATGAAAATTTTCAAAGTACTATAATATGACTTTTTTTAATATAATATTGTGTAACGTACTATAATATGACTGTTAACATGAAATTTTTCAAGATTCAATACTATGACCTGTTTTTCATGAAATTTTTCGACATACTATACTGATTTTTTTTCATGAAATTTTTCAATGTACTATAATATGACTTTTTTTAAAATCATAACACTATTATATAAACTATAATATGGTTATTAACATGACATTTTTCAAGATTCGATACTATGACCTATTTTCAAGAATTTTTTCGACATACTATACTATGACTTTTTTCATGAAATTTTTCAATGCACTATATGACTTTTTTTTATCATAATATTGTTTAACATACTATAATATGACTATTAACATGAAATTTTTCAAGATTCGACACTATGACCTATTTTTCAAGAAATTTTTCGACATGCTATACAATGACTTTTTTTCATGAAAATTTTCGACATACTACACTAAGACGTTTTTTCATGAAATTTTTTAATGTACTATAATATGACTTTTTAACATAATAGTGTAACGTACTATGATTAACATGAATTTTTTCAAGATTCAATACTATGACCTGTTTTTCATGAAATTTTTCGACATACTATACTGATTTTTTTCCATGAAATTTTTCAACGTACTATAATATGACTTTTTCAACATGATATTGTTTAAAGTACTATAATATGACTGTTAATAAAGGTTCATCTTATCTTAACATGAATTTTTTCAAGATTCAATACTATGACCTGTTTTTCATGAAATTTTTCGACATACTATAATATGACCTTTTTTATAATTATATTGTTTAACATACTATAATATGACTGTTAAGATGAAATTTTTCAAGATTCGATAGTATGACCTATTTTTCAAGAAATTTTTCGACATACTATACTATGACTTTTTTTCATGAAATTTTTCAATGTACTATAATATGACTTTTTTTTATCATAATATTGTTTAACATACTATAACATGACTATAACATGACATACTGTGACTTTTTTCATGAAATTTTTCAACGTACTATAATATGACTTTTTTAAAATCATAATACCATTATATAAACTATAATATGATTATTAACATGAAATTTTTCAAGATTCGATACTATGACCTATTTTTCAGGAAATTTTTCGACATACTATACTATGACTTTTTTCATGAAATTTTTTGACGTACTATAATACGACTTTTTTAACATAATATTGTTTAACATTCTATTATATGACTGTTAACATGAAATTTTTCAAGATTCAATACTACGACCTGTTTTTCATGAAATTTTTCGACATACTATACTGACTTTTTTTCATTAAATTTTTCAACCTTGTTTTATCATAATATTGTTTAACATACTATAATATGACTGTCATGAAATTTTTCAACGTACTATAATGACTTTTTGAAAATCATAATACCATTATATAAACTATAATATGATTGTTAACATGAAATTTTTCAAGATTCGATACTATGAATTATTTTTCAAGAAATTTTTCGACATACTATACTATGACTTTTTTCATGAAAATTTTCGACATACTACACTAAGATGTTTTTTCATGAAGTTTTTTAACGTACTATAACTTTTTTTTAACGTAATAGTGTAACGTACTATGATTAACATGAATTTTTTCAAGATTCAATACTATGACCTGTTTTTCAAGAAATTTTTCGACATACTATACTGACTTTTTTTCATGAAATTTTTCAATGTACTATATGACTTTTTTTAAAATCATAACACTATTATATAAACTATAATATGGTTATTAACATGCCATTTTTCAAGATTCGATACTATGACCTATTTTTCAAGAATTTTTTCGACATACTATACTATGACTTTTTTCATGAAATTTTTCAATGCACTATATGACTTTTTTTATCATAATATTGTTTAACATACATATATACACTATTAACATGAAATTTTTCAAGATTCGATACTATGACCTATTTTTCAAGAAATTTTTCGACATGCTATACTATGACTTTTTTTCATGAAAATTTTCGACATACTACACTAAGACGTTTTTTCATGAAATTTTTTAACGTACTATAATATGACTTTTTTAACATAATAGTGTAACGTACTATGATTAACATGAATTTTTTCAAGATTCAATACTATGACCTGTTTTTCATGAAATTTTTCGACATACTATACTATGACTTTTTTTCATGAAATTTTTCAACGTACTATAATATGACTTTTTTATCATAATATTGTTTAACATACTATAACATGACTATTAACATGAAAGTTTTCAAGATTCGATAATATGACCTATTTTTCAAGAAATTTTTCGACATACTATACTGTGACTTTTTTCATGAAATTTTTCAACGTACTATAATATGACTTTTTTATCATAATATTGTTTAACATACTATAACATGACTATTAACATGAAAGTTTTCAAGATTCGATACTATGACCTATTTTTCAAGAAATTTTTCGACAGACTATACTATGACGTTTTTTCATGAAATTTTTCAATGTACTATAATATGACTTTTTTATATAATATTGTGTAACGTACTATAATATGACTGTTAACATGAAATTTTTCAAGATTCAATACTATGACCTGTTTTTCATGAAATTTTTCGACATACTATACTATGACTTTTTTTTCATGAAATTTTTCAACGTACTATAATATGACCTTTTCATCATAATATTGTTTAACATACTATAACATGACTATTAACATGAAAGTTTTCAAGATTCGATACTATGACCTATTTTTCATGACATTTTTCGACATACTATACTATGACTTTTTTTCATGAAATTTTTCAACGTACTATAATATGACTTTTTTAAAATCATAATACCATTATATAAACTATAATATGATTATTAACATGACATTTTTCAAGATTCGATACTATGACCTATTTTTCAGGAAATTTTTCGACATACTATACTATGACTTTTTTCATGAAATTTTTCGACATACTACACTACGACTTTTTCATGAAATTTTTTAACAAACTATATTATGATTTT
The DNA here is from genome assembly GCA_947000775.1 of Pterois miles. Lineage (NCBI taxonomy): Eukaryota > Metazoa > Chordata > Actinopteri > Perciformes > Scorpaenidae > Pterois > Pterois miles. The sequence goes on from CAMQGK010000634.1 coordinate 7,723,999, forward strand.
TTTTAACATAATATAGTGTAACGTCCTATAATATGATTGTTAACATGACATTTTTCAAGATTCAATACTATGCCCTATTTTTCAAGAAATTTTTCGACATACTATACTGTGACGTTTTTTCATGAAATTTTTCAATGTACTATAATATGACTTTTTTTTATATAATATTGTGTAACGTACTATAATATGACTGTTAAGATGAAATTTTTCAAGATTCGATAGTATGACCTATTTTTCAAGAAATTTTTCGACATACTATAATATGACTTTTTTTCATGAAATTTTTCAACGTACTATATGACTTTTTTATCATAATATTGTTTAACATACTATAACATGACTATTAACATGAAAGTTTTCAAGATTCGATACTATGACCTATTTTTCGACATACTATACTATGACGTTTTTTCATGAAATTTTTCAATGTACTATAATATGACTTTTTTTATTTAATATTGTGTAACGTACTATAATATGACTGTTAACATGAAATTTTTCAAGATTCAATACTATGACTTGTTTTTCATGAAATTTTTCGACATACTATACTATGACTTTTTTTTCATGAAATTTTTCAACGTACTATAATATGACCTTTTTTATCATAATATTGTTTAACATACTATAATATGACTGTTAAGATGAAATTTTTCAAGATTCGATAGTATGACCTATTTTTCAAGAAATTTTTCGACATACTATACTATGACTTTTTTTCATGAAATTTTTCAACGTACTATAATATGACTTTTTTTTATCATAATATTGTTTAACATACTATAACATGACTATTAACATGAAAGTTTTCAAGATTCGATACTATGACCTATTTTTCAAGAAATTTTTCGACATACTATACTGTGACTTTTTTCATGAAATTTTTCAACGTACTATAATATGACTTTATCATAATATTGTTTAACATACTATAACATGACTATTAACATGAAAGTTTTCAAGATTCGATACTATGACCTGTTTTTCAAGACATTTTTCGACATACTATACTATGACGTTTTTTCATGAAATTTTTCAATGTACTATAATATGACTTTTTTTTATATAATATTGTGTAACATACTATAATATGACTGTTAACATGAAATTTTTCAAGATTCAATACTATGACCTGTTTTTCATGAAATCTTTCGACATACTATACTATGACTTTTTTTTTTCATGAAATTTTTCAACGTACTATAATATGACCTTTTTATCATAATATTGTTTAACATACTATAATATGACTGTTAAGATGAAATTTTTCAAGATTCGATAGTATGACCTATTTTTCAAGAAATTTTTCGACATACTATACTATGACTTTTTTAACATAATATTGTTTAACATACTATTATATGACTGTTAACATGAAATTTTTCAAGATTCAATACTATGACCTGTTTTTCATGAAATTTTTCGACATACTATACTATGACTTTTTTAACATAATATTGTTTAACATACTATAACATGACTATTAACATGAAAGTTTTCAAGATTCGATACTATGACCTATTTTTCAAGAAATTTTTCGACATACTATACTGTGACATTTTTCATGAAATTTTTCAACGTACTATAATATGATTTTTTTATCATAATATTGTTTAACATACTATAACATGACTATTAACATGAAAGTTTTCAAGATTCGATACTATGACCTATTTTTCAAGAAATTTTTCGACATACTATACTATGACGTTTTTTCATGAAATTTTTCAAGGTACTATAATATGACTTTTTTTATATAATATTGTGTAACGTACTATAATATGACTGTTAACATGAAATTTTTCAAGATTCAATACTATGACCTGTTTTTCATGAAATCTTTCGACATACTATACGATGACTTTTTTTTCATGAAATTTTTCAACGTACTATAATATGACTTTTTTATCATAATATTGTTTAACATACTATAACATGATTATTAACATGAAAGTTTTCAAGATTCGATACTATGACCTATTTTTCAAGAAATTTTTCGACATACTATACTGTGACTTTTTTCATGAAATTTTTCACCGTACTATAATATGACTTTTTTATCATAATATTGTTTAACATACTATAACATGACTATTAACATGAAAGTTTTCAAGATTCGATACTATGACCTATTTTTCAAGAAATTTTTCGACATACTATACTGTGACTTTTTTCATGAAATTTTTCAACGTACTATAATATGACTTTATCATAATATTGTTTAACATACTATAACATGACTATTAACATGAAAGTTTTCAAGATTCGATACTATGACCTATTTTTCATGACATTTTTCGACATACTATACTATGACGTTTTTCATGAAATTTTTCAATGTACTATAATATGACTTTTTTTTATATAATATTGTGTAACGTACTATAATATGACTGTTAACATGAAATTTTTCAAGATTCAATACTATGACCTGTTTTTCATGAAATTTTTCGACATACTATACTATGACTTTTTTTTCATGAAATTTTTCAACGTACTATAATATGACCTTTTTTATCACAATATTGTTTAACATACTATAATATGACTGTTAAGATGAAATTTTTCAAGATTCGATAGTATGACCTATTTTTCAAGAAATTTTTCGACATACTATACTATGACTTTTTTTCATGAAATTTTTCATCGTACTATAATATGACTTTTTTATCATAATATTGTTTAACATACTATAACATGACTATTAACATGAAAGTTTTCAAGATTCGATACTATGACCTATTTTTCAAGAAATTTTTCAACATACTATACTATGACGTTTTTCATGAAATTTTTCAACGTACTATAATATGACTTTATCATAATATTGTTTAACATACTATAACATGACTATTAACATGAAAGTTTTCAAGATTCGATACTATGACCTATTTTTCAAGAAATTTTTCGACATACTATACTATGACTTTTTCATGAAATTTTTCAACGTACTATAATATGACTTTATCATAATATTGTTTAACATACTATAACATGACTATTAACATGAAAGTTTTCAAGATTCGATACTATGACCTATTTTTCATGACATTTTTCGACAAACTATACTATGACTTTTTTCTTGAAATTTTTCGACATACTACACTACGACTTTTTCATGAAATTTTTTAACATACTATAATATGACTTTTTTTAACATAATATAGTGTAACGTCCTATAATATGATTGTTAACATGACATTTTTCAAGATTCAATACTATGCCCTATTTTTCAAGAAATTTTTCAACATACTATACTGTGACGTTTTTTCATGAAATTTTTCAATGTACTATAATATGACTTTTTTTTATATAATATTGTGTAACGTACTATAATATGACTGTTAAGATGAAATTTTTCAAGATTCGATAGTATGACCTATTTTTCAAGAAATTTTTCGACATACTATACTATGACTTTTTTTCATGAAATTTTTCAACGTACTATAATATGACTTTTTTATCATAATATTGTTTAACATACTATAACATGACTATTAACATGAAAGTTTTCAAGATTCGATACTATGACCTATTTTTCAAGACATTTTTCGACATACTATACTATGACGTTTTTTCATGAAATTTTTCAATGTACTATAATATGACTTTTTTATCATATATTGTTTAACATACTATAACATGACTATTAACATGAAAGTTTTCAAGATTCGATACTATGACCTATTTTTCAAGAAATTTTTCGACATACTATACTGTGACTTTTTTCATGAAATTTTTCAACGTACTATAATATGACTTTATCATAATATTGTTTAACATACTATAACATGACTATTAACATGAAAGTTTTCAAGATTCGATACTATGACCTATTTTTCAAGAAATTTTTCGACATACTATACTATGACGTTTTTCATGAAATTTTTCAATGTACTATAATATGACTTTTTTTATATAATATTGTGTAACGTACGATAATATGACTGTTAACATGAAATCTTTCAAGATTCAATACTATGACCTGTTTTTCATGAAATTTTTCGACATACTATACTATGACTTTTTTTCATGAAATTTTTCAACGTACTATAATATGACCTTTTTTATCATAATATTGTTTAACATACTATAATATGACTGTTAAGATGAAATTTTTCAAGATTCGATAGTATGACCTATTTTTCAAGAAATTTTTCGACATACTATACTATGACTTTTTTTCATGAAATTTTTCAACGTACTATAATATGACTTTTTTATCATAATATTGTTTAACATACTATAACATGACTATTAACATGAAAGTTTTCAAGATTCGATACTATGACCTATTTTTCAAGAAATTTTTCGACATACTATACTATGACGTTTTTTCATGAAATTTTTCAATGTACTATAATATGACTTTTTTCATATAATATTGTGTAACGCACTATAATATGACTGTTAACATGAAATTTTTCAAGATTCAATACTATGACCTGTTTTTCATGAAATTTTTCGACATACTATACTATGACTTTTTTTTCATGAAATTTTTCAACGTACTATAATATGACCTTTTTTATCAAAATATTGTTTAACATACTATAATATGACTGTTAAGATGAAATTTTTCAAGATTCGATAGTATGACCTATTTTTCAAGAAATTTTTCGACATACTATACTATGACTTTTTTACATGAAATTTTTCAACGTACTATAATATGACTTTTTTATCATAATATTGTTTAACATACTATAACATGACTATTAACATGAAAGTTTTCAAGATTCGATACTATGACCTATTTTTCAAGACATTTTTCGACATACTATACTATGACGTTTTTTCATGAAATTTTTCAATGTACTATAATATGACTTTTTTTTATATAATATTGTGTAACGTACTATAATATGACTGTTAACATGAAATTTTTCAAGATTCAATACTATGACCTGTTTTTCATGAAATTTTTCGACATACTATACTATGACTTTTTTTTCATGAAATTTTTCAACGTACTATAATATGACCATACTATACTATGACTTTTTTTCATGAAATTTTTCAACGTACTATAATATGACTTTTTTATCATAATATTGTTTAACATACTATAACATGACTATTAACATGAAAGTTTTCAAGATTCGATACTATGACCTATTTTTCAAGAAATTTTTCGACATACTATACTATGACGTTTTTTCATGAAATTTTTCAATGTACTATAACATGACTTTTTTTTATATAATATTGTGTAACGTACTATAATATGACTGTTAACATGACATTTTTCAAGATTCAATACTATGACCTGTTTTTCATGAAATTTTTCGACATACTATACTATGACTTTTTTTTCATGAAATTTTTCAACGTACTATAATATGACCATACTATACTATGACTTTTTTTCATGAAATTTTTCAACGTACTATAATATGACTTTTTTATCATAATATTGTTTAACATACTATAACATGACTATTAACATGAAATTTTTCAAGATTCAATACTATGACCTGTTTTTCATGAAATTTTTCGACATACTATACTATGACTTTTTTCATGAAATTTTTCAACGTACTATAATATGACCTTTTTTTATCATAATATTGTTTAACATACTATAATATGACTGTTAAGATGAAATTTTTCAAGATTCGATAGTATGACCTATTTTTCAAGAAATCTTTCGACATACTATACTATGACTTTTTTTCATGAAATTTTTCAACGTACTATAATATGACTTTTTTATCATATATTGTTTAACATACTATAACATGACTATTAACATGAAAGTTTTCAAGATTCGATACTATGACCTATTTTTCAAGAAATTTTTCGACATACTATACTGTGACTTTTTTCATGAAATTTTTCAACGTACTATAATATGACTTTATCATAATATTGTTTAACATACTATAACATGACTATTAACATGAAAGTTTTAAGATTCGATACTATGACCTATTTTTCATGACATTTTTCGACATACTATACTATGACGTTTTTCATGAAATTTTTCAATGTACTATAATATGACTTTTTTTATATAATATTGTGTAACGTACGATAATATGACTGTTAACATGAAATCTTTCAAGATTCAATACTATGACCTGTTTTTCATGAAATTTTTCGACATACTATACTATGACTTTTTTTTCATGAAATTTTTCAACGTACTATAATATGACCTTTTTTATCAAAATATTGTTTAACATACTATAATATGACTGTTAAGATGAAATTTTTCAAGATTCGATAGTATGACCTATTTTTCAAGAAATTTTTCGACATACTATACTATGACTTTTTTTCATGAAATTTTTCAACGTACTATAATATGACTTTTTTATCATAATATTGTTTAACATACTATAACATGACTATTAACATGAAAGTTTTCAAGATTCGATACTATGACCTATTTTTCAAGAAATTTTTCGACATACTATACTGTGACTTTTTTCATGAAATTTTTCAACGTACTATAATATGACTTTATCATAATATTGTTTAACATACTATAACATGACTATTAACATGAAAGTTTTCAAGATTCGATACTATGACCTATTTTTCAAGACATTTTTCGACATAGTATACGATGACGTTTTTTCATGAAATTTTTCAATGTACTATAATATGACTTTTTTTTTATATAATATTGTGTAACGTACTATAATATGACTGTTAACATGAAATTTTTCAAGATTCAATACTATGACCTATTTTTCATGAAATTTTTCGACATACTATACTATGACTTTTTTTCATGAAATTTTTCAACGTACTATAATATGACCATACTATACTATGACTTTTTTTCATGAAATTTTTCAACGTACTATAATATGACTTTTTTATCATAATATTGTTTAACATACTATAACATGACTATTAACATGAAAGTTTTCAAGATTCGATACTATGACCTATTTTTCAAGAAATGTTTCGACATACTATACTATGACGTTTTTTCATGAAATTTTTCAATGTACTATAATATGACTTTTTTTTATATAATATTGTGTAACGTACTATAATATGACTGTTAACATGAAATTTTTCAAGATTCAATACTATGACCTGTTTTTCATGAAATTTTTCGACATACTATACTATGACTTTTTTTTCATGAAATTTTTCAACGTACTATAATATGACCATACTATACTATGACTTTTTTTCATGAAATTTTTCAACGTACTATAATATGACTTTTTTATCATAATATTGTTTAACATACTATAACATGACTATTAACATGAAAGTTTTCAAGATTCGATACTATGACCTATTTTTCAAGAAATTTTTCGACATACTATACTATGACGTTTTTTCATGAAATTTTTCAATGTACTATAATATGACTTTTTTTTATATAATATTGTGTAACGTACTATAATATGACTGTTAACATGAAATTTTTCAAGATTCAATACTATGACCTGTTTTTCATGAAATTTTTCGACATACTATACTATGACTTTTTTTCATGAAATTTTTCAACGTACTATAATATGACTTTTTTATCATAATATTGTTTAACATACTATAACATGACTATTAACATGAAAGTTTTCAAGATTCGATACTATGACCTATTTTTCATGAAATTTTTCGACATACTATACTATGACTTTTTTTCATGAAATTTTTCAACGTACTATAATATGACTTTTTTATCATAATATTGTTTAACATACTATAACATGACTATTAACATGAAAGTTTTCAAGATTCGATACTATGACCTATTTTTCAAGAAATTTTTCGACATACCATACTGTGACTTTTTTCATGAAATTTTTCAACGTACTATAATATGACTTTATCATAATATTGTTTAACATACTATAACATGACTATTAACATGAAAGTTTTCAAGATTCGATACTATGACCTATTTTTCAAGAAATTTTTCGACATACTATACTATGACGTTTTTTCATGAAATTTTTCAATGTACTATAATATGACTTTTTTTTATATAATATTGTGTAACGTACTATAATATGACTGTTAACATGAAATTTTTCAAGATTCAATACTATGACCTGTTTTTCATGAAATTTTTCGACATACTATACTATGACTTTTTTTTCATGAAATTTTTCAACGTACTATAATATGACCATACTATACTATGACTTTTTTTCATGAAATTTTTCAACGTACTATAATATGACTTTTTTATCATAATATTGTTTAACATACTATAACATGACTATTAACATGAAAGTTTTCAAGATTCGATACTATGACCTATTTTTCAAGAAATTTTTCGACATACTATACTATGACGTTTTTTCATGAAATTTTTCAATGTACTATAATATGACTTTTTTTTATATAATATTGTGTAACGTACTATAATATGACTGTTAACATGACATTTTTCAAGATTCAATACTATGACCTGTTTTTCATGAAATTTTTCGACATACTATACTATGACTTTTTTTTCATGAAATTTTTCAACGTAATATAATATGACCTTTTTTATCATAATATTGTTTAACATACTATAATATGACTGTTAAGATGAAATTTTTCAAGATTCGATAGTATGACCTATTTTTCAAGAAATTTTTCGACATACTATACTATGACTTTTTTTCATGAAATTTTTCAACGTACTATAATATGACTTTTTTTATCATAATATTGTTTAACATACTATAACATGACTATTAACATGAAAGTTTTCAAGATTCGATACTATGACCTATTTTTCAAGACATTTTTCGACATACTATACTATGACGTTTTTTCATGAAATTTTTCAATGTACTATAATATGCTTTTTTCATATGATATTGTGTAACGTACTATAATATGACTGTTAACATGAAATTTTTCAAGATTCAATACTATGACCTGTTTTTCATGAAATTTTTCGACATACTATACTATGACTTTTTTTTCATGAAATTTTTCAACGTACTATAATATGACCTTTTTTATCATAATATTGTTTAACATACTATAATATGACTGTTAAGATGAAATTTTTCAAGATTCGATAGTATGACCTATTTTTCAAGAAATTTTTCGACATACTATACTATGACTTTTTTTCATGAAATTTTTCAACGTACTATAATATGACTTTTTTATCATAATATTGTTTAACATACTATAACATGACTATTAACATGAAAGTTTTCAAGATTCGATACTATGACCTATTTTTCAAGAAATTTTTCGACATACTATACTGTGACTTTTTTCATGAAATTTTTCAACGTACTATAATATGACTTTATCATAATATTGTTTAACATACTATAACATGACTATTAACATGAAAGTTTTCAAGATTCGATACTATGACCTATTTTTCAAGACATTTTTCGACATACTATACTATGACGTTTTTTCATGAAATTTTTCAATGTACTATAATATGACTTTTTTTTTATATAATATTGTGTAACGTACTATAATATGACTGTTAACATGAAATTTTTCAAGATTCAATACTATGACCTGTTTTTCATGAAATTTTTCGACATACTATACTATGACTTTTTTTTCATGAAATTTTTCAACGTACTATAATATGACCATACTATACTATGACTTTTTTTCATGAAATTTTTCAACGTACTATAATATGACTTTTTTATCATAATATTGTTTAACATACTATAACATGACTATTAACATGAAAGTTTTCAAGATTCGATACTATGACCTATTTTTCAAGAAATTTTTCGACATACTATACTATGACGTTTTTTCATGAAATTTTTCAATGTACTATAATATGACTTTTTTTTATATAATATTGTGTAACGTACTATAATATGACTGTTAACATGAAATTTTTCAAGATTCAATACTATGACCTGTTTTTCATGAAATTTTTCGACATACTATACTATGACTTTTTTTTCATGAAATTTTTCAACGTACTATAATATGACCATACTATACTATGACTTTTTTTCATGAAATTTTTCAACGTACTATAATATGACTTTTTTATCATAATATTGTTTAACATACTATAACATGACTATTAACATGAAAGTTTTCAAGATTCGATACTATGACCTATTTTTCAAGAAATTTTTCGACATACTATACTATGACGTTTTTTCATGAAATTTTTCAATGTACTATAATATGACTTTTTTTTATATAATATTGTGTAACGTACTATAATATGACTGTTAACATGAAATTTTTCAAGATTCAATACTATGACCTGTTTTTCATGAAATTTTTCGACATACTATACTATGACTTTTTTTTCATGAAATTTTTCAACGTACTATAATATGACCATACTATACTATGACTTTTTTTCATGAAATTTTTCAACGTACTATAATATGACTTTTTTATCATAATATTGTTTAACATACTATAACATGACTATTAACATGAAAGTTTTCAAGATTCGATACTATGACCTATTTTTCAAGAAATTTTTCGACATACTATACTATGACGTTTTTTCATGAAATTTTTCAATGTACTATAATATGACTTTTTTTTATATAATATTGTGTAACGTACTATAATATGACTGTTAACATGACATTTTTCAAGATTCAATACTATGACCTGTTTTTCATGAAATTTTTCGACATACTATACTATGACTTTTTTTTCATGAAATTTTTCAACGTACTATAATATGACCTTTTTTATCATAATATTGTTTAACATACTATAATATGACTGTTAAGATGAAATTTTTCAAGATTCGATAGTATGACCTATTTTTCAAGAAATTTTTCGACATACTATACTATGACTTTTTTTCATGAAATTTTTCAACGTACTATAATATGACTTTTTTTTATCATAATATTGTTTAACATACTATAACATGACTATTAACATGAAAGTTTTCAAGATTCGATACTATGACCTATTTTTCAAGACATTTTTCGACATACTATACTATGACGTTTTTTCATGAAATTTTTCAATGTACTATAATATGACTTTTTTCATATAATATTGTGTAACGTACTATAATATGACTGTTAAGATGAAATTTTTCAAGATTCGATAGTATGACCTATTTTTCAAGAAATTTTTCGACATACTATACTATGACTTTTTTTCATGAAATTTTTCAACGTACTATAATATGACTTTTTTATCATAATATTGTTTAACATACTATAACATGACTATTAACATGAAAGTTTTCAAGATTCGATACTATGACCTATTTTTCAAGAAATTTTTCGACATACTATACTGTGACTTTTTTCATGAAATTTTTCAACGTACTATAATATGACTTTATCATAATATTGTTTAACATACTATAACATGACTATTAACATGAAAGTTTTCAAGATTCGATACTATGACCTATTTTTCAAGACATTTTTCGACATACTATACTATGACGTTTTTTCATGAAATTTTTCAATGTACTATAATATGACTTTTTTTTATATAATATTGTGTAACGTACTATAATATGACTGTTAACATGAAATTTTTCAAGATTCAATACTATGACCTGTTTTTCATGAAATTTTTCGACATACTATACTATGACTTTTTTTTCATGAAATTTTTCAACGTACTATAATATGACCATACTATACTATGACTTTTTTTCATGAAATTTTTCAACGTACTATAATATGACTTTTTTATCATAATATTGTTTAACATACTATAACATGACTATTAACATGAAAGTTTTCAAGATTCGATACTATGACCTATTTTTCAAGAAATTTTTCGACATACTATACTATGACGTTTTTTCATGAAATTTTTCAATGTACTATAATATGACTTTTTTTTATATAATATTGTGTAACGTACTATAATATGACTGTTAACATGAAATTTTTCAAGATTCAATACTATGACCTGTTTTTCATGAAATTTTTCGACATACTATACTATGACTTTTTTCATGAAATTTTTCAACGTACTATAATATGACCTTTTTTTATCATAATATTGTTTAACATACTATAATATGACTGTTAAGATGAAATTTTTCAAGATTCGATAGTATGACCTATTTTTCAAGAAATCTTTCGACACACTATACTATGACTTTTTTTCATGAAATTTTTCAACGTACTATAATATGACTTTTTTATCATATATTGTTTAACATACTATAACATGACTATTAACATGAAAGTTTTCAAGATTCGATACTATGACCTATTTTTCAAGAAATTTTTCGACATACTATACTGTGACTTTTTTCATGAAATTTTTCAACGTACTATAATATGACTTTATCATAATATTGTTTAACATACTATAACATGACTATTAACATGAAAGTTTTCAAGATTCGATACTATGACCTATTTTTCATGACATTTTTCGACATACTATACTATGACGTTTTTCATGAAATTTTTCAATGTACTATAATATGACTTTTTTTTGTATAATATTGTGTAACGTACGATAATATGACTGTTAACATGAAATCTTTCAATATTCAATACTATGACCTGTTTTTCATGAAATTTTTCGACATACTATATACTATGACTTTTTTTTCATGAAATTTTTCAACGTACTATAATATGACTTTTTTAAAATCATAATTCCATTATATAAACTATAATATGATTATTAACATGACATTTTTCAAGATTCGATACTATGACCTATTTTTCATGAAATTTTTCGACATACTATACTATGACTTTTTTTCATGAAATTTTTCAACGTACTATAATATGACCTTTTTTTATCATAATATTGTTTAACATACTATAATATGACTGTTAAGATGAAATTTTTCAAGATTCGATAGTATGACCTATTTTTCAAGAAATTTTTCGACATACTATACTATGACTTTTTTTCATGAAATTTTTCAACGTACTATAATATGACTTTTTTTATCATATTGTTTAACATACTATAACATGACTATTAACATGAAAGTTTTCAAGATTCGATACTATGACCTATTTTTCAAGAAATTTTTCGACATACTATACTGTGACTTTTTTCATGAAATTTTTCAACATACTATAATATGACTTTATCATAATATTGTTTAACATACTATAACATGACTATTAACATGAAAGTTTTCAAGATTCGATACTATGACCTGTTTTTCATGAAATTTTTCGACATACTATACTATGACTTTTTTTTCATGAAATTTTTCAACGTACTATAATATGACCTTTTTTATCATAATATTGTTTAACATACTATAATATGACTGTTAAGATGAAATTTTTCAAGATTCGATAGTATGACCTATTTTTCAAGAAATTTTTCGACATACTATACTATGACTTTTTTTTCATGAAATTTTTCAACGTACTATAATATGACTTTTTTAAAATAATAATACCATTATATAAACTATAATATGATTATTAACATGACATTTTTCAAGATTCGATACTATGACCTATTTTTCAGGAAATTTTTCGACATACTATACTATGACTTTTTTCATGAAATTTTTCGACATACTACACTACGACTTTTTCATGAAATTTTTTAACATAGTATAATATGACTTTTTTTAACATAATATAGTGTAACGTCCTATAATATGATTGTTAACTTGACATTTTTCAAGATTCAATACTATGCCCTATTTTTCATGAAATTTTTCGACATACTATACTGTGACGTTTTTTCATGAAATTTTTCAATGTACTATAATATGACTTTTTTTTATATAATATTGTGTAACGTACTACAATATGACTGTTAAGATGAAATTTTTCAAGATTCGATAGTATGACCTATTTTTCAAGAAATTTTTCGACATACTATACTATGACTTTTTTTCATGAAATTTTTCAACGTACTATAATATGACTTTTTTATCATAATATTGTTTAACATACTATAACATGACTATTAACATGAAAGTTTTCAAGATTCAATACTATGACCTATTTTTCAAGACATTTTTCGACATACTATACTATGACGTTTTTTCATGAAATTTTTCAATGTACTATAATATGACTTTTTTTTATATAATATTGTGTAACGTACTATAATATGACTGTTAACATGAAATTTTTCAAGATTCAATACTATGACCTGTTTTTCATGAAATTTTTCGACATACTATACTATGACTTTTTTTTCATGAAATTTTTCAACGTACTATAATATGACCATACTATACTATGACTTTTTTTCATGAAATTTTTCAACGTACTATAATATGACTTTTTTTATCATAATATTGTTTAACATACTATAACATGACTATTAACATGAAAGTTTTCAAGATTCGATACTATGACCTATTTTTCATGAAATTTTTCGACATACTATACTATGACTTTTTTCATGAAATTTTTCAACGTACTATAATATGACCTTTTTTTATCATAATATTGTTTAACATACTATAATATGACTGTAAAGATGAAATTTTTCAAGATTCGATAGTATGACCTATTTTTCAAGAAATCTTTCGACATACTATACTATGACTTTTTTTCATGAAATTTTTCAACGTACTATAACATGACTTTTTTATCATATATTGTTTAACATACTATAACATGACTATTAACATGAAAGTTTTCAAGATTCGATACTATGACCTATTTTTCATGACATTTTTCGACATACTATACTATGACGTTTTTCATGAAATTTTTCAATGTACTATAATATGACTTTTTTTTATATAATATTGTGTAACGTACGATAATATGACTGTTAACATGAAATCTTTCAATATTCAATACTATGACCTGTTTTTCATGAAATTTTTCGACATACTATATACTATGACTTTTTTTTCATGAAATTTTTCAACGTACTATAATATGACTTTTTTAAAATCATAATTCCATTATATAAACTATAATATGATTATTAACATGACATTTTTCAAGATTCGATACTATGACCTATTTTTCATGAAATTTTTCGACATACTATACTATGACTTTTTTTCATGAAATTTTTCAACGTACTATAATATGACCTTTTTTTATCATAATATTGTTTAACATACTATAATATGACTGTTAAGATGAAATTTTTCAAGATTCGATAGTATGACCTATTTTTCAAGAAATTTTTCGACATACTATACTATGACTTTTTTTCATGAAATTTTTCAACGTACTATAATATGACTTTTTTTTATCATATTGTTTAACATACTATAACATGACTATTAACATGAAAGTTTTCAAGATTCGATACTATGACCTATTTTTCAAGAAATTTTTCGACATACTATACTATGACTTTTTTCATGAAATTTTTCAACATACTATAATATGACTTTATCATAATATTGTTTAACATACTATAACATGACTATTAACATGAAAGTTTTCAAGATTCGATACTATGACCTGTTTTTCATGAAATTTTTCGACATACTATACTATGACTTTTTTTTCATGAAATTTTTCAACGTACTATAATATGACCTTTTTTATCATAATATTGTTTAACATACTATAATATGACTGTTAAGATGAAATTTTTCAAGATTCGATAGTATGACCTATTTTTCAAGAAATTTTTCGACATACTATACTATGACTTTTTTTCATGAAATTTTTCAACGTACTATAATATGACTTTTTTAAAATCATAATACCATTATATAAACTATAATATGATTATTAACATGACATTTTTCAAGATTCGATACTATGACCTATTTTTCAGGAAATTTTTCGACATACTATACTATGACTTTTTTTCATGAAATTTTTCGACATACTACACTACGACTTTTTCATGAAATTTTTTAACATAGTATAATATGACTTTTTTTTAACATAATATAGTGTAACGTCCTATAATATGATTGTTAACTTGACATTTTTCAAGATTCAATACTATGCCCTATTTTTCATGAAATTTTTCGACATACTATACTGTGACGTTTTTTCATGAAATTTTTCAATGTACTATAATATGACTTTTTTTTATATAATATTGTGTAACGTACTATAATATGACTGTTAAGATGAAATTTTTCAAGATTCGATAGTATGACCTATTTTTCAAGAAATTTTTCGACATACTATACTATGACTTTTTTTCATGAAATTTTTCAACGTACTATAATATGACTTTTTTATCATAATATTGTTTAACATACTATAACATGACTATTAACATGAAAGTTTTCAAGATTCAATACTATGACCTATTTTTCAAGACATTTTTCGACATACTATACTATGACGTTTTTTCATGAAATTTTTCAATGTACTATAATATGACCTTTTTTTATATAATATTGTGTAACGTACTATAATATGACTGTTAACATGAAATTTTTCAAGATTCAATACTATGACCTGTTTTTCATGAAATTTTTCGACATACTATACTATGACTTTTTTTTCATGAAATTTTTCAACGTACTATAATATGACTCTTTTATCATAATATTGTTTAACATACTGTAACATGACTATTAACATGAAAGTTGTCAAGATTCGATACTATGACCTATTTTTCAAGACATTTTTCGACATACTATACCATGACGTTTTTTCATGAAATTTTTCAACGTACTATAATATGACTTTTTTAAAATCATAATACCATTATATAAACTATAATATGATTATTAACATGAAATTTTTCAAGATTCTATACTATGACCTATTTTTCAGGAAATTTTTCGACATGCTATACTATGACTTTTTTCATGAAATTTTTCGACATACTACACTACGACTTTTTCATGAAATTTTTTAACGTACTATAATATGACTTTTTTTAACATAATATAGTGTAACATCCTATAATATGATTGTTAACATGACATTTTTCAAGATTCGATACTATGACCTATTTTTCATGAAATTTTTCGACATACTATACTATGACTTTTTTCATGAAATTTTTCGACATACTACACTACGACTTTTTCATGAAATTTTTTAACGTACTATAATATGACTTTTTTTAACATAATATAGTGTAACGTCCTATAATATGATTGTTAACATGACATTTTTCAAGATTCAATACTATGACCTATTTTTCAAGACATTTTTCTACATACTATACTATGACGTTTTTTCATGAAATTTTTCAAAGTACTATGACTTTTTTAAAATCATAATACCATTATATAAACTATAATATGATTGTTAACATGAAATTTTTCAAGATTCGATACTATGACCTATTTTTCAAGATATTTTTCGACATACTATACTATGACTTTTTTTCATGAAATTTTTCATATCTGACCTTCATTATAACCATTCTTCCCAGTTGGTCTTCCAGTGAATTCATCATTCAAGTCCTGCTCCACATCTCATCCATCCAGTTCTTCAGCCATCTCCTCACCCCTTCACCACCACCATTTTCTAGACGCCAGCAAGGAGGGTTTAAAGAGCAGATGTCATGACTTCATATCACATCATGTAACAACATTGATGTATAACACATGCACAATAGAATGTAGTCTGCACTCACCTAAGGCTCAATAGCTGGTGCACGATGATAGAACATTGGAATGATTCTTTTTTTTTTTAATTGTGCAATATGTCAATAAATTAATTTTATTATTCTTTAACCATCTCTAGACTGAAATGACAAAACCCCCTGAAGCTCACCCAATTTTCATATTACTTTTTTTCAAAGCTTAAAGTTTATTGGTGAAATACTGGTTATATAATCTACCTATTCCTCCCATTACTATACTATACATATAAAGAACAATACCATAATGAATCAATATATGTATACAAAGAGTTCAAGTGTGTGTTACAGGGGACCAGATTGTGTTTCTAGCGGTTGTGTATTAGATATTCTTTGTAATAAACCTTGCATTGCTTTGATCACTCAACTCATTCTCTTGTGCTTTGTTCCTGCCCATCAATCTATATGTTGTTGCACTAATGCAGTCGTCCATGGGGGTCATCACTGTTTAGATTTAGGACTATCTAGTTGTGCCATCTTACAATGAATGTCCCAAATAGTGCATGTAAGTTAAAGTGCATCGTTGATGTAACTAGTTGGGACTTAAATTTAACTTCACAATTTCTACATAAACCCTGTAAGATTTGTAGAAACATTTCCCAGCACTGACATTACAGATGCACTAGAGGGCGGTATGTGACTACAAAGAGCAAAGATGTACCTGTTGGATGGATCTGCATTCAGAGTTCAAAAGCTGGTGTTTGGTCACATGATGAATAATTTCCCCATTTCATGTGATGTAAAGGTCAATTTGTTTGCAGCTCCAGGAGGAATTAAATGAGCACACATGAAATAACGGGACAAATCCCTGTCTTTATTGTGCCTTTCTCTTTTATTACCATGGTCCTCTTTACATAAGGTGAAGAATGGTCAGCCCACTAAACCCGTGTTGTGACCACCTGAAGTGGAATGTTAAGAAGATAGAATAAAGCCTTACATCATACCAGCTCGCTCATTTAAAGTTGTACACATTTTTGTAAAAATTATCAGGCTCCCCTTACCTTTTTATGACAAGATAACACCTCTGTCTGTTCAGCGCGGTTGTTACAAAGCTTTGGAGAAATGCTTGTTAAAAACGGTGAGTGGCAGTGATAATCGATGACATAAAAATTTTTTTCTGTGATTATGTGATAATATAAGAAACAAAATATAGAACATATTATTTTTGCCAGCACTGAGACACTCCAAAAACAACTTTTGCTGCCAAAATAATTACAAAAAAATAATTCCCTGGTTACCTGCTTTCCAGGAATGGCTTCCTGTCCCAGAGCAGGTCATGGGGTTTACAGGAGAAATTATGCAAATTGCCATCTGTAGTTTTAATCAGTCTGTAATGAGCATAAAAACAGACATTAGTTTGAATGAAATGTAAACATACACATTGTAACCAACTAAATTACTACTGGACACACAGATTGTTGATCTTGTATCATCCCACATCAGAAGAGTGATCAAAAAGCTCAATTGCTAAAAAAAAATTGGTGTACTACTCCATCTGTTCTACCATTAAAGCAGAAGTGTGACAGCCATCAGTGTGAAGATTGAGCCGAAGTTCAGCTCAAGAGTGTGGGTATTTACTCTTCATCCCTCTTTCCCTTATATCATCCCAGTGAATGACAGTGAGATAAAACAGCTAGCTACAGAATTAATCTAAGTCTCATTTACATTCAAGCATTCCATGTTTATATCACTGAAAGTAAAGCGATAGCCACTTCAGCTACCATATTAACAAGAGTGTAGATAGTAGAGAAAAACAACAAGAGAGAAACATCAAAGCCTGATGTGGTGCAGGCTTTTGAGTAGAAACCTCCTAAGAAGAGTAGCAATGTTTATCCTCTACACTGTGACAGCACTGTCCTGGTGTCAGGTCTGGTGACTTATTGCATGCTGTCAGTCCTCGTGAACTGATCTGAGGTGAGTTTCAAAAGGTGGTGGCGGTCCAGTCTGACGGTCTAGGCTCATTGGGTGTCGTCACCCGCCTCCCATAGCCACACCCAAACACCCAAGGGTACTTTTCCATCTGCACCCTGGGGGTAAGCAGCTCTTCTGGGTATGGTTCCACCTATTCCTCATCCAGGCCTTGTCAGGATGACTGCATGAGGCCCGTCAGTCGTTTGCCCGTCAGTGATTTGCCCTGGTGGGGAGCAAAGAGATCGAGGGAGGTGAGGGTGATGGCTGTCAAGTTAAAAGCTTTTCTGAGGATTTCGAAAAGAGCAGTGTGGGATGAAAAATGAAAGAAATGAAAGACTGCAAAATTCTTTATGCCCACAGCGCATCTAAATTCACTGGTCTGAGAGAAATAATACCTGTTATTGCTTTATGAATCCAAATAAACAGCACAGACAAACTTCTTACATAGAAACTAAATGAATTAAGCAAATAGTGCAGAGCATGGGGAGGCCTTAATCCTCTTATTGAACTTGAATTTTAAAAATCCTAAAAACATCCTTTTAGAGGCGATAGTTATATTAAAACAATTACATTAAAAAGTAATCCTGAAAAAAATAGTAGTACACAGTTAATGCATTAGTTGTAATAACTAATTCTCCTCCAGTTCGAATGTTCCCGTCATTTTGCCAGGATATGATAATAAAACCAGAATTTGTTGTACTGAATGTAGTTTAACAGTGAAAGATAGCAGGACACTCACCACACTGCGAGTGAACTTCTCCAGAGAGGTGCGTCGCCCCTGTTCAGTTTCAGGCTGGAGAAGCAAAAAAAGAGTAACAAGGAGGAAGAGATTGACAGTTCAAAGTTAATGTATATGTGCATGCATATCAAAAACCTCACGACAATTAAACGTTGTGATCATAACAATGACTATAACTCTGAAACATCATGTCAATGTCATAATATAGCATGTCAAAACTATCCTAAAAAAGATCGTAAAATGTCGTGAAAAAAGTCATAGTATAGTATGTCGAAAAATGTCGTGAAAAAAGTCATAGTATAGTATGTCGAAAAATGTCATGAAAGAAATAGTATAGTATGTCGAAAAATGTCGTGAAAAAGTCAGTTTACTATGTCGAAAAAAGTAATGAAAAAAGGCATAGTATAGCATGTCGAAAAATGTCTTGGAAAAAGTCATGGTATAGTATGTCGAAAAATGTCATGAAAAAGTCATAGTATAGCATGTCGAAAATATCCTGAAAAATGTCATAGTATAGTATGTCGAAAAACGTCGTGAAAAAAGTCATAGTATAGCATGTCAAAAAAGGTCGTGAAAAAAGTCATAGTATAGTATGTCGAAAAATGTCTAGGAAAAAGTCACGGTATAGTATGTCGAAAAATGTCATGAAAAAGTCATAGTTTAGTATTTCAAAAAATGTCGTGAAAAAAGTCATAGTATAGCATGTCGAAAAATGTGAAAAAGTCATTATGTCGAAAAATGTTTTGAAAAAGTCATAGTAAAGTATGTTGAAAAATGTCATGAAAAAAGTCGCAGCATAACGTGTCGAAAAAAGTCATAGCATAGCATGTCGAAAAATGGCGTGAAAAAAAGTCTGTATATTATGTCGAAAATATCCTGAAAAAAGTCATAGTATAGCATGTCAAAAAATGTCGTGAAAAAAGTCAGATAGTATGTCGAAAAATGTTGTGAAAAAAGTCATAGTATAGTATGTTGAAAAATGTCATGAAAAAGTCACAGTATAGCATGTCAAAAAAAGTCTTAGTATAACGTGTCGAAAAAAGTCATAAAAAGTCTTCGTCTAGCATGTCGTAAAATGTCACAAAAAAGTCAAAGTACAGTATGGCGAAAATACTCATGAAAAAAGTCACAGTACAGTATGTCGAAAAATGTGAAAAAAGTCATAGTATGTCGATAAATGTCACGGAAAAAGTCTTAGTATAGTATGTCGAAAACTGTCGTGAAAAAATACATAGTATAGTATGTCGAAAAAATGTTGTGAAAAAAGTCAGATAGTATGTGGAAAAATGTTGTGAAAAAGTCATAGTATAGTATGTTGAAAAATGTCCTGAAAAAAGTCATAGTATAGCATGTCGAAAAATGTCGTGAAAAAAGTCATAGTATAGCATGTCGAAAATATCCTGAAAAAAAGTCATAGTATAGTATGTCGAAGAATGTCGTGAAAAAAGTCATAGTTCAGCATGTCGAAAAATGTCGTGAAAAAGTCATAGTATAGCATGTCGAAAAATGTAATGAAAAAAATCATAGTATATGTTGAAAAATGTCATGAAAAGTCATAGTATAGCATGTCGAAAAAAGTCATAGTATAGCATGTCGTAAAATGTCACAAAAAAGTCAAAGTATAGTATGTCGAAAATACTCATGAAAAAAGTCATAGTTTAGCATGTCGAAAAATGTCACAAAAAAGTCAAAGTATAGTATGTCGAAAATACTAGTGAAAAAAGTCAGTATAGTATGTCGAAAAATGTCGTGAAAAAAGTCATAGTTTAGCATGTCGAAAAATGTCGTGAAAAAAGTCATAGTTTAGCATGTCGAAAAATGTCGTGAAAAAAGTCATAGTTTAGCATGTCGAAAAATGTCGTGAAAAAAGTCATAGTTTAGCATGTCGAAAAATGTCGTGAAAAAAGTCATAGTTTAGCATGTCGAAAAATGTCGTGAAAAAAGTCATAGTATGTGGAAAAATGTTGTGAAAAAGTCATAGTATGTCGAAAAATGTAGTGAAAAAAATCATAGTATAATATGTTGAAAAATGTCATGAAAAGTCATAGTATAGCATGTCGAAAAAAAGTCTTAGTATAACATGTCGAAAAAAGTCAGTATATCATGTCGAAAAAAGTCAAAAAAGTCTTAGTCTGGCATGTCGTAAAATGTCACAAAAAAGTCAAAGTATAGTATGTCGAAAATACTCGTGAAAAAAGTCATAGTATAGTATGTCGAAAAATGTGAAAAAAGTCATAGTATAGTATGTCGAAAAATGTCGTGAAAAAAGTCATAGTTTAGCATGTCGAAAAATGTCGTGAAAAAAGTCATAGTTTAGCATGTCAAAAAAAGTCATAAAAAGTCTTAGTCTAGCATGTCGTAAAATGTCACAAAAAAGTCAAAGTATAGTATGTCGAAAAATGTCGTGAAAAAAGTCATAGTTTAGCATGTCGAAAAATGTTGTGAAAAAAGTCATAGTTTAGCATGTCAAAAAATGTCGTGAAAAAGTCATAGTATAGCATGTCGAAAAATGTCGTGAAAAAAGTCATAGTATGTGGAAAAATGTTGTGAAAAAGTCATAGTATGTCGAAAAATGTAGTGAAAAAAATCATAGTATAATATGTTGAAAAATGTCATGAAAAGTCATAGTATAGCATGTCGTAAAATGTCACAAAAAAGTCAAAGTATAGTATGTCGAAAATACTCGTGAAAAAAGTCATAGTATAGTATGTCGAAAAATGTGAAAAAAAGTCAAAAAGTCTTAGTCTGGCATGTCGTAAAATGTCACAAAAAAGTCAAAGTATAGTATGTCGAAAATACTCGTGAAAAAAGTCATAGTATAGTATGTCGAAAAATGTGAAAAAAGTCATAGTATAGTATGTCGAAAAATGTCGTGAAAAAAGTCATAGTTTAGCATGTCAAAAAAAAGTCATAAAAAGTCTTAGTCTAGCATGTCGTAAAATGTCACAAAAAAAGTCAAAGTATAGTATGTCGAAAAATGTCGTGAAAAAAGTCATAGTTTAGCATGTCGAAAAATGTCGTGAAAAAAGTCATAGTTTAGCATGTCGAAAAATGTCGTGAAAAAAGTCATAGTTTAGCATGTCGAAAAATGTCGTGAAAAAAGTCATAGTTTAGCATGTCAAAAAATGTCGTGAAAAAGTCATAGTATAGCATGTCGAAAAATGTCGTGAAAAAAGTCATAGTATGTGGAAAAATGTTGTGAAAAAGTCATAGTATGTCGAAAAATGTAGTGAAAAAAATCATAGTATAATATGTTGAAAAATGTCATGAAAAGTCATAGTATAGCATGTCGAAAAAAGTCTTAGTATAACATGTCGAAAAAAGTCAGTATATCATGTCGAAAAAAGTCAAAAAGTCTTAGTCTGGCATGTCGTAAAATGTCACAAAAAAGTCAAAGTATAGTATGTCGAAAATACTCGTGAAAAAAGTCATAGTATAGTATGTCGAAAAATGTGAAAAAAGTCATAGTATAGTATGTCGAAAAATGTCGTGAAAAAAGTCATAGTTTAGCATGTCGAAAAATGTCGTGAAAAAAGTCATAGTTTAGCATGTCGAAAAATGTCGTGAAAAAAGTCATAGTTTAGCATGTCGAAAAATGTCGTGAAAAAAGTCATAGTTTAGCATGTCGAAAAATGTCGTGAAAAAAGTCTTAGTTTAGCATGTCGAAAAATGTCGTGAAAAAGTCATAGTATAGCATGTCGAAAAATGTCGTGAAAAAAGTCATAGTATGTGGAAAAATGTTGTGAAAAAGTCATAGTATGTCGAAAAATGTAGTGAAAAAAATCATAGTATAATATGTTGAAAAATGTCATGAAACGTCATAGTATAGCATGTCGAAAAAAGTCTTAGTATAACATGTCGAAAAAAGTCATAGTATAGCATGTCGAAAAAAGTCATAAAAAGTCTTAGTCTAGCATGTCGTAAAATGTCACAAAAAAGTCAAAGTATAGTATGTCGAAAATACTCGTGAAAAGTCATAGTATAGTATGTCGAAAAATGTGAAAAAAGTCAGTATAGTATGTCGAAAAATGTCGTGAAAAAAGTCATAGTTTAGCATGTCGAAAAATGTCGTGAAAAAAGTCATAGTTTAGCATGTCGAAAAATGTCGTGAAAAAAAGTCATAGTTTAGCATGTCGAAAAATGTCGTGAAAAAAGTTATAGTTTAGCATGTCGAAAAATGTCGTGAAAAAAGTCATAGTATGTGGAAAAATGTTGTGAAAAAGTCATAGTATGTCGAAAAATGTAGTGAAAAAAATCATAGTATAATATGTTGAAAAATGTCATGAAAAGTCATAGTATAGCATGTCGAAAAAAGTCTTAGTATAACATGTCGAAAAAAGTCAGTATATCATGTCGAAAAAAGTCAAAAAGTCTTAGTCTGGCATGTCGTAAAATGTCACAAAAAAGTCAAAGTATAGTATGTCGAAAATACTCGTGAAAAAAGTCATAGTATAGTATGTCGAAAAATGTGAAAAAAGTCATAGTATAGTATGTCGAAAAATGTCGTGAAAAAAGTCATAGTTTAGCATGTCAAAAAAAAGTCATAAAAAGTCTTAGTCTAGCATGTCGTAAAATGTCACAAAAAAGTCAAAGTATAGTATGTCGAAAAATGTCGTGAAAAAAGTCATAGTTTAGCATGTCGAAAAATGTCGTGAAAAAAGTCATAGTTTAGCATGTCGAAAAATGTCGTGAAAAAAGTCATAGTTTAGCATGTCGAAAAATGTCGTGAAAAAAGTCATAGTTTAGCATGTCAAAAAATGTCGTGAAAAAGTCATAGTATAGCATGTCGAAAAATGTCGTGAAAAAAAGTCATAGTATGTGGAAAAATGTTGTGAAAAAGTCATAGTATGTCGAAAAATGTAGTGAAAAAAATCATAGTATAATATGTTGAAAAATGTCATGAAAAGTCATAGTATAGCATGTCGTAAAATGTCACAAAAAAGTCAAAGTATAGTATGTCGAAAATACTCGTGAAAAAAAGTCATAGTATAGTATGTCGAAAAATGTGAAAAAAGTCAGTATAGTATGTCGAAAAATGTCATGAAAAAAGTCATAGTTTAGCATGTCGAAAAATGTCGTGAAAAAGTCATAGTTTAGTATGTCGAAAACTGTCGTGAAGAAAGTCATAGTATAGTATTCAAAAATGTCGTGAAAAAAGTCATAGTATAGCATTCGAAAAATGTCGTGAAAAAGTCATAGTTTAGTATGTCGAAAAATGGCATGAAAAAAGTCATAGTATAGCATGTCGAAAACTGACGTGAAAAAAGTCATAGTATGCATGTCGAAAAATGTCGTGAAAAAGTCATAGTATAGCATGTTGAAAACTGACGTGAAAAAAAGTCATAGTATGCATGTCGAAAAATGTCGTGAAAAAGTCATAGTATAGTATGTCGAAAAATGTCGTGAAAAAAGTCATAGTATGGTATGTTGAAAAGTCACGTTATAGCATAGTATAGCATAGCATAGGTATAGCATGTCAAAAAATGTCAAGAAAAAAGTCAGATAGTATGTCGAAAAATGTGAAAAAAGTCAGATAGTATGTCGAAAAATGATGTGAAAAAGTCATAGTATATGTTGAAAAATGTCATGAAAAGTCATAGTATAGCATGTCGAAAAATGTCGTGAAAGTCATAGTATAGCATGTCGAAAACTGTCGTGAAAAAAGTCATAGTATAGTATGTCAAAAAATGTCGTGAAAAAAGTCATAGTATAGTATGTCGAAAAGTCACGAAAAAGTCAGTTATAGCATGTCAAAAAATGTCAAGAAAAAAAGTCATAGCATAGCATGTCGAAAGATGTCATGAAAAAAGTCAGTATAGCATGTCGAAAAATGTCATGAAAAAAGTGCTAGTATAGTATGTCAAAAAATTTCGTGAAAAAAATGCTAGTTTAGCATGTTGAAAAATGTCGTGAAAAAAGTCATAGTATAGTATGTCGAAAAATGTCATGAAAAAGTCATAGTATAGTATGTCAAAAAATGTCATGAAAAAAGTCATGGTATAGCATGTCGAAAAATGTCTTGGAAAAAGTCATGGTATAGTATGTTGAAAAATGTCATGAAAAAAAGTCATAGTATAGCATGTCGAAAAAGTCTTAGTATAACGTGTCGAAAAAAGTCATAAAAAGTCTTAGTCTAGCATGTCGTAAAATGTCACAAAAAAGTCAAAGTACAGTATGGCGATAATACTCATGAAAAAAAGTCATAGTACAGTATGTTGAAAAATGTGAAAAAAGTCATAATATAGTATGTCAATAAATGTCACGGAAAAAGTCTTAGTATAGCATGTCGAAAACTGTCGTGAAAAAAGTCATAGCATAGTATGTCGAAAACTGTTGTGAAAAAAGTCATAGCATAGTATGTCGAAAACTGTTGTGAAAAAAGTCATAGTATAGTATGTCGAAAAATGTTCTGAAAAAAGTCATAGTATAGCATGTCGAAAAATGTCGTGAAAAAAGTCAGATAGTATGTGGAAAAATGTTGTGAAAAAGTCATAGTATGTCGAAAAATGTAGTGAAAAAAATCATAGTATAATATGTTGAAAAATGTCATGAAAAGTCATAGTATAGCATGTCGAAAAAAGTCTTAGTATAACATGTCGAAAAAAGTCATAGTATAGCATGTCGAAAAAAGTCATAAAAAGTCTTAGTCTAGCATGTCGTAAAATGTCACAAAAAAGTCAAAGTATAGTATGTCGAAAATACTCATGAAAAAAGTCATAGTTTAGCATGTCGAAAAATGTCGTGAAAAAAAGTCATAGTATAGCATGCGAAAAATGGCGTGAAAAAGTCCTAGTTTAGTATGTCGAAAAATGGCATGAAAAAAGTCATCGTATAATATGTTGAAAAATGTCATGAAAAAGTCATAGTATAGCATGTTGAAAAATGTGTTGTAAAAGTCATAGTATAGCATGTCGAAAAATGTCGTGAAAGTCATAGTATAGCATGTCGAAAAATGTCGTGAAAGTCATAGTATAGCATGTCGAAAACTGTCGTGAAAAAAGTCATAGTATAGTATGTCGAAAAGTCACGAAAAAGTCAGTTATAGCATGTCAAAAAATGTCGTGAAAAAAGTCAGTTTACTATGTCGAAAAAAGTAATGAAAAAAGTCATAGTATAGCATGCGAAAAATGGCGTGAAAAAAGTCAATTTACTATGTCGAAAAAAGTCATGGTATAGCATGTCGAAAAACGTCGTAAAAAAGTCATAGTATAGTATGTCGAAAAATGGCGTGAAAATGTCAGTTTACGATGTCGAAAAAAGTAATGAAAAAAGTCATAGTATAGCATGTCGAAAAATGTCATGAAAAGTCATAGTATAGTATGGCGAAAAATGTCATGAAATAAGTCACAAAAAAGTCATGGTATAGCAAGTCGATAAATGTTGCGAAAAAAGTCAGTCTAGTATGTCACAAAAAATGTCGTGAAAAAAGTCATAGAACAGCATGTCAAAAGATGTCATGAAAAATACAGTATATCATGTCAGTATGTATGTAAAAGTATGAAAAAAGTCATAGTACAGTATGTAAAAAAAGTCATAGTACAGTATGTAAAAAAGTCAGTACAGTATGTAAAAAAAGTCATAGTACAGTATGTAAAAAAAAAAAAAAAAAAAGTCAGTACAGTATGTAAAAAAAAGTCATAGTACAGTATGTAAAAAAAAAAAAACAGTTAATCTCATTCACATACATTCTGAGAGCTGTCATTGCCTGTAGATCAAACTACCCAACAGTATACAGTATACATAAGTACAACCTGAAACACCCACAGCAGTAAAATGCAACACACACATTAATGCAGCTGTAATATTTATCCAGTACCATTGTAGTAAAATACCGATGGGGATCATCTTTCTGCAGATTCAGCACTTAGACTTTTATCATCTATCTGGGTATTTTCACAATGTAGTACTTTTACTTAAGTAAAAGATCCACATTTGACTTATACTTCTTCCACCACTGGTGCAATTATAGTGAGTTTATATAAGATATGTACACAGAAACTGACTTGTGGAACAGTGACAAACACAGACACTTACTTTCTTCCTCGCCATCAGCAGGTCCTGGTACACGTTGGAGCGCAGGAAGCGTGTATAGCTGTCACTTTTCATCAGCTTGTAGATGTGGTCCTGAATGGATAGAGTTAGAGGCAGAAAGAGAGAGAAAGAAAAAGAGAGAGAAGACACATGGGGCTGAATGCTTGCCAGAACTTGTATATAAACAGTTCATGTACAAAACTTGTCAGAGTAGCGTAAACAAGACAGTCACTGAGGGAGAAAGATGGCTGCAGCACATTGCCAACTAACTGACAGGAGAAATCTTTTTTTCTTTAATTCTTCCCTTTTACGCCTGTAATGAAAAAATACTTTTGACAGACACCACAAAACCCCCAACCCCACTTTATTCCACCAACCTTATCTATCTCCCAGCGAGGTGCATTCTCTAGAAATTACCCCACACTACAAACCCATTAGTTGGTATTGGTGAAGCGTGTAAGAAAGACAAATGGGGCAGACAGCAGTGTGGTAGAGTGTTTCTGCAGACACTGATCACCTGAAGAGATACGCACTGATCAGCCATAACATTAACAACATTATGACCACTGACAAGGGAAGTGAATAACATTGATTATCACGTTACAATGGCACCTGGCAGTGGGTGGGATATATTAGGTAGCAAGTGAACATTTTGTCCTTGAAGTTTATGTGCTGGAAGCAGAAAAATGCACAAGCGCAAGGATGCTAGCGACTGACAAGGGCCATATTGTGATGGCTAGATGACTGGGTCAGATGTTCCCAGTCTGCCATGGTCAGGACATACCACAAATGGTCCAAGGAAGGAAAACCGGTGAACTGGCGACAGGGTCATGGCCGGCGCTGACTTAATGTTATGTCTCATCAGTGTAAATTAAAATACACGACTATACAGTCGTTCTGAATTATGCTTAGAATAGATTCCTGGTGTAAGGGGAAGGTGTGGGAAGTGAGCTTTGTTAATACTGTATACTCCCTCTTATAAGATGGCCTATAATAGCCAACAGTACAAATGTGGCTGAGTAATCCTATTCCACATTTTGGGAAATACAGATATTCCTTACATTGATACCACTCTCATGTCTGTATGCTAAATATGGAGCTATGACCAGCAGCCGATTAGCTCATGTTAGCATAAAGTTTAGGACTCCATAGGCAGATAACCCCTCCATATAAAAATACTAATTGTGATTTTTACACATCAGTTTTTCTACAAATTAAACAAAGTGACGAGCCGCTCCTCTGCATATTTCTCAGCTTTTTAATTTTTTATTTTATTTTAACTGTTTTAACCAACAGCATTGGTTGAAATGCTTACTGTCGGTTATCAGTTAAATGGTTTATTATTAACATCCCTGGGAGGCATCCATATGTCCAGATGCATATATGCTGTTTATTAACAAGATAAAATGTGTAAATTAGTGAGGGTTAGTGTTACTGGTAGGACTGTTGCAATATTGACAAGCCAACCGCAGGAAATGGCAAGCAATTTTACCCCAATCAGGAAGACATGATCCCAGTGGGTGTGTACATGGACGACGATGCGAACATTGATCAGCATAAACCACCTTTCTCATTCGGAATGAAATTTCTTTCCAATCGGGCCATATCGGATCACAATCTTCCGTGTTTACATGAAGCATTTTTTTCTGTATCACACACACGATCTGTCAGAAACTCACTGAAGTTACACTACAGCGGGCATGAACACTAACAGTTTGTCAGACGATCGCTATCATTAATCCAGGCAGACACACAGCTGACAACCTGCTGAACTAAACTCAATGTGCGGTGGTGGCAGACTTTTACTGGGAAAGTGGCTGCATGTCTGCAACACTACAAGCAGTACCGTGGCTGATAATGCTCCTAGACAGTGAACGCAGCACTGTGGCTGCTACAGTAACTCTAACTTATTTAAGTTACTGCTGATAAGTATTGTATTATATTGCTAATCACGTATAGGTTTTTGTCTGCTCGTTATTATCTTAGTCTTTTTTGCTCTAAAATGCAGTAAAATCTGCCTTATCTGTCCATCTTTGGTGTTTTCTGTATATCAAAAGGCAGCAGGTGTATTATTCTTGTAAATTTCCCCACTGTGGGACTAATACAGGAATATCTTATCTTATCTTATTCTTGTGTATTATTAAATTTCACTTTAGCCAGACAGGGTAATCCTTCAGCTGACAGATGGGAAGGCTTGGCTCTTGCATCACCAAAAGAGGCTCTGCATGGCATTTTAAATTCATGGGTTACTTTCATGCTCTCTCTTGTTGAGAGTACTCTATATATGGCAGTTGTAGATATCATTTCTGTGTGTGGGTGAGGACTCTTAATGAGGTTTTAAAGGGATCTTAGTCACTTTTCCCTCAATTTTGCAGTGAAGTGTTTCATTAAATCTGAGAATGGAAACACTTTAATATTGTTATTGCTCTACTCTAGAGGCCTGTATAATGACAATGTCTGAATGGTTATGAACTCAAATGCACTACACTCTGAATTGCTACTTCTTTCATTCTATATCTTGTGTTTTCTCACCTGTGCGTCCTCATAGCTGTATCGTCCGGGATCTTTCAAGTTCTGGCTCGTGCGTTCGTAGCTGTGGGAGTCCAGGTTGATGGAGCTGGGCGCTCCCTCCGCCAGGAACTCTGCCCAAATGTCCTGCGCCCTCTGTGCCACCTCCTGCTGGGGCATCCTCTTCAGGTCCTGCACTGCCAACCAGAACCTGCAATACAGACCAAATTCAACTCAGATTATTTGACATAAAGAGAGTCTAAACCAGGGGTGGGCAATTATCTTTCCTGGGGGGCCACATTAGAAACACAGATTGTTGGCGGGGGCCAAACAAATACTGTCAGATGTAACCTCTATTTTATCACTATAGAAAACATACTGGGCACTTATTGTTCAGTATTTATTATACTGAAAATCACTCCAAACAGCATATTATTAAGAAAATGACATTATATACAGGAGTCTTTGAGCCGAACAGGACTGACTGTTAAGGGTAGTAATGTTTCCATTAACAAAAGTTAACATTTAACTTAACATTAACACTTACATTTAACATTAAACTTGACAAAAACACTAAAATTTAACATTTAACTTAACATTAACGCTTATATATAACGTTTAACTCAACATTAACACTTTGATTGAACATTCAACTCAACATTAACACTTAGATTTAAAATTTAACTCAACATTAACCCTTAGATTGAACATTTAACTCAACATTAACACTTAGATTGCACTTTTAACTCAACATTAACCCTTAGATTGAACATTTAACTCAACATTAACACTTAGATTGAACATTTAACTCAACAATAACACTTAGATTGAACATTTAACTCAACATTAAACCTTAGATTGAACATTTAACTCAACATTAACACTAAGATTTAACATTTAACTCAACATTAACACTAAGATTTAACATTTAACTCAACATTAACCCTTAGATTGAACATTTAACTCAACATTAACACTTAGATTGAACATTTAACTCAACAATAACACTTAGATTGAACAAAAAAAAAGAAATTTAACTCAACATCAACCCTTAGATTGAACATTTAACTCAACATTAACCCTTAGATTGAACATTTAACTCAACATCAACCCTTAGATTGAACATTTAACTCAACATCAACCCTTAGATTGAACATTTAACTCAACATTAACCCTTAGATTGAACATTTACTAACTCAACCCTTAGATTGAACATTTAACTCAACATTAACCCTTAGATTGAACATTTAACTCAACATCAACCCTTACATCTCCTCTGGTTCCTGCAGCTTTGTTAAAGTCCTCTCTGCTTTAGTATCTCAGCCAGCAGCCCGTCGGCCATCCTCTCCTTCTCATCTCCAGACAGATTTCTGGATTTTTCTGCTTGTTGTGTCTCAAAGTGTCGGTTCAAGTTACATTCTCTGAATACAGTCATGATTTTTGCAAACTAAACACACAGATTTACCACCAACCTCCGCGAAAAACTACTTCGCAGTGGACCGGACCGCGTTTGAGTGCCTCTGGATGGGGGAGGGGTCCACGCAGCGCCGCTGCTCGTTGAGACGCTTTCAGCGCTTTCACGTCTCCAGTAACACCAGAAAAACGTCGCTAGATTTGTCTCTGGTCGCTTTTGTTGACAAAGTGCCGCCGGAGGCGTCTGAAAACTCGCTAAACACAGCGACAAAGTCGCTAAGGTGTCTACATACTTCAAACATCACCCACGTCAATGGCGTCACTGTCAGGTGTGACAGGAAGAAGAACACTAACAGTAGACGAGCATTTCAAAATAAAAGCTATTTTCTTTACTGTTTTTTTTTTTTTTTTTTTTTAGCTTCGTAGGGTAAATTTGTCTGTGTTCACTTATCTGCCAGAGAGTAATCACTTTCACATGACAGAAAATTAAACATCTTTTATCATTTGTTTCACAACGATTATCCACAAATCTCTGAGTAATGCAGAATACACACTACATGAGAACCAAGCCAGCTTTGGCCAACACCAAGATTTGGGGCGTGAGGCATGTTAAGAGCACTTTTTACGTCCCTCGACCTGCTCAGACGTCCATCCTGGCCTCACTACTTTCAAACTGTAAATATTAAACATGTTCAATATTTACGATCGGATATCCTGTTGTGTGTGGGGAACCCCAAGGACAGACAATGAAGCAGTCACAAAGAAGAACAGTCAATTAAACCACCATTCCTAGAGGCCGCGGCTAATACAGGAGCTACTACAAAACATGAAGCATAAAACAGTATTTAGACGGACCTCAGAAATGGAGGGCCAGCTTTAAATTTGTGACAACTCACTTTATTATTTTTATTATTATTTTTCCTTTTCTTCAGGAATTTTCAGTACAAAGTAGTGCAAATACTATCGCCAATCTTGTGAAGGACTCTCAAACTCTCAAATCTAAATATCTTTTGAGATTTATTCAAGACAAAGTAAGCAGGTCAAGCTGTGTCAGTCTGACACCGTGTTGGACAGTATAAAAAAGGTAACTCTTAAAAAAAAATAAAACCTGTCCTGTGAATAAAAATAAAGACTTCAATAGCCACGTTTAACTTTTTATGACATTCAATTTAAATAATTCACGATGGCCTTTTCAGACTTTCAGACTAGTAAACATCCAGTGTAAGACAGCCGATATAAAGGGAAGCAGGCAATGAACTGTGTTAAACACCAGAGGTGACAGAGCACCACAGGCTCCAATATTAGTGTGGATCTATATTGATCTGTGGACTGCTTCAGAGATATAATAATATAGAGAGAAGCACTCGGGGGTCCACCTCCCTCCCTCCCTCCCTCTCTCTCTCCCTCTCTCTCTCTCTCTCTCTCTCTCTCTCTGTCACTCTCTCCCTTAGTAGTGCTCTTCTGAAAGCTCCCTCATAAAAGCAAAAGCAATAAAGGTCCGGAAAAGAGGAACAAGAGAGAAGGGTGAGGAGATTGCTGGGATAGCCGAGAGGTGAGTAGTGATAAAGGTGTATGCTCTCTCTCTCTCTCTCTCTCTCTCTCTCTCTCTCTCTCTCATGTGTATCTGTGCATTATCTCCCTCTGTAGCTCACGTTATCTCTCAGTTCATTCCCGGACTATGATTCCTAACAGGGCTCTAGTTTCCTCCTCTCTCTCTGGCTGTTAGAGACGCTCACTCTTCCTCTCACATGCATCCACAACCCTCCCTCTTGTTGCTGCTCTGCAGCACAAAGGCCAAAACATGATGCAAGTCCACGAATCCGTGTCGAAATAAGGGATGAATTTAATATCTGTATTGTGAATCAATAAGCAAAAACTCTGTGAAATCAACAAACTCATGAAAGTACAAGACGATGACACACTTGCATATTAGCATACACGGTATACTGTTCAAGCACCTATACACATTTAGAAAGACTGGTCATCTATAACAGCTGCAAGACGCTTTCCTTCACTGTTGATTTATGAGAAATATAAGACTATCCATGCAGTTACGGTTTGCTATCTATTAGGGATGCAATTTTTTTTTTTTTTTAATTTCGGGTGGATTGTACTATTTTGTGTTTCAATGGTAAACAGAACCAAAGAAGTGATTTAAATTTACAATACTATGTGGAAATTATTGACATCATCACGTTCAGTAAGTCCACTTAATTACTACCATTATAACAATGAAAACCAGATAATTAAAACAAAATACAGTCGTTGCCCCACTTAAAGTCAGTTACACTGGAACGATAAAGTACTGTTTAGTTGGTCTTACTAAATACAGTTGAGTAACGCAGGTCCAAGTCAGAATAATCAAACATCATTATGTTGACATTAATCAACACAGTAAGGCAAAAATTTTGTTGAATTTCTGTTGGTCAGTTTACTTAGCTGGACACTGACCTATTAATTAAATCCAAGTTGACCACATAAAGCTGTATTTGCCAAATACAGTCGTGTTGGTTGCAAATACATAACTAATTGCAATGTTAATATTATCATGAAATGATACCCAACACATCTCAGTTTGGTGGAAACTGCTAAAATAACTGGAATAACGAAGTCCAACAAATTTGTGTTTGCGTGTAAACTGTTTGTCAAGAAATACCTGCAGCGCGTAACTTCCCCTAAAACCACAAATGTCGTTTTCACATTTCTGTTTCAATAAACAAGCGGTTGGAGAGTGTATTATTGAACTTTGCAGAAAGCCAAACTAGCTATTTTCATGGCAATTAATCTAATATTTTGTGGAAGAGCTACCACATAAACAATACTGTATCTTTTATGCTACTCTAGGTACTCACATAAGTATTTTGCTCTTTTCTACCAAGTTTCTCAACAGGCAGTGAGTTTAATTTTATCTGATCTTTTCTATTTCCCAAAGCTGACTTTTTTTTCCACTGTTGCTGTGAATTTTCCGCCACGTTATTTCATTCTTAAGGGTAAAATAAAGAAACCTGTTATGGATTTATCTTGCTGAGCAAAACTAAATCATTATTCTTCCAAGTGCAAAGCTAGTCTGTGTAACAAACAGGATAATGTTCCCTCTCTTGTTCTCCCTGGAATTGTATGTTTATGGCACTCTTTTCTTTGCGGGTGCATGGTAAAGTCCTCCTGTACCGGGAACAGGAAAATCGTTCACTTGTGATTTGTTTCTTCCTGTGTTTAACAGTGTGCAAGTGGGTTGAAATGGTAGGTTGGAACAACAGGGATGCCAAAGAGAAATCAGTGTTTTCTCTCTATTTTCAGAGCAGTGACAGCTTCTGAATAGCTGTTATACTTTCTTCACAATGTCACAAGTAGAAATGCACAAAAGGTGCTGCTGTACAGCTTTAAATTCACATAGAACATGAATAGGATGTCAGCAAGTTGAATTTTTGTAATGCAGAATAAAAGGTCCCTCAAAAATACCACTTTCATCACAACAAACCCTCAATCTAAAATGGACGACCACTGTGCACCACATTCACTCACTGCAGCACAACTTGTTTCGAACAGCATATGCAAAAGTTTTCATAAGATAAAAATGTTGGAGATGATTACTGAGGCATGTTGTGTGCTCACCGCAGGTTTTCTGAGCTAAATTCTGACTCCAGGAACTTGAGGAAGAGCTCCTGTCCTGCCGGGTCCTTCAGGGCCTCCTCCAGGGAGAAACCCCACTTCTTCACCCGCTGTTGACTGGGCTCCTTACTGGGAGAGATGGGAGAGGAGGGAGGGAGACAGAGGAAGAAGACAGAGAGGCAGGATAAATATTTACTTAAAGCTTCATCAGGGAGGCCAAGATTAGAAAGAGATAAGAAGATTACATTATTAGAAATGTTGGAGGAATGCTCTGTGTAGGGAGGGCTGACATGAATACAGTAAAAGGGATAAGACGTGAAATCCTAAAATGCGATCAGTCATCTAAAAGGGCTGATGCTAATGTGAAATTGGTGTCGGGAAAGCCGTGTATTATTGCCAGCATTCATCTGAAATCAATCAATTTTAATCTCTGCAAGGAATACATTTTCTCCTATCCTGCAATTAATCAATTCAACTGAATTATTAAACTACATGAGGCACAATGATTATACGTCTGCTCAAATTAATTTCTGCATAATTCAGAGCATAGCACAACTTGCTGAGAGCTGCGACTACCCTCTCTTAGAGATAATACTTCAGTTCATTACCTTTAGGTTAGGCATTGATCTTGAATAGCTAAGATTAGGCATTGACTTTGAACAGTTAAGGTTAGGAAATTAGCT
Source organism: Pterois miles (assembly GCA_947000775.1). Lineage (NCBI taxonomy): Eukaryota > Metazoa > Chordata > Actinopteri > Perciformes > Scorpaenidae > Pterois > Pterois miles. The sequence goes on from CAMQGK010000634.1 coordinate 7,760,293, forward strand.
CATAATGTTGAGGTTAGGCATTGACCTTGAGCAGTTAAGGTCAAGCACTGATCTCAAATAGTTAAGATTAGGCATTGACCTCGACTAGTTAAGGTTAGGCATTGATTTTGGAGAGTTAAGGTTTGTCATTGATTAGATAAGGTCTGTAGAAAATACACAATCTGTAGATTCTAAACACCATTTTGCAGTTTATATCTGACTTTATATATAGAGCTGCGCAATAATTCAATATGATAATATATAATATCAGACCGTAGAACGCTGTGATTGACCAATCAGGATGGAGCATTCAACAATGGTGTGTAATAAATTGAAATATTGTGAAACACAATTATGTCATTTAAACTGATAATAATAAGCACACACTAACTCAAATTTGTCAGAAAATCGTATGTTAAATATTTTGAGGACATATCATTTGAAGATTGTGCTTTAATTTGTACATTACACTTTACCACTCAGATTAATGTGACTAACAAACGGTGCATATACTGAAAAATGTATCTGTTTTTCTCTATAATTTCACTTGAAACTGTTTGTTCTTTTTGTACTAATGTTCTAAATTAAAGTAAGTAAAATACTCAGTATTTTTCATTTGTCAAGAATTTAATTTAAAACACACAGTATACAAAATATGCTTTTCCATGTGACTATATCAAATAGACTATTTATTTATTGACCTACCAGAAAACATGCTATATGGTAATGACCTATGTCGTGATAGAACATTTTGACCATATCGCCCAGCCTTATTTATACGTGACTTGCCAGTTAAACTCTGTGAAATGAAGTGGAAGTGTTCACTGGCTGTGAAAGTGAAACCGTTTCTGGTTCTGTACCTGGCCTCCAGATCCCAGAGGGAGGGGTCGTCGCTGGTCCAGGGGTTGGACGGTTCCTGTGCTGTCACAAACGGATCATAGTCCATGTACTGCTCAGTGTAGCTGATCAGACTGACACACAAACACAACACGGGGGACAGAGGACAGGAAAGGTTGAGGGCATAGCCGGTCAAAACTTACGAGACAAAGCTTAACAGTTTGAACGTTACATGCTGACCATTTGTTCACCGAGATTTTGTTCACCTGATGTAATTGTGACTTGAAAGCTTTCAGAAATTAACTGAGGAAATTATGAAAAACAAATCGTGAAGCAAGAACATCTGTTCTGATCAAGAGCACAGATGTGATCCTCCTACCTCTCTTTGATAGTCTGAGATAAACAAGAACTGAGACACAGCGAGGAAACATCAACAGCAGCAGCAGGACTCTGAAAAATGTTTTTCTGCTCACAGATCAACCTCAAAAATCTATTATAACAGAATACGCTTTCTTTCCCACAACATGTAAGCCTCTGTTTCATCCCTCCATAACATACGTTACTGTACATTCAGTATATGTGCAGCTGTAACGCAACTGAGTGCTTACAAACTTTGGAAAAAACAGCAACAAAACTACAACTTCTTTAGGTTTAGGAAACAAAACCACTTAGTTAAGATTAGGGAAAAGATTGTGTAGCTACATTTGAAAAACTAAAGTGAAACTTTTGAACACGGTATGTGAATCCCGGTCTCTTGGGTGAACTACTGTGTTTAGTGTCCCGTCTATCGGCCCAGACCTCCACCCGTACGGAGTTTCACAGCGCCAGCTCCTGTCATAATTACTACAGCCACTGTCGTCCTCTTTTATTCCCTCTTTTGGTGATCGCGCATGTGAATGAATGATAAAAATCTACTAGTGAGTGTAGCAGGTCCGATCTGACCCAGAACTGTCCGCTCTGTGGAACACCAATTAAACTTGTGGAGTCAGGAGGTTAAAGGGTCGGGGAGGCAGCAGCCAGAAGTAATCACAGTTTTCTGCTCTACTGGGAAGTAATGGCTGTCCCGACTGACTGAGCAGAGGATGAGACCGTCAGGAAAGCAAACATAAGAGTGTGTCGGCCACACGGGGGGCTAGAAACTCATACAGTATGCATGCAGAAATACACTTTGCATCTCTCTTAGCCTACAGAGAAGGTGGACAGAATAACAATAATGCCTGTACAGCTTAATGTAATTCAACACAAGACATTTGTGAAGCTTACAATGTGTGCTCAGAGGCTGTGGCACCCCAGCAAGACACTCTAAGCAAAAACATTGTTTTTCACTGATCAATTTTGAGATTATGTGCTTCCATAACATGCCTCCTTTCAGACTAGTGGACATTCAAATATTTCACATACATATTATAATATATAATATATACATATTTAGGTGTTTATTTTACTACATGTCTGTAGATTTCTTCTTAATTCACCATAAGACAGCATAAGATAATGCCTCATTTAAACATACAATTTGAGAAAAGTTGTGACACAAAAAGTAATTGTCTTAATGTAAGTAACTCTGAGCCAGAGAGCTCCTCGTCAGTAGCATTTATTCATTTTATTCCAAAAATTACGGTGAAAATGTTTTTTTTTAATGGCTGTTGACAGTATTTCTGATTTTTTAATATGTCAACAAAATGAAATACTATTTTGAACCTCTAATGTTCAGATTGCTGCTCTGGAAATTTATGCAGACTAGCACAAATTTGATAAGCTTGTACCTCATTTGCATATTTAAATCTCACATTTCATAAAACCTGAAATACAAAAACTAATTGTGCAGCTACACAAACCAGCGCAGACATTTCTTAGAGAGAGAGCCGCAAATGTGAAAGCAGAAAATCCAGTTTCCTGCTTAGTGAACATGATGTGTAGACTGGAAAGATACAGATTGCTCTTCATGTGCGTGTGCAGTATTTTAAGTGCTGCAGAGTTTCTTGTACCATACCTGTCAGCAACTTTAGACATCTTCATACGGTGACGATCAAGCTGGGTGTTCAGGAATAAGATCTGAAAGAGGAGACGACAGGAGTCAGTCAGCAGACAAAACGATATACAGTGGAAACCACTAGTGATCATGTCTGAGTTAAAATGCTCGATATAAGTGGATGATTATTCTCTTTATTTTATTTTGCTATTGAGTAAATTTCATTGACTGAAATACAGTACAGCTGTTTAAAATGCTTTTCAAATTACAGTGCTGTTCAAATTAAATGACTGTGTATAATTCAAGTACACACAGTAGTCTACAGTACTGAAAAAAAAAAATACAGCTTACTTTAGTTCACATTATGAGAAGGCTCTAGTCTGAAACAGTATTTTGCTGTTAACCAATACAGTAATGCGAGTGTTGTAAATAAGCGAATAAGCCACAGCTTGGCAGTGGTTTCAGTGCATTTCAAACATTTTAAAAGAAAATAAACTGTAGGCTATGAACGCCGAACTGGTAGCAGAGTTTTAAAACAAACATGTTCATAAAAAACAATATCATGGGAATTAGCCACCGAGCCACCGAGGCTAACAATTTAGCAGAATATCAAGTGGGTAACATAACGCAGGAATGTCGAGAATATTAACATCTTTCTCAGACATATTACAAATTTCTGATGAATAACAATATAGGACTAAAATGACAATATATTCACTTATAATGATGAGAAAAAAATTATTTCCATGGCGTCCACCAACGTCAACAAACATGTCACAACCTGTGAACTCTGAGTTTTCTGAAACTTTCCACTTACGAGGTTGTGAATACCACAAAAAGGGGGTGTTCACATGGACTCCTCTAGTAAACATGGTAAATGTGACCTCATTTGAAGGCACCGAAAGTTTAAAATATATATGTATATAATTACTGTATTTTTTTTTTCAATGTTGCCATGCATGAAAAGACTCAAAATGAACACTGTAAGCGGACTACGTGATTAGTACAAGCAAATGAATTAAAGAGCATTTGTACAAGAATGACTCCGCCCAAAGCTTTTTGATCCATATAAGCGGTTTCCACTGTAGAATATATAGATATCAGTGTATGATTTGTCCAAATGCAGCAAATAAGTATCTTAGTATTACTATATTAAACAAAGAAGACCATGTTTGAGTTGGGTGGCAGCCTCAGTCCTAATGTCAGTGCTACCGTTTCTCATAATTAAGTCCCATAAGTCAGTTGCATCCTGTTGTTTTTGTTTGTTTTGCAGTGAAAATCAGGCTCCCTTTGTGCTAGGAAGCTGCAGAGTTCCTGACCTTATAGCACAAAGTGTAAAATGCAATGTAGAGGTTGTCTCTCTCCAATGCTCCAACATACAGCAAACTTTGTCAGATTTTTACCTCCTTCTCCACGTCCTCCTTGGTGCCTTTCCTGCAGTGGTGCGAGGGAGTATGTATGGGACTCTGAGACTGTGTTCCCTCCTCCGCCAAACCATACACCGACTGTGTGAACACGAGGAGAGAAGAAGTGGGAGAGATAATAGAGAGACACAAAGTGTAGTAATTATTTTCTCCCAGCACAGATAAGGCAGGAAAACAGCTGCAGAGAAACCCGCGGAGCACTGTTGTTCAAATTAAAGGGATAGATTTCAGTAATTCAAAAACGATTGCTTGTGTGAATGTAAATCTCATTAAGGAGCAGAGTTGAAGTTATTTGCAGTGGGGGAATATACTATATAAATTTACTCAAGTACTGTACAACAAGTACAATTTTAAGTTACTTGTACTTTACAGGAGTACATCCATTTTTGCTAATTTATACTCGTCCTCCACGACATTTTGCAGGAAAATATTGTCAATTTTTGTTCTGCGGCGAGAAATAATAATAACAATAATAATAATAATAATAATAATAATAATAATTAAGATATTAATACAATTAAATTAAATAATTTTAAAAAGTAAAAAAATAATAATGAATAGAATATAAAAAGAATAAAAAATGTGTGTTGGTGAAAAGGAAAAAAAAAAAAAAAAAAAAAAATAAAATATAATAATAAAAAAAAAAATAAAAAAAATAAAAAAAAAAAAAAAAAAAAAAAAAAAAAAAAAAAAAAAAAGAGAGGAAAAAAAAAAAAAAAAATAATAATAATAATAATAATAATAATAATAATAATCTAAGATATTAATACAATTAAATTAAATAATTTTAAAAAAGTAGAAAAATAGAAATGAATAGAATATAAAAAGAATAATAAAAGTGTGTTGGTGAAATGGCATATAAACATAATAATAAACAAATATAATATATTATTAATAAAACTAAATTAAAGAATTTTTAAAAGTAAATAGAAAAAATAGCAAATAAAAGAAAATAATGAGAGTGTCAGTGAAATGAAATAAAAACAATAATAATAATAATAATAATAATAATAATAATAACAATAATAAACAAGTACATATTAATTGAATTAAATTAAAGAATTTTTAAAAGTAAATAAATAGAAATAAATAGAAAATAATAAATAAAATAATAAAAGAGTCAAAGTAAATTCAATAATAGATTTGCTTAAAGGAAATAAAATAAAATAAAGCTCAGTAAGGGTAAAATTTTAAACACAATGGTATTGGTTGAAATTAAGGTAAGTAAGCTGGAGAGAGATACATTAGCATCAGTAATCGGCCATATTTAAAGAGGGCTGTAGGAAAGAAATAAATGTATTTGATAACTTTAGTTACTAGTTACTTTACAGATTTAGATTATTAATACAAAATATACATCAACTAAATGTATTATCATATGTTAAGGCAACCAGTCGTATATTAAAAAAATAAAATAAGCTCCATCATTACCAGCTACAACATTAAAGTGATGAACACTAATGATAATTCAATAATATAATATATATGAATCTGAAATGGGCCATTCTGCATACTTTATTAGTACTTTTACTTTTGGTACTTAAAGTACAGTTTGATGCTAACACTTGAGTACTTTTACTTGAGTATGGTTTTTAAAGCAGGACTTTACTTGTAACAGAGTACTTTTACATTGTAGTAGTGCTACTTTTACTTAAGTAAAAGATCTGAATACTTCCTGGTTTTGTCAACTTATGTCCACTGAAATTAAAGTCATCTGTATTTTAATGACTATACTGTGTTTCACGTGTACATGTATTATAAACAGACACCAGGAAGTGAATGTGAATGTGAAGAAAAGTAGCTTTTCTTTCATTTTAACAACCTTCACCTTCACACCCCGGCATCGGAGCTTATACCTTCTTAACTCTATGAGGGTTCTTCATGCGTCTGCATTTCCTGATGTCCATCTCTGTTGTGTTAACACATCCCGGCTGGAGAACACACAAGCAACAAAAATCATTATTACAGTCAATACTGGTGATTTTAAGCAAACCTAAAGGGAGCGGTGGAAAGATAGAGAAGAGACGGTATGTGGATGGTAGATGAGGTAGGCGGCTGCATGCACACAGACAGGCTTACCACGGGTCTATGGACGTCCCAGAAGGCTCTCTCCTGGCTGTCAAGGATCTTCCTCTCGGTTTTATCCTTTTTCCTGTCGATCCTGCAGATGAGATCAGTCAGTGTGAGAAACACAGCATGCAGCTCTCCTGGCATCAGCATTAGATATAGCAGTTGATGGATGGAAGGATGAGAAGGGCGATAGTCTGGAGATTATAAAGTCTGTATGCCCATCAGTTTTAACAATATTGAAGCTCATGTGCTCAAAGGTTTGGCGCGGTCCACTGCACCCGTCTGTGCACCATCTTCTGTGTGCACGTACACAGTTTACAACATTGATGTGTACATATTGTAGCACATCAACACAGTGCACAAGGACGTCATTCCTTTGTGCAAAGCTGATCATTTGGAGCTGTTCAAATAATTAAGTGTTGGCATTCACAGAGATGAAACAATTACATTTGCTACCATAATTTAACCAACAGTGGGAAATAAGCAAGTAAATGTACTCAAGAACTGTACTTGTGTGGAGTAAAAATACCTCAAAACCATACTTGAGTATTCTAATTTCATTCTACTTTATTATTTTACTTACTAGATGTCTTTATACTTCATTACTTATTCTTCACTGGCGTGGAAAGGAGGTCGTGCTGCTCTGACTATCTGTTGGCAACGCCGGGAAGCCGATTGAAATTATTCTGGACCCACTTTCTCACACAAGTATGTTCATATCATATGTATTAATTTTTGTCATATTGATTGCCTATGCTGTATTTTCATTATGTTGTTACTCTGTACTTGTGGCATCTGTTGCACATCTGTCCATCCTAGAAGGGGGATCCCTCCTCTGATCTGCTCATCTTGAAGTTTCCTCCATTTTGTCCTTTTTCCCTGCCGATAATAGAGCCTCACATTTAAAGGACCCTCCCCTCTTTGTTTTTAGAGGACGTCCTAATTTACACAACATTAAGGCAGGTCCCAAACAGACTCTTTTAGCGCCTCTAATAGATGGGAATTATCCATGTGGGAATTGTGCCCAGTGCCACAACACATGGAAAACTTCTGTTTTTAGACACCCAAGATCAGGCAAAAGTTTTCCTGTTAAGAGGTTGATCACATGTAGCACAGGAAATGTACTTTATTTATAAAAATGCCACATAGCTTGTTACTACTTACTTTTCAGATCAAGAATTAAATAGAAGACATGAGGTCTTATAAAATATTTGTCCTAATCTACCCAACAGTGGTTGAAGTTATCACCACCTTGACCAACTGCAACGATAAATTGGTATTTACACATAAAAGTATCAGTAATAATCATCTAATGATATAATATGGAGTAATTTAACACACACAGAGACCATTTTAAAGAGTACCTTAGTTTTGGTAGTCAATAATACTTCTTAACGTGTACCTGAGAAGAAATATGAATGCAGATTGTAACAAAGTTGTTTTTTTTTAAGTATCTGAATACTCCCTGGCCACTTTATTAGGTACACCTATAAAATCTCTGCTGTGCACACTGGCTGTGACCGCTCCATCCTCTGTACGGTCAATCTCTCTTTTAACATTACGGTTCCCTTATAGCATTGGCTTTAAATCCAAAGTAGCAGTAGCAATCCTTTATAGATGTAGGGACATATTAAGTTATAAGACCTTGCACGTAATTTACTGTTCACTTATACTTTCTTATATTTCTTACTGTGCAGAATTGTGGGGGTCGACTTTCAAAACAACTATAAATTCAAGCATTTTACCACAAAAACAAGCCACACGTATTATTAAAAAAGCTTGTTACTGTGATAACACTAATGCACTGTTTATAAGTTCCCATTTTATAAAATTTAAGGATTTGGTATATTATAAAATAATGTAAATAATGTTCAGAGCCAAATCAATATCACTCCCATTGCAAATTATGTAATAATGCAAATATAAATATCAAGAATGTGTAATTCGCTTTTGGTTTTTAAAAGAATTGTTTACAAAGCGTTAAAGGGTTAGTGTGGATGATTTTTTATTTTTTGTTTGTTTTTCATTTCTTGAGGGTAGGTTAATTTGATAAGAATATAATGTAGGTTTGGCATCATATCAGCATTTCTCTGCCTGTGCCTATTCAGTCACTACTCAATACAAAGACTGTTGACTTTAATACTGATTATACTGGTCATATATTGTGTGATGACTGAATAAAAATACTACTACTACTACAAAATATTGCCAAATAGAGGCTTTTGCTTTTTGCATTGACACCAAACCTACAGAGTCGACTCTTTCACTTTCACTTGTTGTGGCGTCTGTCGTCTGACTATGTATTGATAACATGCCGTTGATAGAGGAAAATGTGCTAAATGGGTTTTATTTCTTTTCATAAAAAAAGCAGTACGATGCGTAATGTAATCAATGTGCCTGGACAACATGTAATACCTGTAACACCAACTACTTGTATGTCTCTGCCAACCACTCAAGCTGCAGTTTATATCCATGTCAGTCCAAAATGTCACCTCAAATTAATAGACATTTGTGTGAAATTTTCATAATCAGCACATTAATTCTTGAATTATTTTGGCTTCCATATTCTAATCACTTTATTGTTGAGTCCTAGTGGACTTTTGTACCAAATATGATATCTCGGAAAGCGTTTCCAAGACATCACAAAAATGGATGGATGGAAGCAAACATTATGCCTCCGACCAGGAAAACAATATCAAGATCACGTTCTCTGGACAAAAGAACAGCTTTTTGATCAGACACAGATCAGACACCAATCATCAAAATGAAGCTGGATGAAATTGACCCAATCATAATATCTTAAATTGTGCAGTTTAGGTGCATACAAGAGCGTGAAGATGATGCAGGGGCCCTTATGTCTTGTGTTTGTATTTAAAGATTTTGGGACCATGCTGAAAATACTGTTAAATCCCTTGGATTCAGTGGATGCCCATAAATAAATCAAAGAGGGCTTGTATCCATCCTTTCTTCTCCCTCTTCTGTCTCCATTTTCCAATTTCTGTATGTTCCAAAAGCATTCAGCGTCCATTGCTGGTTGAACAAAATAATTTATCATGTTATATACCCCAGAAACATAAAGCAGTATACCTACACTGGACCAGGTGATGTGAGAAACCCCATTACAGTAAATAGAGTCTGTCAGAAATGCTCAGTGCTCGCGATATGGGATGTCACACGGTGAGGTTTTACTGTAATGTTTACTTTGGACGTGAATGACATCTCAGCATGCCCTGTAGTTTCATGAGTTGCCTTGGTAACAGAGCACACTTACTTGACCTGGGCCTCGGCCTGCATGTAGATAAACTCCCACTTCCTGGCAAAAGCTCTCTGCAGCCTGGCTAAGTTCTCCTGTTGGTGAGAAGAAAGAGATCAAAACTCTCCGTGGACGAAATAATAAAACCTGATAAAATTGAATCGTAACACGTTTAACGTTCTCATGTTACCACACACAGATCTGACCTTTAGGAGGTTGTGCTTCAAGCTTGACACACATCAATACTCCTTATTGACCTGTGTATGGAGGAACAATCCAGCACTCACCGCCTCGTAATCGGCCAGCTCCAGTCTGGTCTTGTTCTGCATGGTCCGCTTGCACAGGTAAATAGCTGTAAGAGGGACAGAGAGGATCAAAGACTGGGATTCATCAGTATCCACATTCCCCTTCATCCATGCATCTCCCATCCCCTTTATGTACCACTTTCTGAGGCCACCTGTCCACCTATCTGCTGCTTTAGGATTATGAGTATGAAGAGGTGGTGAGCCCTGATCTCCAGCCATATAGTAGCTCTGTGACAGGATGAAAGGCAGGAAGCAGAGCAATGATCCTATTGACTGATCCCCTCCATAGCAGAGGCTACAAGTAGTGCCACTGTACACAGCTCATTGGGAGGTTATCTGTATTTATATTCAGGTATACCCTGATATGTAGGCGTCTTTACACTGCCTGGTCAGCTTTTATTATTAGTGAGTTTAAATTTGCAAGTATATGGACTAAATCAGTGGTTCTCAACCTGACAGTGTTCATTTTGGCAGCAATGTTAGATTTAGTCTTAAAGCTAAATGCTTTTAGTCATATTTTAGTCATTTTTATCCTTCATAGCGATTTTAGTCAAACTATTTTCTCTCCATTTTGTGAGCTATCTTTTTTATTTAATCTTGTTTACTCCTCAGATTATATTGAACATTTCTCTAATTTTGGTCAACCTTATTTTGCATAAAATTTGATCGGATCATTATCTGATGAAAAACACAGGTTGTATGATTAAGAATGCAGTTTTGGAGTCAGCTCTAAAGGGCTCATTACTGATGCACGGTTCAGTTGCACCCACCGGCCTGTTATGAGAGCCCACATGCCCACCCAACATGTAAAAATATGCGTTACTGGGGCGCCTCACGTACCAAGGCTAAGGCTGAGTCCTTACCGCAATCAGGGTTCGACTCCGACCTGTAGCCCTTTGCTGCATGTCATACGCTCTGTCCCCCTTTCACAACTATCACCGTCACTATCTAATAAAGGCAAAACGGCCAAAAAAAATAACATGACAACCACCCGAACCTGACTTGACCCTCAAATCACCAATTTAGTAGCACAGTAGCACAGTTGTCAGGATAGAGGTCTGCGTCCCTGCACGTTTAATAAAGTTTTTGTCTTTAAACCACATTTTAGTCTCTTCTATGTTTGAAATTGTCACCGTCAGTGTGTAATGATGTCAGTGCTGTCTCGTCATGGTCTCATCTCAGTCATGGAAAAAAACGTCATTGACAAACATATTTCATCATTGTTTTTGTTACCGAAACACTGCCACCAGGGGCCTGGGGACACCAGGGGCCAGGCCACCAGGGGCCTGGGGACACCAGGGGCCAGGCCACCAGGGGCCAGGCCACCAGGGGCCTGGGGAACCATCTTTTGAGGGAGTTCAAAGGGGTCCCCAGAAAAATGGAGAATAGTTTGTTTCCACAGTTTAATTCACTATAGAAGTGAACCAAATATGAGTAGGTCTCCCTTCCTCAAAGGTTATTTCCTCAACTGTAGTTAATAACTAATCTAACAACCAAAATCTTATCACATGAGGCTTCAAGTGGAGATCCACAGAGCTAAATCCTGCTAAAATCTGGATACCAATAGATTCATCATTTTGTGCTAATATGTGATATACGTAAAGTTGATTATTTTCATGAAGTGTGCAGGATTTGGCGACATCCAGTGGTGAGGTTGCAGATTGCAACCGGCTGAAATTTGCCAGGAGTGGAGGACTATGGTGGCTGACGCAAAGACATGAAAACGTGAATGGCTCTATCTGTTCTATTATAGAAATATAGTGGCTGGCTCTGTGAAGAGTCTAAGGTAAAGAAATCACAGCAGTAGTGATTATACACTACAGAAAACACATTCATTTAATATTATATTCCATTTAATCAATAGTTACCCTAAATATTACACATCATTGCTTTAAATGTGTAAACCTCAAGACTTTTATGAAACCAAATCACATTTTTGATAGTATTTATGGGCTGATCTTTTTCTTTTTAGCAATATCCACTTAATTTATTTACACACACACACACACACACACACACACACACACACACACACACACATATATATATATAGTATTATATTTCTAGAATCATCTCTCTATGAGGTACTTTTCATTCATATAAATCCACATGAGTTTTATATTGCCTTCCTCAGACATCATTTTTGCTGTAAAAACCTCTGACAGAGATTTCAAGTGAAGATATGGGATACTACAGCACTTCACCGTTGAGTGCTGAAATATTTTTATTGGCAGCAGCTCTTGAGAAAGATGAATCACTAGACCTTAAAAGAAATGACTTTGTATTCAGCCTGTGAATAAAAAGTTACAAAAACACAATAGTGCTGTTAAATGAATCCACGAAACTGAAGTTTGACTCAGTTTTTGTGGGTGTGATCAAGTAGAGATGTCGACTCATATCAGATCTCAACTGAATGACAGCTATGCGTTTATACAGTTAAAGGTCACTATAGGTCATATGCAAACCAATATATTGGTCATATTGGCCCTACTGTGAAATATCTCTGTAAAGTAGAAACTGAGACAATTATATATACAGTGTAGTTATGTCTGCATAAAAGATTAATAATGTGGGAACTGAGTTAAGCTCAGCCAAGCTATAAATATTCACTTACAGCAACACAAGAACATGTTTATTGTCTCTAATTAGATGTTGCTTAGTGGAGATAAAAGAGGATTTGTAGAAAACATTTTCTAAAGTGCTGTTTTGGGATCTAAATTGATCCCTGGATCAGGTTTGAATATAGAGGAATAAACATTAAAGGTATGTATAGTTAATTGTATTCTACTGACTTTGGCCTCATAAGCACTTGAAAGCGCTATGAATTAAATTTACAGACTGCGTACCTGTGAAATAATACAGCCGAGACATTGATACTGTGATCAACAGCTCGATCAATTCTCCCTAATTATAAAAATTAGTTCTTCATGATATAAATAAATATAAATCAGAGAGAGTTTAGCATTAACATAGCATATTAATTAACATAGGATTGAGTATATAGAGTATTAATTAGTAATGTTGAGCACAAAAACAGCTCAGTAAAGTGAAAAAAAGCATTTTTGTTGCACATTATTCTTTGTTTATGTTGTAAAGAAAACCGTAATCTAAGCCGTTTGTTATAAATTCAATATATGACACATTTTAAAATATGAGGAAGTAATGCATGGGGATAGAAATGACCCATTTAACGTTACTGTCATTTTATGACATTCAATGGTCCATTTAAACACCATTCTAGGATAATCATTTGATGGAAAAGCATTGATTCATCATTTATATAGGAGGACATGTCATAAGGAGGATATATCAAAAAAATGTATGACAAAATGTAAACATAGGGCTGTCAAAGTTAACGTGATAATAACGTCTTAACAGAAATTTGTTTTAACACCACTAATTTCTTTAACTCATTAACAAAACAACTCAGGTTTAAAGCTTAAATGAAGATTTCAAAGGGGTCCCCTGACCTCCGACCTTCAGATGTGTGAATGTAAATGGGTTCTCTGGGTCCCCACCAGTCTCCCCTTTACAGACATGCCCACTTTATGATAATCACATGCAGTTTGCTGCAAGTCATAGTCAAGTCAGCACACTGACACACTGACAGCTATTGTTGCTTGTTGGGCTTGAATTTGTCATGTTATGATTTGAGCATATTTTTATATGCTTAATGCAGAACCTGTGAGCATATTTGCCCACTCCCATGTTGATAAGAGTATTAAATACTAAATATTACTACAATTTTAATCGATTGACAGCATTAAAACGTTTCTCTCTTACCGTAGTCTGTGTTCTCAGGCTCCCAACAGTTGGATGGCCAGAAATACGGTGCCTGACAGGAAGTGAAAAGGTGAGAGTCAAAAGACATGGATCAACCAGAGGTTAGTGTTTGAAAGACGAAGAGTCAAAAGACATGGATCAACCAGAGGTTAGTGTTTGAAAGACGAAGAGTCAAAAGACATGGATCAACCAGAGGTTAGTGTTTGAAAGACGAAGAGTCAAAAGACATGGATCAACCAGAGGTTAGTGTTTGAAAGACGAAGAGTCAAAAGACATGGATCAACCAGAGGGTAGTGTTTGAAAGACGAAGAGTCAAAAGACATGGATCAACCAGAGGTTAGTGTTTGAAAGACGAAGAGTCAAAAGACATGGATCAACCAGAGGGTAGTGTTTGAAAGACGAAGAGTCAAAAGACATGGATCAACCAGAGGTTAGTGTTTGAAAGACGAAGAGTCAAAAGACATGGATCAACCAGAGGTTAGTGTTTGAAAGACAAAGAGTCAAAAGACATGGATCAACCAGAGGTTAGTGTTTGAAAGACAAAGAGTCAAAAGACATGGATCAACCAGAGGTTAGTGTTTGAAAGACGAAGAGTCAAAAGACATGGATCAACCAGAGGTTAGTGTTTGAAAGACAAAGAGTCAAAAGACATGGATCAACCAGAGGTTAGTGTTTGAAAGACAAAGAGTCAAAACTATGCAGGGCAATTGTACACTTTCAAAACTTTCCGCCAAAACCCGGAGAGATGGCAATGACCTTTACCAGACCGCTGTTTCGCCTCTGAAATACAGCAGCACGCATGATTGCAATGCACCACTGTGTGAGCAATCAAAATATTTTTATTATCAGTATTGAACAGATTCAGAACAGCTGACTCTAAAAGTTTCCCACTAGTAAGAGGCATCCTGGGGTGCTGCAGAGGCGTGGGAGTACCGAATAAAATGAGCAGCGATGAAAGCTGCAAAAATAAACAATGGGAAAGCAGAATAATAAAGCCAGCAGGCACAGAACAGATGCTGATAGGATTATTATTTGACATACAGCAGCTCGCAGGGTTTTGAATCACAGTTTTAAAACCATGTTTAGCTGTTTCAGTGAAGAGACATTCTACATGCTGTTAATTGTTTTGATTTTCCTCCACTGTGTTTCTCTTTGCCTCGCACTTAATTTGCTGGGAAAAAGAAATGCTAATGAATGGTGATTATCTTTATGAAGCTTTTCTACTATGGCGAACGGCCCCCTCCTCCTCCTCCTCCTCCTCCTCCTCCTCCTCCTCCTCTTGTCTTCTCTTCCACTTCACTTTGAAGGAGGAGAGCCGAGGTCAAAGCACAGTAATGTGCACTGTCGTCTCGTTTAATTAAACTGCTCCTCCAGCTCCGGTGGAGGCTCAGCCCTCCAACAAGTCTCTGTGAATAGGGAGGAGGAAGATGCTACACAGAGATCAGTCTAATCTCGCCACATGCCGCCTTGCCGTTCCCCACTGAGGAATGTGAAAACATTGTTTCCTATTTTTAATTAGGAAAGTCGGGATAAAACAGTGTGGCATAATTAATCTGTGACTTGAATGCCACGGTCTTATCTGTGAACAGTGAAGGAGGAGTAAAATGTCAGCATGCTTTTCTTTCCTTTTTGTCCCTTGATGAGACTCTAATTCTAGTGCACTACTCTACTACACTGTCTCTCTGTCAGGCTTTTGGTAGCCGCCTACTCAGCCCGAACCCAGACCTGCTTCCCTCGCTCGCTTGATGAATATTTTAACAGATCACCATTCATTTTTAATAGGGTCACAGGATCCCAACATAGTACTGAAGAAGCTGTAGACAGCGGACAGGGCCTTTTGTCATCAAGATCAAGACATAACAGAACAAGTAATCTTCAACAGCTGATTAAGGTCTTTACGAAAAATAAGCACCCCTGCGATCAGATTAACCTCGCTGGACTTTTCAGTATCTCTCACAGTAATGCAGGATGAAGAAGGGATTAGTTTCAGCTTAGGTCTCTTATGAAAGGCACGGGGCGATTCACATTTATTGGAGAAGAAAACGATTGTAATCCATGTATAATAAAGAGACATTATTAGAAAATATAGCTTGTGAAAAATACACGATTCAAAGTGTTGTGGAGGTCCTCCATGATTCAAATTCAAAACATTTCATACTGTCGACATGAAATATTCCCCTGCGAATACAATAAGTCCAGAGCTTTTACTACAATAGCTATTGCTATTATTATTATTATGTTTTGTTATGTCTGTTAGCAGGATTACTCCAAAGGTTCGCGATGGATTTGAATGAAAGTTTTTGGAGGGGTGGTGTGTGGCACAAAGAGCAATCCATTACATTGTGGTGGCGATCTGGATCATGAGCCAGATTCATGATTTCTTTAAAGGACTCCGAACTGTAGAGTCGCCATATTTTCAAACTTCATGAAATATGCGCTGAGTTTGACCAGAGTACACTTGGTGATTGTTGAAAAGAGTAATGACAACGGTTTAGATGAGTTTTATTTTGTCCAGTTTGAATGAAGTGTTTTAAGACTCGCCGCTACGTAAAGCTGATCTAAACATGAACTTCCTTTGTAAAGGTTGAAAGGAGTAATAAAGTTTGCTGTCTTGGTTGGTTTGGACTAGGGAGCGTCTGTGTCGTTTCATAAATATAGGCGCAGCTCAGCCCGTTTCCTGTACTACATGATTACCTTGCTTAAAAAAAAAAAACTATGCCACTTTTTCATCACCTAATATTTGAGATTACATAACAAAAACAATAGTTCAAAACGCCCCCGGTACGTAAAGGTCTTTAGAGTCTACAGTCATACTAGAGAAACAGTGGCTAAAATCACTTTTCTAACACTCGCACCATGACATAGCTAACATGCTGATATTTAGCAGGTATGATGTTTGCCATGTTCACCATCGTGCTTTATCGTGCTAGCATGCTAATGTTTGCAGTTAGCACAAAACACAAAGTAACGTCATTAATTCTGCAGGGATTTTATGACTGACCAACATTTTAGAGAATTTAAAGGGGGAGTTCGGGTGTTTAGAAGTGGGGTTGTATGAACCACTTATCCTTAGTCGGTGTATTACCTACAGTAGATGACGGGACGCCATCGGTTTGGAGAAACAGAGCAAAGCAATGGTGCTGTGGACGGGGACGGCAGAAAATTAGTCATCTTAGTCGGCCGACTTTGGAGAGAGCACAGATAAGTTTCACTTTCAGTTCAGTTCACTGTCATAACATTTTCTGTAGGTGGGCCTTTCTTTTAGGTGGCACTGCATTGTAGAGTAAACGCTAGATGCTGAGCACCAGAAAGTCCACAGATCTCCTCTCCTCATCTGTATCTTAACATCACCTGATTGTCCTGCTCACCTGAAAGCGGTAGAAGGTGCCGTCGTCTTTGAGGGAGAGGACGTGGTCGGAGATGGGGAAGAAGTACCCCTGAGCTGCGATGAGACTGCCGATGTGCATGGCCTCCGCTGTGACAGGAAGAGATCAAGAAGAGCTGATCACAGACGGTTCCTCAGCTCTCCACATATTATCTGTGACGCATCATTTGTCGAAACATACCTGGATCCTCCATGGACAGGTTCTTCATCAGCCACTGCACAATATCTGTACCTGAGACAGGTCAGAGAGACAAATGACTGTTATAGAGGTGTATGGTGGTCACACATCTGGTAGAGATGGGGTACGATTTAAGGACTAAAAGAAGACAGGGAAAAGCAGTAGAAAAGACATCTTGAGGCGAAATGTAAATATGTAAATATAATCAAATCAAAACAAACCTAAAGGGAATAAGACAAAAAGAATAAAATGAAATTAATGACAAGGAGGTTCATAACAAACTTAAAAACTGCGCTCAAAATTAGGTGTAATAGAGGACAATTTTCTGTCTTTAAAATAAAAGAATTACATCTGCCAGCTAAATTCGTTATTTATAGAGCACTTATCAAAAGTAAAAAGAGCTTCACAGAGGGAAAATTAAATAAAATACCAAAGTGAATAATAAAATGCATGAAGGGTAAGATTAAAACAAAAAAAGAAGGAATTAAAACCAATAGGTGCTCAGATAGAAACAGGATATACTTTGAGATAAAAGTAAGAAATAATACTTCTGACAAGTTCATTTCAAGCAGTTGTCACGAAAGAGATAAAACAACCAAGAAGATTTTCAAACTGCTCAAATGTAAAATGGTTTCACCCCACTGGCACTCAGGAGACTGATATTTACAGAACTGACGTTATTCTATGTCATAATATATTATTATTTAAGATATTAAAAAAGCTTTTTTTTTTTGTGGTGGAGATAAAGGTTCATCGTATCCGTGCTTTTCTTCCTGCTTCCTCTGAGTCCCCGGGGAGGCAGTGTTTAATTCTTCATCATTCATTAGTTTCTTTGCTCTCGGCACTCAGCTGCAAACATCTGAGCTGCTGTTCTGCACGTCCATCCGCCGCCGTAGTAATTGTGTTTATTGATATGCACTGCTCATGGCATATTGGGGTAATGCATTTTCCATAAGTGCAAGGACCGAGAGAGAAAAAGAATAATGTTAATAGCCTTTCTTTGTTTCCATTGTGTCAAAGCCTCCCTCTGTGGCTCCAGACTTTTAAAATGATTTAGATTATCAATCGCTGCAGCACATTCGCAGCAGCCGGCAGGCAGGGTGACCGACTCCGATCCCCACCTGACAGGTACAGCCGGCTAATAATGTCTGGATTTCTTCTATTTTAAGAGTTTGTGTACATGTTTCCCATCGATGCAGCTCCACACATTGACACCTACAGTCTCAGCTCTACTGAAACAGTCAGAGGTTGATTGCCTTGCTTAAGGGCACCTTGACAGTAGGAGGACAGCATTACTCATTCCCTTTCCACACTCGCACTTTCTTTTCCAAACATTTAATCATATGTTGTCCTCCCACTTTCCCTCCAGCTATGCAGCTATTCTCCAGTGAGCCACAGCTGAAGAAACAGAGCAGCAGCCTCAACAGATCCATATTATATATACAGTATATACATATACATACAGAATATTTAGTTGTGACTCAGCTGGAGTTTTTGCTTCCAACACTATTCACAGCCATTACTGTTGTCATAACACATGACTGAATACTGAGTTGACACCAATCTTGTGATAGCTGTTCGAAAATTATGCTTTATTAATGATGCTTTGTTTAACAGCTCCATCATCTCTAAATCATTTCTGTGAAGTTTTGGGGAAGCACTGCGTCCTTTGGTACATAGAGGAAACAGGGATTTCCTTAAGTCCACATTATAAGCCTTTTCCTATTTATTTCTCGAGGTGTAACAACGACTTTGCTCTGTGTTGCAAATGCAGCACATACACAAATGTTTCCCTTCAACTTGTGTCTTGTGCTTCGACTGGCTGTAACTCGTGGCCGGAGACCCTGACAGGTCCAGATATTTAAAATGTTAGATATGTTGAATGTGACTGCGAGGCACCGGGGAGCTTCGACGAGCCTCTTGGTACGTGTCTTTGAGCAGCTCACACGACACTCAAGCGCCAACAGATTCGCCTCTGATCTGGGACTTTTGTTGGGGAGCTCGAAAAACTTTATTATTCATATATATGGAAGTGTATGTTTGCTTGCACACATTTGTACACATTTCTTTCAAATGAGCACAGACTCTGTTTTCCTGATAATTATTACCAAATTACATTTAAATTACATACAAAACAACAGCATTGTTGATTTGTTCATACATTTTAAAGCTGCTCTGATCTGCTTGAGATGTAGTCATCCACCTGATTTCATTATTTAAAGGTGTGTATCACAGTTTTGCACTCTGCGGCTCACGTTACCGCAGCGTTTCACAGGACTACAGTGGCCTTCAGGTAACATTAAAACGCAAAAAGCTTTCTCTAGAGTCAGTGTTTGGTTTGTTCGTTCTGGGCTACTGTGGCAACATGGTGGAGCAACGTGGCGGAGCAACATGGTGGAGCAACGTGGCGGAGCAACGTGGACATGAAAAGGGCCTGCTCCCTATGTAGATACAAAGGGCTCACTTTAAGCTAATGAAAACACAGCAATTCTTAGTTTCAGGTGATTATACAGGAATGAAAACATAGTTATGAATATTATGTTTCATTTCTCAGAATCAATCCCCCAAAATGTTGCAAACTGGTCCTTTAATTCAGGAGAATGTGGAGATCGGTGCTAGTGTCTCATTGAAAATTCAATCTTTAATCATGTTTTTAATAAACAACCAAGCAGTTTTCTTGTGTTATTGTTGTGTTTTGTTTCAATTTCATAGAGGTTTTAAGCCAAACTCTGATATTTTTGTTTTTTTTTTACTAAATCTAAGAAAGTTGTTGCAGTTTTTGTTCTGTTTTGTTTCAATTCAACATTAATCACACGTTTAAAACTGTTAAACCGTAATCCAGGAGAAAATAAGTTTCCCTCAAAACTTCATTGAGAATATAGTTTAATCTTATGGGAATGTAGTTTTTTGGGGGACAGAGTCCTTGTCTCCTTAGGGCCCCCTTTTGACTTTCTTACACTGTATGTTTGTACACTGCTAGTTCGCAAGTCTTTGGTATGTCTCTCTCTCTCTCTGCTTCTTACCTGTGACGACGCTGGGGATTTTGGTCATGAAACTTTTGACAGTTCTGATGGGTACACCCTCCGTCTCATCCTGGATGAGGGTGACGATGTCTTCAATCTGCAGGGGGAGGACACAGAGGACAGAAAGAGAGATGGAAAAGGGAAAGGCGAGATGGTTGAAACACGGTGGTTAAGAGTGAAACTTTAATACCATCCATTTCAGGCAAGTCATACTTCAAGGACTGATTAAATATGCTATATTCAGAATATCAATAAAGCATCACCACATTAGTTTTAGTCTGCCAGTTTCCACTTTGCATTTTATATGTGCAATGTGTCTCATTTAGGCGACCAGCTTCCTTCAAAGTCTGCATTTAAAGATTCACTATTTTGTCAGAAAAGGTGTAGCCTGCATTTTTACAAATTCCTGTGAAACGTGATTATATGGTAAATTATATTTTTACCATTTAATCTATGAAGGATGCAGGTTTAGCTCACTTCATTTCAGCTTATGAAGATCACACCTTCACCTGTGAAATTAGACACAGCTAGAGTGTGTACCTCGGTACAAAATTCACTGGTTGGGATTACGAAACAGAAAGAGGTGCTTTAATTTAAGCACAAACATACACAAAGCTCTCAGAGCATCTGGTGTAACCAAGACATTTGATTAATTTAACCATGAAATGCTAATGTTTAAAAATGCGCTTGAGCCTCCTGGAAAACTGCTGCCGGAAAACACTCATTCATTTCCAGTGCTGAGCTCATGCTGCACTATTGGCTCTTCTTCTTATCGCCATCACTAATTTCTGATTGGTTTACCCTTCAGATTGAGCCGTCACACTAGCGTCCTGTCAGCATCTTGTTTTTAAAGGAAATACATCACATTACGTTAGTAATTATCCATCATTTCATGAGACCTTTAAATAGAACGGCACTTTAAGGACATTCTGCGTGCTATGTAGCACATTTTAGGCTTTTCAGATGTCATTTTACGCCACGTTGTGACTATGAAACATTCATGGTTAGGTTTAGACAACAAAACCACTTAGTTTAGGGGAAACATCATGACTGAGCTTAAAAGACATAAGTAAGTAAAATATGTACACAAACATCGTAACACAACTATGGAAAATATGTCACAAATGTCACTAACTTAAAGATAATTCACTACTTTGGGACACGACTACATGACACGCCAAAAGCAAGATATATAAAAAAAGGTTTAAAAATTATTTCTGTCGGCTACATTGTCATAATATCTATAAAAGTTAGTATAGCAGCATAAAGTGAGCGCAATATTTAAGTGTAAAATCATTTCATGAGACATTTAAACATGTAATTGTAACCTGATTTCACGGGGAGGTGTAGCCTATAAATAGAGTAACATTTAAAGGACATTCCACATCTGATGATAAGGCATATGTGGCTTTTCAGGTGTCATTTAATGTCACGTTGTTGACCGTGAAAGAGTCGTGGTTATGTATGGGGCGGCGTAGCTCAGTCTGTGGGAGTTGGCTTGGGAACCGGAGGGTCACCGGTTCAGTCCCGCATGGACAAGAACTGAGTGTGAACTGGTAGCTGGAGAGGTGCCAGTTTACCTCTTGGGCACTGCCGAGGTGCCCCTGAGCAAGGCACCAAACCCCCAACTGCTCGGGGCGTTGTTAGGAGCAGCCCCCTCCTCTGACATTTCCATTGTTGATGTGTGTGTTCGGGTCTGCATGTCCGTGTATAAGTTAACAAAGAGTGAAAAAATTGAATTTCCTCGTGGGACTAATAAAGGACTATCTTCTTCTTCTTCTTTATAGGTAAAGTAAAAGTGGGGTTCAAGACCCTTCAGATGGGGGACCTGGGACAAAATTTAAATGGGGGTAATTTAGTGGTTTTGATGTGAAAAGGTTTGATTTAGGCACAAAACTACTGTAACAAATGCAGTTTGCATTAGTTACAAAAAATATGGTTGGGATAAAATAAATAATAAATAAGTACAGTGCGTTTGTAAACAATGGAACATAAGTATGGAAAACACTTAATAAATGTCACTAACGGAGCTTCAAAATAAAAGAACAAGTGTGTGTAGCATGTGCAACGCGTGTGGT
Source organism: Pterois miles (assembly GCA_947000775.1). NCBI lineage: Eukaryota > Metazoa > Chordata > Actinopteri > Perciformes > Scorpaenidae > Pterois > Pterois miles. The sequence continues at coordinate 7,782,580 of CAMQGK010000634.1, forward strand.
TATGTTAGCAGCAATACTTCCAATACGATGAATGGTTATGGAGACATCCTCCGGTGTGTCGTTGATAGCACAAGGAGGAAAGAGCACTCTTTCCCAGCAGCATTTAAACAGCCTCTAATGCAGACTAGAAGAGAAAAACAGAAGTAATGCAGTCGTGGAGGACGTGGATTTTAGGTATAATTAGGGTACTTGAGCCGCGCTATAATATGCCGTCTCGCAGACACATCAGCTACACAGTAATTCCCAAACTGTATGAACAGACACGACGAGGAAGAACTGTCCAACAGAGACCATGTAGCCTATAATGTTTTATTTATTAATTATCTTTAAATAACACAGTGGCACATGGTCCATATGTTAGCTTAGTCTACTGTTGTTCAGGCAAGCAGCTGACTTATTGTGGCAAGTAAATGAAAAGTTTTTCAAATTGTAATTGGCTTCCTTGCTGTACCATAAATACTGTTTACCTCTGTACCAAACCGAACTGAAAACCGTGACCCCAACCCGTGACCTGAACCGAACTGTGAGTTTTATGAACCGTCCCACCTGTACTACATATTGTTACTGCACATGGTCATAATATCGACAAAAGTTGCCACAACTGCATGAAGTGGGCGGAAAACCTCAAAACATTTGCTACAAGCAGGAGAAGAGGTTCAGCGGGAACAGCGCATGTCTTCGGATTGTTGTCACAACTGTGCAGATGTTAAATGAAACACATCGCCCACTTTGCACTGTAGTAGAGTCAGATCTGTTGTTTTGATCGCAACGTTGACACCCCCTCTCTGCACAGATGCTTTTGTGTTTGCGTCAGAGAGTGGGAAGTGAGAAAGAAGTTGGTCGCTTTGGAGACGGAGAGAGAGAGAGAGAGAGAGAGAGAGAGAGAGAGAGAGAGAGAGAGAGAGAGAGAGAGAGAGAGAGAGGTGGCTAAACTCACCTGGATTATTAAAGTGATCACATTAAAGAAGAGCTAAAAATAAACAGTACAAAAGACATCATGCCTCACACTCAGTCCTGCTTCTAATACAGTGTATTGTGCACCACATATGTCCTCACACTGTGTGCATTTTTCTGACCCTTTTAGCTTCATGAGTATATTTATAAGCTAGCTGTCAGTGGAGTATAATTCTCGCAGGCTCCCACGCTGGGTCAAAGCCTCTATGACTACGTCCACAACAGACTCATCCAGACTAAATGTACAGTGCTTTAAATAGACACTGTAAATACTATACTGTACAAATCTTCCGACATCTCTTTAAATGATCAAACAGGACATTTACATTCAAAATTACAACATAATTTTGCTTTGCTGGTGTAATTTCATGTGAGTAGCCTGTAATATTATTGCACCATCACATATCCTCTAAAATATCTTGTTCCACATGCTTCGTCTATACTTGATGATTTGACTAAGAACGTGGGATAATTTACAGCAGAGGAACCTAAAGGAGGAAAAGCAGGGTGAGGGAGCACATCTGCTACCCAAGAGAAATTCAGCTGCTTCATAAGAACAAAAGGACAAAGGAGCAAAAGCATTGCATTAGTTTTGGTCTGTGTATTTCTGCACAGCTGGTTGAATATGCTGCTTTTGCACACTAGCTCCCACAATCCCATCAGTAGGTTTCTCAAAAATATCACAGTTGGTTGTTTGGTTTGGTTTACTGAAAACCTGCTAATACATTTCGAACTAGAAAAGCACTCGGAGAGCGCAGACCTCCGCCAAGCACCTTAGTTTCCCCCCTGGAGGTTTCTTCTGGATCTATCTCCTCAAGTATTAAAGCTAGATCAAATTCGTTGACATACTTCAGATGATGAATTGTCTCAGCTACATAATGCCGCTTGTTAGAAATCTCTACCTCTAATATTAAATGCACAGTAGGCCAAAATGTAAGAGTATCCCCATTTGTTTTATATAAGTTGCTTTAAAATCTGCTATCTGGATCAGATCTGGATCAGCCTTTGAGACTTGATAGAAGTACACATTGTAAATCCCTGAGTCAAATTTGATATTGAGTAACATTTTTTTGGGTCCCATTTACCCCAATGTTAACGAAAATTTCAAAGTGATCCAGGATCCAGGATTTCTTCCGGATCACCCCAGTTCAGCTCAGTTACATCAGTTCTTCCTTTTCACATTTTCGACACACCCTGAAAATTTCATCAAAATCCGTCCATGAGTTTTTGAGTTATCTTGCACACAGACAAACAAATAAACAAACAAACAAACAAACAAACAAACAGACAGATAAATGCCGGCAAAAACAAAACCTCCTTGGCGGACTTAATAAAAGCAGATGCAGCAAACAAGCTACAGGCTTGTGCTGTGATGCATCTCTGTCATATATCGCTAAAAAACTACAACTCCTCAGCTGGAAGTCCAGAGCCAACTTCCTGTATCTGCGCCGGCTCTCTCTTAAGGTGGACCAGCTTCTCCCCTTAAAGTGACGAGCCGCTCCTCTCAGCTTTGTAGTTAATTATTAATATTTCTTTTAATTGTTTTAACCGATAGCATTAATTGGTTAAAATACTTGCTGTTGGTCATTGGTTAAAAAGTTTATTATAAACATCCCTTGGCGTGATGTCTCCTCTTTTCACTCTCCAGTGACGACAAGACTCCATGAACTCGTTTGAGTTCAGTCTTGTACAGACTGAACCTAGTTTGTTTCTGTGTGCTTCCAGCCTTTAATCTCAGCTCAGATAATTGTCTCCTGGCTCTAAGTATCAATCTTCTGGAATAAAGCAAGTAAATGTAATTCCTAAAAAGCCAAAGTCTGGGGTTATGGTGGTGGCAGAGTGAACACTTAAGCCCAGGCTAAGTGCAGTGCTCAGGGACACAATTACAGCAAATTTCAAAGAAAAGAAAAGCTCAAAAAGCACAGCTCATTCACCTCCCAAGACAAGATGTTCCCAGGCAAGATTCAAACTGACAGGCCTTCTGCTTTTACCTCTCTGGCCATCAGTCTGCTGCCACCCTGTCCCTCGCTGCTGTTGAGAGAAACAGATCCTGGCTGTCTGCCACAAGCAAGGGCAGCGGCAGCTTCAGGCTACACATCAGAATCAATATAATAATACAATTCTAACAAGACCTTGATGGTCTGTGGAGACAGCTGCTCGAATGACTTTAATGGCTTCCGCTGTCATGAACAATTCGCTCCTGGCCCACCAGTCAAAACGGGTAATCACAACAGGTTTATTACGACAGCCGTCAACCCCAGAATTTCAGGAAAAGATGAAACTGCAGCCTGTATGTCTGATCATAAAACGCTGCTATTTTGTAATCTGGAAAGAAAGTAGTAAAATTAAAATGCATCACTTCCTGGGGATCAGAGGATGTTTCACTTTACGTTGACACAACTTGCTGAGTCACAGTTGCATTAGATTAGTCGTGAGTATAAAACAGACAGCTTTACATAAGCGCATGTTGGATTATTAGTCATACAAGTTGGCATCCTTGGTGATAGCCACTGTGGCTGAACAAAGAGAAGAAACTCAAACTTGAAGACCAAAAAATCCAAGAAGAAAATACATCTCACCCATCACCGGGGAGTGGATTACAAAATCACCACAGCAGCAATTATTAGCAGGAACTGAGACACAATCACAGACTGTATATAAGAAGTGGACGTGGTCACCCACTGACTTGTGGACTACTGTTTTGAAGTCTTGATTCGGCTGATGCCATCTTGGTTTTGTGGAACCAGAGGGGTCGTAGGAGGTAACGCACAAGTTAAAAAACTCTGGCGAGATGGTCAAGGTTAGCAAGTCTTGCGAGCTTTTGCACATTTTCGCAACTTGTGGGTTACCTTGATTCGACCAACTGACACAGGAGGGTGGAGTAAAGTACAACAAGATGCTAGAAAAAGACATTTTTAGGCAACCAAAATGTTACAGATAAGACTCCAAGATTTTAAGGAACAACATATAAAATGCCACGCTGTCATTTGTATCAAAACTTTTGAACATTTTGAGATTTCTAGAAGAATCGCATTTTCGGCATTTGGATGGCGAGCACTTCTAGTCTGGACACTGCTCAGAAACCCCCTTATTATCAGTCCAGCTAGGGAAGCCATCCATCCTCTGAATGCTCTGGGCCTCTAGTTTGTGTGAAGTTTCATGAGGCTGTGATTATCCTCGAGGTCACCACAGGTCATTTTATTCACCAAGGTCAAGTTATAAAGAAGGTCTCAATACAATGAAATGGCTACTATGGGGACTAACATCATCACACATGAATACAGTTGGGCTCACTGGATCCACAAGAGTCTCACCTTTACAGTAATACCCAATTTATGTAATTCAACGACCGTTTAGGGACGCCAGTACGCAGAAATCTTCAAAAGTGGGCATGTCTGTAAAGGGGAGACTTGTTGGTTCCCCTTAGAACCCATTTTCAGAAAGAAGAAAAGAAAAGAAAGAAAGATATTCCTTTATTAGTCCCACAGTGGGGAAATTCAGTTTTACACTCTGTTGTTCACACAGTACAGTTCACACAGTACATATACATGTCAATGGAGAGATGTCAGAGTGATGGGGCTGCTCCTGACAAGCGCCCAGAGCAGTTGGGGGTTTGGTGCCTTGCTCAGGGGCACCTCGGCAGTGCCCAAGAGGTAAACTGGCACCTCTCCAGCAACCAGTTGGTCTTGGTCCATGGGGGATTTGAACCCGGGTCCTCCACATCCTAACCCAAGTCCTTACGGACTGAGCTACTGCCGCCCCCAATTTCAATCACATATCTTGAAGTCAGAGGTCAAGGGACCACATTAAAATTGGCCATGCCAGTTTTTCCTCACCAGAATTTAGCTCTTTTAGCTCTTTCCCAACAAGTTGCCAATGAATTCCTGGTTGTCTAGTTTCTAGATCTAAAACTGAACCTGCTACAACCTCTGAAATAAAGTAAAGTCGGTCTGGATTGTGGATCTCAGAGGGTTTACTTTCATGAATTGAAAACACACTGTGAAAGAGTTAAAGGTATAAGATGAAAACACAGACAGCTCCCACACCGGACAACGCCATGGTAGCAACCTGTCTATCACAAGGTAGCCATATCCTAAATTAGGTTCATTTTCTCATAGACTTCTATACAGTCAGAGTAATCGGCCGTTAGAAAGAATGCAAGTTTAAGGTACTTCTGCATTTCCTGTTCTGAAAAACCAGAGGTTGACACCTGGACACAACTAAAAATCATCTTTTTAAGGTTACACAGTGTAGCTGAATGTATCTGTGTTTCCCTGTTTTTGGTGTGCCTGTGAGTTGGCTTTGTGTGCAGCTCAGTGGGAGCAGATCCCAACAGCCCCGTGGGGCAGTGGGCCGCCTGAATACAGTGTTATCACCAAGCTCTTAGCACGGACCAGCTAGTGGACTGGTGAGCTGCTTGGCAGACAGGTGAGTTATATGGTGACCTGGACTATGCTGCTGACTGTAGTTTCATGATCCCCTTGGGCAAGAGGACCACTGTCTCCGTTGCTCAGTAATCTGTTTATTGCTTGAGTGAGTATCATTCTTACTGGAGTCTAATGCAAGACTGAGAGAAGCATCTGATGGATAGTGAAGTTTAGGGAGGCAGTGATGGGCACAATATTCTTCAATACTGATATTATGGCAAGGTAGAGCTGCATCTTTAGAAACGGATTGAAGCTACTGGCAGTGAAGGAAGTATTCAGGTTTTTCCTTAAAAAAAATGTAAAAATTAGCTTTTACCCAAAATCATTTTAACTTGAAGTTGATACCGACCATGTCATAGTGACTTCGCTCCAAACTTACACAAAATTTTGGCGACGAAAAACTGCCATGACTATTTTCAAAGGGATCCCTTGACCTCTGACCTCCAAATCTGTGAATGTAAATGGGTTTTCTGGGTACCCTCGAGTCTCCCCTTTCCAGACATGTCCACTTTATGATAGTCCCAGTCAGTCTGGATCAAGTCATAGTCAAGTCAGCACACTGACACACTGACAGCTGTTGCTGCCTGGGCTGCAGGTTGCCATGTTATGATGATGGAGCAGATTTTTATGCTAAATATAGTACCTGTGAGTGTTTCTGGACAATATAAGTGGTTCCAATAAAAAATATATCCAGTATATATACAATTGCATAAAGCAAGAATATTTGTCCACTCCCATGTTGATAAGGTTTTTGCCTTTAAGGTACAATTTAACAAATTAAAAAATGTGTGATTAATTTGCAGTTAAGTGTAATTAACTATGGACAATCACATGATTAAATGCGATTAAATATTTTAATTGACTGACAGCCCTAGTAAAAATACAAATACCACAATGTTCAAATATATAGTATAATAGAAATAAATATTAAATAAATAAAAGTAAAGATGTTATTTCCCAGAGTAACCCCTTTGGAGTGTGAAATTATTATATATTGTCATTTATAATGTAAGCAACATTTTAATGCTTTAGCTAGTTTAGATGGAGCCAATTTTTAAGTTTTTTTTTAACAATGTTGGGTATTTTATTTTTGTAAAATGATCATGTGTTTGCTATGAAAAGTAGTAACTATTAAACGCAGTGGAGTAAAAAAGTGCAATACTTTAAATACGGATCACTAAAACTATGTTTAGGTATATGTTACTTAAGAAGGGACATTTCATATTAATTAACGTGCGCCATCGTGTAAATGTGCCAGATTTAGCCACACAGGCTTATTTTCATCTGCCATACCTGCAGGTTGATGGCATTAAAGAAAACATACACTATATTATAAGCACATTAAGCACAATCAGAAACCCAGATTTTACAAAACAGCACAAGCAGCAGTCGTAGATGACTAAATGGACGTCAGCCTATATTTGATGCTGCTGTACCTGTCCAGGGGATTTCATCGGATATCTGGGTACGGCTAATTTTCTAATCTGAACATTTATTTAACCTAAAACATGGTGCTGTCCCTCCTGGCCAGTGAGAAAACAGTAAGTTACACAACAGTTTTTCAGAATGGAAGTGGGCTAAAATGTCCTGAGTCAGGCATGTGGACCCCTGGGAGGAGGTCACAATGCCTCTCAGCTGGACCCACCACCTGGCATGCACAGGAGGCCAACAAAGGTGCACTTCATCTGAAAGAATACCTGACGCTGAAACAGCTGCAATTAGCCTTTCTGTACACAAACAGAAATCTGGGGATGTCAGGAGAGTACACCGACAAAGGCGATCACTTTGGCTATAATGAAGTGAGTATACATCCAGCTGAGAGAGAAAATGTCGGCCACGGCCCCCTGAGGACGTCAGCGCAGAGACAGTACGCATTTAGAGACAAAAGAAAGAAAAGTACCACCTCTGAGCCATGCAGCTCCGAGCCTTCCACGCAGTGACGGGCCTCATTTCATTATGATGCCTTGATGCTTCAGATGTTTCTGAGCATTGAAATATATCGTGAACCAATGCACTCAATGTCGAATGAATGATGCGGTAATCTGCATTTCACGTGCAGTAAGAACAGCGTTCTTGGTTTTGGCATGTCATTTGTACATGTACCCTGCAATGATTGCAACACACCTGCATAAATATGCTATGCTCAGAGCTAGTGACGTAAAATAAAACGTGGGAAAAACAGTTTTGGGGAACACAAACGCAGGACTTTCAACCAGACTGTGCGTGACGTTTGTAATGTGTTTCTGTTCTTCTGTTGCAATGTTACTGTATGTATTTAACTTTACATTCTTATTGTAAGCCCAACCATGATGTTTTTCCTAAACCTAAGTGGTTTTATTGCCCAGACCTTAGTGTGGCTGTTTCTTTAATTTTATTGCACTGTGTAAATGTGTATGTCCTTGTCATACCATGCTATTTATACGTCTTCCTATGTGATCAGGTTAAGCGAGCGCTAACTGTGGTGAATATTTTCATACACTTTTGACCCCACATTTATCCCCAGAGAGGGCACATCTGGTTATTGGGCTATTTGTCATGGGTGGTGATAAATAAAATGTATGTCAACACTCGTGTGGTTATTGATATACAGTCCCCTCAAAAACTATTGGAACAGCGAGGCCAATTCCTTTATTACTGCCATACATCAATAGATGAATATGAAACAAGAGATCAGCATTTCAGCTTCTGTTTCCATGTATTTACATCCAGATCTGTTACACTACTAGAAAAAAAATATATTGAAGTGCAAATTAACGGCATGCCGATGTGTAAAGGCCGTATGAATTACAAAATGACCATAAAATGCATTAAAACACTCTTGCAATGGTTTATTATAAGCCTCAACTATGGGAACAGTAACAGTCTATTCATTTACCAGCTGTATGGTTTAAAATTGAGTGTGTAAGTCTGATGGTCATATTCTATAAACCTCAGAGAGCCCCAGAGAGGAATACACCTGGGAAGAGCAGCATTGTACTTCATCAATTGACTCATTTTGACTTCTGGGAAGGCAAAGTGCGTGACCAGACTCGTCATATGAGACCATTCGCTGATTTAGCTGCTTCCAGAGCAGCTTCAGCACATCTGCATATTATCGTCACGAGAGCCTTCACAATCAAGTGCTGAGACACCACACTGATTGCAACATGTTCCTCCGCGCTTTAAGTGGCACTTGCATATTGACAAGGAACACTCAGACAGAAAGTCAAGTGACAACATAAGGAAAAAGAGATGGGAGAAGAAGTGTGAACTTACTGATAGCCTCCCAAGCAATTTCTCTATAATGCACAAATCAAAAAGCAAAAAATCACGATGCAAGTATAGTGGGCAATCAGGTGTTGCAGCGATAAGTGCTGGGTTGTGTAACTTAATGACGATGAATGTCCTTTGCTCCCTCGAGGTTAGGTCGTAGAGCACAAGATTCAGGGTTACGTGATTGCCCAGCGCAGCATGGTGCCAGGCTGCATTTCTCCAAAAGTTGATTCTGTTTCAACTTTTCACCACATTTAAACCCACGACCAACATTCGGCAGGCGTTTTTGCCACGACGCCTGATTTGGTGTGAATGCAGCCTTACACACAGCAATGAAAGAGGAATTCTGCTGAATGCAATGATGCAATATTGCAATATCGCGCTATTGACGAGCCAACTGCAGGGCATGGCAAGCAACCGCTACTGCGGTGTTCACGTTTTTTTCTTTTCTGAAGTCTTCGCACTGAGGGCGCCACGTACGCCTGACAAGGTGCTGAGTGTCTATGCTGTGCTGAGAGCTGCACGAATGGTGTCTTTTTCCTGGTTGCTTAGAGCTGAAAAATGTTTGGATACTTTGGATAAAACTTTGGATAAAACGCTGCGCTCTTAACTGCCACTTTTTACCCAGCTGTCCAATCACAAAGGAGGAAGGGCGGGAAAAATAACACAGACCAGATCCTACAAGAAAATGAATACCCATAGACCGGCGGTTTTGTCGTCTCTCTACGCTCTTCAGGCTTCCCTTCATCCAGATCAAGCACTCTACCATAGCTCTACCAATGTCGTTCGGTGTTCTGCATTTAACAATAAACAAGTATTGAAAACTGTCATCTTTGTGATTTAAAAAAGCAACAACATACGTAATATTTAATGCCTAACAACGTCTATATATAGCACTAAAATCGGGTTAAATAAAGACAAAAAAAGGGAATAATATCACATATCGGGCTGTTGAGCCAATCATTGTCGTCACTGCAGGGTAAATTCCTTAATCCTGACAGCCCTCCCTCCCACAAGACACGACAACAAACGAGTCTTGAGTTAGCCAAGGAACGTGAATCCGTTTAGACGTTAATAATCTTTTTGTTACAGGCCAATCTCACTGTCACATCGCCTTTTATTCTAATTAGTATGATATTTTTGTGGACTGACCGAGAGAGTGAGCAGTGGAGCTGCTGGTTAGCAGCTAAAACATATGGGTTTAAAATACTGTATACCTGTAGTCTCAGATGCTATATGTTGTGAGTGGGCTTCAGGATTGTATTGTAATGAAATGTAATCACCATAAAGCAGTGTCCAAGGTTACACTTTACCAGGAATCCTGCAGGTAAACACAACAATACTACTGAAGCTTCTGGAGAAAATCACCATATGAATGTAAGTGCATGCAGATCTGTTACAGTTGATATGATTTATAGAAAGAGAACGTATCTGTAACATATTACAACCACCAAATTGCTTTCTGAGGTGGAGGCAGTGCAGGGAGATCTCCTGTCAACGGACTGATCCAAGCTCAAGTCTATTGATTGTGGCAACCGTTCACTAAATGCACCGACTCCCTGCCAGCTCCATGGGTGTTTTGCTGTAAAATATAACCCAACCTCTGACTTTTTGGGTAAGCAAAATGAAATTTTACCTTTGGCAATCAATAAGATGTCATTAGCAACACCATACCATAAAGATCTCCAATAACAAATGTGTATTGTGTTCATGACTGAAGCTCGGATTCCATCTAAATACTGTTAAAAGCAGTCCAAAGATTAAATTACAGATCCAGTAACAGGAAGCCAGTTTATGGCTCAACTTCTGGGCTTAAATAGATTCAAAGAAACTCAATCTGCATTTTAGGTCAATGTCATGCACATATTCTTCATATACAGTAGCATGTTTATTTAAAAGCTGTTTTTAAATCTGACACCATATGTCTGAGGAGACTCATTATTCACATTATCCGAGTCAGCCAGCATGCTGTTTTATATCACCACTAACTTTCTCAAACAAACTTGGCCAACATTTGATATCTAACTAAAAATAACTTCATTATGATCCCTTGAAATGGAAAACAGCTCATTTCGTAAGTAGGAGCTCCAATAATACGGTGTTAAAGGCAGAAATGTTGTCGGCACACAAAGGGTTGAGCATCACATCGCTGCTAGAGTTATCCAATATATCAAACAATTTCAATTAAGATAGCTGAGAAGGTGGCAATAAAAATGTCAATACACTACCGATTTAATATGCTTCTTGACAACGTGCTTTAAGAAATATACTTCCTGTCCTTCAAAGAGTGAATTGTGTGTATATTATTATGCTTTCATCGAATAAGATGCGGTACGCGACACCAGCTTAAAACATAAACAGGACCTTGGAAACTCTCTTGTCCAAAGAAAGGCTACTTTGGAAACAACCTTAGCATATCTTAGCATAAGATTTCACAACCTACTGCTACCTACATGAGCTGCATCGGCTCTCTCACACACAAAAAATGACCATAAAGGTCAGGGATTTATGATTGTGATCCTCACAAATTTCTTATGATCCTAATAATCAAACTCACTCAACTACACTACCGTCATCACGAAAATGCCAAATGTGAAGGCCCACCAGCAAAAAACAAAAAACACCAAGAGAGTCACTCCACACGCCCAATTGGTCTTTGATGAATATATTAATCCTGAAATGATCGTTCATTTTGTGGGTGGTCCCAATGAGGTCCAACAACAGCAATGGACCCACACAAAAACCAAAAACCACCATTATGAATTCCCCCTACAGTATGTGAATTTGGTTCAGTGTTTACTGGTGATTTAGCTCCAGTTTGGTTAAATATTTACTGGTGTTTTAGCTCTCGTCCAGTGTAAAAATCACCAGTGTTTTAGTTCTGGTTTGGTTCACTATTCATTGATGTTTTAGCTTGAGTCCAGTCTAAAAATCACTAGTGTTTTACCTTGAGTCCAGTCTAAAAATCATTAGTGTTTTAGCTTGAGTCCAGTCTAAAAATCATTAGTGTTTTAGCTTGAGTCCAGTCTAAAAATCACTAGTGTTTTAGCTTGAGTCCAGTCTAAAAATCACTAGTGTTTTAGCTTGAGTCCAGTCTAAAAATCATTAGTGTTTTAGCTTGAGTCCAGTCTAAAAATCATTAGTGTGTTAGCTCTAGTCTGGTCTAAAAATCACTAGTGTTTTAGCTCTAGTCTGGTCTAAAAATCACTAGTGTTTTAGCTTGAGTCCAGTCTAAAAATCATTAGTGTTTTAGCTTGAGTCCAGTCTAAAAATCATTAGTGTTTTAGCTTGAGTCCAGTCTAAAAATCACTAGTGTTTTAGCTTGAGTCCAGTCTAAAAATCATTAGTGTTTTAGCTTGAGTCCAGTCTAAAAATCACTAGTGTGTTAGCTCTAGTCTGGTCTAAAAATCACTAGTGTTTTAGCTCTAGTCTGGTCTAAAAATCACTAGTGTTTTAGCTTGAGTCCAGTCTAAAAATCATTAGTGTTTTAGCTCTAGTCTGGTCTAAAAATCACTAGTGTTTTAGCTTGAGTCCAGTCTAAAAATCATTAGTGTTTTAGCTTGAGTCCAGTCTAAAAATCATTAGTGTTTTAGCTTGAGTCCAGTCTAAAAATCACTAGTGTTTTAGCTTGAGTCCAGTCTAAAAATCATTAGTGTTTTAGCTTTGAGTCCAGTCTAAAAATCACTAGTGTGTTAGTAGCTTCTAGTCTGGTCTAAAAATCACTAGTGTTTTAGCTTGAGTCCAGTCTAAAAATCATTAGTGTTTTAGCTTGAGTCCAGTCTAAAAATCATTAGTGTTTTAGCTTGAGTCCAGTCTAAAAATCACTAGTGTTTTAGCTTGAGTCCAGTCTAAAAATCATTAGTGTTTTAGCTTGAGTCCAGTCTAAAAATCATTAGTGTTTTGTTAGCTCTAAATAGTCTGGTCTAAAAATCACTAGTGTTTTAGCTCTAGTCTGGTCTAAAAATCACTAGTGTTTTAGCTTGAGTCCAGTCTAAAAATCATTAGTGTTTTAACTCTAGTCCAGTCTAAAAATCACTAATGTTTTAGCTCTAGTCCAGTCTAAAAATCACTAGTGTTTTAGCTCTAGTCCGGTCTAAAAATCACTGGTGTTTTAGCTTGAGTCCAGTCTAAAAATCACTAGTGTTTTAGCTCTAGTCCGGTCTAAAAATCACTGGTGTTTTAGCTTGAGTCCAGTCTAAAAATCACTAGTGTTTTAGCTCTAGTCTGGTCTAAAAATAACTAGTGTTTTAGCTCTAGTCCGGTCTAAAAATCACTAGTGTTTTAGCTCTAGTCTGGTCTAAAAATCACTAGTGTTTTAGCTCTAGTCCGGTCTAAAAATCACTAGTGTTTTAGCTCTAATTTGGTTCAATGTTCATTGGTGTTTTAGTTCTAGTCTAGGCTAAAAATCATAAGTGTTTTAGCTTTAGTTCGGTCTAAGATTTGCTGGTGTTCCAGCCCTGGTTTTAGCCCTAGTTTGGTACAGTATTAGTTGGTGTTCTAGTCCTGTTTGGTTCACTGGCACAACACAGCTGTTTGAACAACGCTTCAGTATCAGATAATGATCAAGTTGAAGCAATTTGTCTTTGTCGTTGCAAGAGAGACAACAAGGACTGAGGTATGTGCGGATGTGTGACTGTGTGTGTGAAGGTGTACTCTATGTACTCTGTGTACTGTACGTGTCATCTCCGGGAACCAGACTTCCCTTTCAGCAGGGCCGTTCCTCCCTGCAGTGCCTGAATCCCACAGCTGCTGCTGCACCGCTGCAGAGATCACGTGGCTCTCCGTAGAGCAGATCGCACTCAGGTGAGGAGTTTTAAGATTAGACTGCCAGGAGGATAACTTCACTTTTTTTTTAAATTTTTATTCTATCCATCTCTCCTGTAGTCTGGTATATTTCATATCGCTAAGAAGGATTGTAATCTTTTATTTTCGGCTGAGAATAAAGGCTTGACTGGGTTTCTCTCACAATTACATTTTCAGCAACACTTTGATTTTTCATTAGGTATTTTAAGAAATCATGAATGTATATTAAAAGAAAATTATCAGCCTGTTATCGTTATTTAAAATTTATTATTATCGCACCAGTGTAATATATGATCTCGTAATATACTGCTGTATTATAATTTGAAAACCTCACTGTAACAATCCAGATGATGAATATTTTGTATAGAATTCATATTAGATTAATATTTCTCTACTGAATAAATATTTAGGTATAATTTTCATATCAATAAACACCATATAGTTGTAATATCTTCCTATAAACTTTGAGAAAGGGAGGCCAGATTCCCCCAAAGCCTCTTAGAGTTACATAAGATCACTTTCTCAATTGTAAATCAGTGAACTAGGGTGATCTTGGTGGTAAAACATTTTAGTCCCTGAAGCTCTGGAATAAATTCAGGGAGAATAATGAGCATAAATATGTATTAAGAAATGATCTTTGTGAAAGACTTTATATTACTCCACTCGCTGTGGGGCACCAAAATATGAAATTGTAAAGCAGGCAAAGAGATAAATTATTGTGCAGTGTTATCATAATGAAAAGTAGATGTAGTAGTGACAAAAACAAACAAGCCAGCACTCAACTACTTGAGATTTTTATGGACTCGAAGCAGCTGGTTTTCAGTCCCAGGCTTTCACGGATGTTTATTAGATTTGACTCTTTTCCCCGGCTTTCTCCAAATAACTGGCTATTTTTTTGTTTGGCATATGACCAGCCATCTCAGTCTTTGTGCATCACCCATATTTGCAAAATCAATATCTATTTTTATCTTACTAAACAAAGCATTGTGCTGTTCACAGTAAAAAGGATGGTAGAAAGTGGACCTCATCTTCAAGATATAATAAATACTACATGACATGATTCATAGTGATAAACACTTGTTCAGTCATGTTAAGATAAGGTTAGATAATCTCTTATTAGTCCCACAGTGGGGAAATTTGCAGTGTTATTGAATGTTAATACCACTGATATACCTGTAAACAAAGGTGATATCATTTGTTATTTTTCTAATTGCACTTGGACTCAGTTTGACAGCAGTTATACTCCTCAAGTAATTAAACTTAAAAGCAGAAAACAGTAGCAAGGTTGGCATAGTCCTAATAAATCCTGACTGACAATTTACCAGTTTAACTTTCAGTAAGTGTTAATGAGTCATGGACTCAATATGCTTGTTTTATTTGGACAAAAGGTCACCATCTGTAGATATGCAGCAATTATACAGCGCAATTATATAATTAAAATAGTTGTTTGCTGCTATATTACTGCCCTGAATTTCTAATTTAAAACTTTTAACTTACAGAGTTAATGTGTAACATTTAGGAGCATCTATTGGGAGAAATGTCATATTAATAGACTGGAAAAATGTGAAAGCTTAAAGTCCCTGTAAAGGAAGTTCAGAGATTTGCTTCTAAACACATTATGAATGTTGGAAAATAGTAACCAAAAACATGTGAAAAGACTGTGAGACTGTAGCTCTGGCATCTGAAATTAGACCGTTAACCTGTTTTTCACCAGTTTTGTGTTCAGGATTTTTAGGCGGAGCTGAAAGCATGGCTCCATGATGCAGTGGAGCCGTCCTTAGCATGTCCTCTCTGGTAGCACTATAACATCTACAGAACATTAGCATCAGTGCGTTCGCCTGCTACATCACGACGTGCTGCCTTCACTACAACTTACAGTTGCTAGCAAGCTATGCCTTCATCAACACCACCCCGCAAACACAAATACATGCAGTTTATTTGTATGACTGGTTTTGTATTGATTGTAATCCATCCCATGTCCTACGTATATTTATTCTTGTCTCGCTGCTTCGCCCCGAGCCTTTCCAAGCCGCCCTAGAGCCGATCGCCGTGCACCCTCTCGGAAGAAATGTGCCCAGTGGGGGCCAGAGGTCCTGCTTTGGGCTGCATTCCCAAACAACCCGACTCAGAGAAGACCAGATCCTGGCTCAACGGGGGCCGTTATCGGCGTTACACCGCCCACAGGCTGAGCATCGATCAGAAAGGCTCAGACCCCAGAGCGACACCGGGAAAGTGGTCTTCCATACGCTACATTTTCCCAATGTGCCCATCAGACAGGATTCGGCTCTGGGCTCTTCCCTCTTCACTCGCTGCTACTGAAGGAATCCTGAGGAGTTTCAGGGCCTTCAGCGGACACACCCCCAGCATCTCAGAGCAGAGAATACTGCTTATTTTTTATTGATTTCCAAAGCTAATTTTATATACTGGGCGATTTTCAATCATTCAAATTGGCTGGGTGGTTAGTAACCTATGCAGTAATGTTTCTGTGGTGTGACAAACCAAAATGCATATTTATTTTTGCTTCCCACAGACATTAAATTAACTCTATTCCTCATAATAATATTAGTGCAATGTAGTGTATAGTATATTTGGTCTTGCAGTTATCTGCCCCACAGGCAACGCCTGTGGTGTTGCCGTGTATGAGTCCCTTTTCTCACACTGTATCATACAGTATTTGCCTAATCTACATATCCTCAGTGAGCTCTTTGCTATAAAAGGGAAATATATCATTTGCACAAGTTCTCAGTAACATGAAGAGGCTAACTATGATATATTGACCTTCTGTCAGCGTGCAATAATAAGGTTCTGATAATGAATCTTCTCTGTGATGGAAATTGTTTAATAAAGTCTGGGCACGTACATGTTCACGAACATGCACTTCCATAAGACTACTGCAATAAGAGGACTCGGGTAATCCCACATTCAATCTAATATCTGATGCAGGATATTAGCATTTTTTTCTTGATTCAGGAAGAGGATTACCATGCCAACCTGGCAAAGGTCAAATCAGTTTCACAAAACTTATTAAATGTAGTGTCAAAATGTATGTGTGTGGGCATCAGTCACACATTAGTGTCTCATACACACACACCAAATGAATTGCCATTCACCCAGAGTGGGTGTAATGACTGGCGATGTTGAAGCCGTCTGCCTGCAGTGGACGGGTTTATGTCTGAAGGTCAGACATGATGGCTTTGTGACAGTGATGATGAGTCTTACTGGTTTCAGCCCAGTGAACCTGGCAGCAGGGCGATGTGACTGTTAATAGAAGTGTAATGACAGCAGGATGGCTTTGTCACAGTTGACTGCCACTGCATCTCTGCCTGACAGCCGATGCCATCCCTGAGCAATTTAAGAGGCCGGTCAGGATTCTGGACGACCAAATAAAAAAGTCTGGTTTATTCATCTGAAACAAATCAGATTGTTTCTCCTACAACAAATAAGATATAAAGATAATCTAAAATCATACCTCAGTGGCTGCATGTACTTCAAAAGTACTCACTCATGGCTACTGTTCATATTCAACACCAGTAAATGGATGAAATAGTACCGCTGATAAATGAATCACAACTTTTATACAAATGTTTTGTGGGAAGACAAGCTTGTTCTTGGTTAGAAGTTGTTAGATGTCTGCACCTGTGCAGCAGCTCTGTGAGGCTGCACTTAGGACAGCAGTGCTTTGAGCTAAATGCTAACATCGGCATACTAACATGCTCACAGTGAAAATGCTAACATGCTGATTGGAAGGTAACCGTTTACCAGTGGTGCCTTCAAATGGGGTCGTGTTTACTAAAAGCTGTAACACACACTAAGAGCTGAATAGTTATTTCCTTCCTCTGTTTATGTCGATGGAGACCCAGACCGTGACCACAGCGCAAGCCGTGATGTTAGGACCCCGTGATCGAGTCATGTGACCGAGCGGATACTACTGCACATTTCGGACATGCGCACTAGGGCCCAGTAAGACCCGGAAGATCCGGTTCCTTTTCCAGACCTGGAAGTCTAGTCGTTGACTTCATGCACCACTGAGCAGCTTTCATAGGAATGAATGGGGCCCCGCCTCTAACGCTGTACCCAGTTCTCTATATACATCCATGGGATGGACTCGCTTTTGGAGCCTCAAGTAGTCATTCAAAGAACTGCAGTTTTTTGCACTTCAGCGTTGGCTTCATTTCTCAGCACTGGTTGTTACCGCTTGTTCATAAACCACAATTCAAAATTTTTTTGGCTAATGACAGTGTTAGATGAAAAGTTAAGGGATCACCAAATTTATAAAATGAATACTGAGAGGAACATGAATGTACCACATTGAGGCATTTTAGTCATAACCCTAAATATCAACTTGCACCAAAGTCATAACAATATATCATCTGGGAACCATGAATGAAAAAGAAATTGTGCCAATTCATCTCATTGATATTTCACTCTAGAGGGGAAAAGTTTGACCTGCTGGTCGTGCTAGATGAAAAATTCAGGGATCACCAAAGTCATCACAATTCATCATCTGGGAACCATGAATGTCTGTAGCAGTATTTTGGGATAACTCATCTTGCAGATGTTGAGATTTTTTACTCTGTAATTAAAACATTTGGCTGGTGCTAGATGAAAAAGGCAGGGGATCATCAAAATCAGTATGTAGACCATGAAATGTCAAAATTTCACCGCAATCCATCCAAATTTTGTTCAGTTATTTCTGGACCAAAGTGGTGAACATTTCAATCCTTAAAACAAAAATTGTTCTTTGAATTAGCTTATTGGTGTATCTAACCAAAGGTCCCCTGAGCAATGGAGCAAGCAGAGCAAAAACATCCCCATTATTCATTCAGGGGGAACAAAGTTATAGTTTTGCTCCCCCACTTTTTGTATTTTTAAAAATAAACTCTTCACACAGTCCCTCCAATCGGGTGACTATATTGACGCAGTCACCCTCTGAGTTGGTTCAGTCGAATCCGGCGTTGATGGTTTGCCACAACATCAGTCAGACTCTGCCAATCCAACTTAACTGGACTGAAACTAGAAGATAGGAAAGGATAGGCTAGCATATGCTGTATGAATCTGAGTGGCCCTCTGATTCCACGGTAACGACTAGCTAAAAGTAGGATTGTACTGTAGCCGAAATGCCAAACTGATTCCTATTTGCGTATTTTTCCTTTCTACTTGTAGTATGTACTGCAGCTGCTCTTACAATGTATGTATGTATGTACTGTTGCATGCAGTATGCATACAACTGGGACATACTTATTCATAACAATGCACTTAATCTGCCATTGTGGCTTCTGTAAATTAGACTGTCATCTGTCTGCTCTCTCGGCGGCTCAGTTGTTGTAACATATCATCCGCTGCACAGAGGATTGTGAGTCAGAACAGCCAGAACAGCATGCTGGTTTGCATAATGCAAAATGTGACCACATGCTTTAGTACATCCTGGTATTTTTTGCATTTGACATCCTATGTACTGGGACATACTTAATCTTTTTTTCTGGCATACTAATATGGTTATATGGGTATATAATAATAATAATAATAGCCTGCTCTTTAAAAGGTGCAGTGTGTAGGATATGGCGGTAATTAGTGATGAAGTGAGGAGGCTGCAACCAACTGAAGCCTCTCTTGTGTGCTGAACATGTAGGAGAGCTATGGTGGACGACACAGAACTGCGACTGGTCCTCTCTACAACCAGTAAGAGTACAGTGCTTTGAGTGTGTGTGTATGTGGGAAGTGAGTGGTGAAGCAAGAGAGAGAGAGAGAGAGAGAGAGCAGTGGACGGAAAAAGCTGGAAAAGTTAACAGTGTTTGGTTTGTCCTTTTAGGGCCACTGTTGAAACATGGTGGTGTAGCATGGTGGCCTCCATGGAGAGGACCTTATGGACATAAAAACGGCTCATTCTAAGCTAACAAAAACACAACGATCCTTATTATAAGGTGATTATACACTAATGAAAACATACTTATTAATATTATATTCCATTTCTGCGAAGAGATCCCCCTAACTGTTAAACACTGGTCCTTTATGTGAAACATGGCTATGAATATTTTGCATTAGCGCTGTTCATGTTATTTATTGGGAGGTAGTAGAGGGTTAATCCAAGAGGTTAGGTGGTGCAGAAATGCAGGAAATTTATTTTCTGCGGGAGGACCCCCTGACCCGTCCGCCAACTATGTGTCTTTTAAGTTTGCTCCCCCATTTTAAAACAGAACAAGGCGTCCATGTATGTAAATGCAAATTCATTATCATAGTGTGACAGCTGCATACATACAGAAGGCAAGCTGTTTACAATAGTAGCACTGACAATTGTGGTGGTCAGTTCTTTATCTTCATGGCAAACAATCACATATATTTCGGTGAAAGAAGTGCAAAGACTATTAAACATAATTGGGTGTTAGATAGACTGCTATTACTGTGGTTTCAGGAGGAGCGGGGGATTACAGCCTCAGCCTCCCTTGGTATGGTTAACACCTCTGGGATGTGACAACCACTGCAGTGAGGACAAGGTGCCCTGGGCGACAGCGGCACAACAGGCCGTCTACCTGACTGCAGCCGGACCCTAAAGACCACCTGGATTTAGGCACAAAAGGCCATTCAATTTTACTGCCTGCCTCCATCTGTTCTGCCTCAGCAGAGAATACAAAATGAGTCCAGAAAGGCTGGAAAAAAGCAAGAGTGTGCATGGCATCAGTATGTTACTTTTACTGTATGTGTGACGACCCCTCCCCACCACTAGGTGTGTGTTAGCTCGCTGGTCTTTTTTCTGGCTCTGGTTGAGGTGGAGTCTTGGAGCCTGGTGTAGCCCTCGTCATAAAACCCTCTTCTCCATCCCTCGTTTTTTCCCTGAACGCCTACACCACTGATTACTGATACTAATCTTGGCATTTAGTTGTTCATTTCTGCATTTTTGTAAATAAAGTTAATGTTATTTTGCATCGACCTCGTCTCCACTCCCATTTTGCTGCAGTCTAAGAGCCAGGCTGTCATAGTCACTCATATAAATCTGCCCATCTTTTGGTGCAATATTACATATGCTTTACATACTATGGTTTACATACAGTATATCGGTTTATCTAGAGGGAATAACAGAATGAAATTCTGGAGATAAAGCAGAGAATGGATACTCATTGCCACCAGAAATTTGTCCCTGTTGGAGTCCTAGAAGGACAAACAGCTGCTTTCATCGCAAGTGTCAATGTATATTTTTAGCCACTCTTCAGGGGAGCTTTACACTCCTTTCTTGGTTGTTTCCTGTGTGCTGAAAATAATTCTCATCTTGTTGCTGGGCGCTGGTGTGGAGGGCTGCTGCAGGACTGTGGTTTTGGAAAATGTTCTGCTGATTGCCCTTGTCTCTTGGAAGGACAACGCTAATCACCACCTGGAGTGTATATGAGCAAAACAACTGGTGATCAGTGATTATTTTGTTCCTCTGGCATTGGAGAGTTCCTCCTATCACACTGTAAACTGCTAGGAAAATTAACTTTACATTGGATTAAACATCATGTAATCTGCACAGTGTTGCATATTCTCTCACTTGTGTGTCTGTTTGAATGCATTACATGTCTCCCCAATGAAACCTCTGTCATTTCTTCTGTCATATCCAGTCTCAGCTGTTACCGCCATTCAAACATTTGTTCTTGATGAAACAGCTCCATGGCACCTTGAACATTTACTGTCACTCTACATTAAAAGCTTTATCCTAAAGGTAAAGAGGAAATACAAGATCTGTTTGGATTGATGAAAGCTACTGTTTCACGTTAAACTTCCACTGGGTGAATCTGGGCAGGCTGAAATACGCTGCACTGTAGTGCAATGGCAAAGGTAGGTAAAAGTACTCAAACCATACCGTAAAAGTACTCTATTACAAGTAAAAGCCCTGAATTTAACATCTTACATAAGTAAAAGGATGGATGGATGTCGTGATATTGTGAGAATCCAAACTCAAACCTCCTGTGACACATATTGTGTTATTATTACTCATCAATGCTGAGTTAGAGGAGCTACATTTGAACATTTGAACATCCAACGCTACTTAGCCAACCTAAGCCAACTCCTCTAGACAAAGAAGTGATGAATTCCTGAAGTGGAAAATGTTGAGCGGTCAAAGGTCTCATTGTTGATTGAGTTTTCCGTCTGGCAGAGAGCCGAGCAGCCACAGACAGCAGAAGTGAAGTGAGGCCAAACACTCCCTGGGCAATAATCAATACAGACAAGTTTTCATTGCTCCTGGCAAGGGACACCAACAGATCTGACCTCGCGTCTCAAAGCCAGACACATCCATACCTGACAGAGAGTGAGTAATCGTCACAGGGGAGGCTGATTATTTTCTATTCTTCCTTTTCACCCATGGGAGTCCAGCCTGCCTGCAGCGAGTGTAATTATTGCAATGTCAAATCACAACTTATCCTATGTTTCCCTCATACACAAGAGATAAAAATGGCCAATTTATTAGCATCCTCTTCATATTCAGATATTCCAGAGACATTAAAATGTACCTTAAAAGGTTTCAGTATCATTTTGCCCCTCAGATGTGCAGCAAAATGATCAAGACCAAAGTGAAAATTCACATTTTTCCATTTTGGTAGAAAACCTCTGCGCTCAGTGTGTCCCTAACCAAATGTCCTCTTTTTTGAATAAAATTACTTTTTGATTATTGTAACCCACAAAACAACACTGCTAATGTCACATATCTACGTTTCTTAAACTGCAGATGAAAACTTAAAACAGCAGGGCCCTTGGCATTTCCTTTCATACATGAGGCCGTGGCCATTTCAACTTCATTCTTAATTTGTCAGAGAAATCCATTAGCCTACAATTTGCTGCTCTCCTGCTGCACTGTACGTGGAAAAGTATGTGGGCGTCTCTGGAACAGTGCTCATTAAAATCTTTTTATCTTATCTAACACTTCAAGGATTCAACATAAAATAGCACTCAGAGGAGAACATGAGGACTCTTTCCGAAGCTTTCGGGGCTCTCGTTAGAGCTTTGAAGTCACAGTCAACATTATCTGTTGGAAATGCATGCATTTTGACAGACTGCTGTCCAATAGTGGATCTCTCATTCCTCAACCCATGTCTCGCGCTCTCATTGGCTGTAGCTCGAGGCCCGAGTCCCCAACAAGTCCAGATATTTAGCATGCTAGATATCTGGGATGTCTGCGAAGCATCGGTGAGCGTCTTTGAGCAGCTCACACGTGATGCTTGAATGCCAATGTGTGAGCAGCGAGCCAACACCGATTAGCCTCTGATCTGGGGTTTTCCTCTGGGAGCTCCAAAAACTGTTGAGGAGGAAAGTCAGAGCTAAAGTCATGTAGTGTGAACTAGCTATTAGGCTACAGATATTTTAGAGCGGGAACAAGTGGTTTTAACTTTGGTGAAGGTGTGGGAGCAGGCTGTCAAAAATAAACTGCAGGTCCCAGGATGCAGGTTGCACCAACTAGCTAAGAAGGATGCAACCTGCAAACGCAGCACTCTTTCTGTTACTAGGGGGATGCATTTTGGTCATTATCACCTACTGTCTACAGCACTTAAACCATGCTAGTAGCGTGACTCTAGAGATAGCAGTGTCAATAGTTGGTCCACTTTGGTCCAGACTGAGATCGTTCAAAAAATATATGTTAGATTGCCATTAAATATGGTTCAGGTATTCGCGGTTCCAAGAGGATGGATCCTAATGACTTTGGTTGTCCTCTGATTTCATTTAACGCCACCAGCAAGTTGACATGTTGTTGTAACTTGTAGTTTTGAGTGAAATGTCTCAACAACTATTTACCTATTAGATGGATTATGATGAAATTCGGTATAAGCATTCATGCTGCTGTAGGGATGGTGATCCTTTAATTTTTCATCTAGCACCATCAGCAGGGTCAGATCTTTAAACTAGATACCTGCAAAACTAATGCCATTCCCATCAGCCTCAGCTGTAAAAATTAGTCTGCAAACACACTAAACTAAGATGTTGAACCTGGTTAAGATTATCTGCTTAACATCAGCAAATTTGCATTGTCATTGTGAGCACACTGATGTTAGCATTTAGCTCAACGCATGTTTGTGCAGCCTCACAGAGCTGCTAGCATGGTTTAAACAGAACAACTATGGCTGCATATAGTCATATAATGAGACTCTTCAATCACATAACGTGATTAAAACAAATGCTGGACTGCCTGCAGCAACGGGAACTTAAGGTAGGAAGAGATGTGTGGGTGCTGAGAATCGGTCTTAAGTTATTTCTGCAGATGAAGCAGAAGAGCAATTCCTCACAGAGAGGAAGAAAGAAGCTTAGTGCTCAAACTTTGGTTGATAAATAAAGAAAACAAAAAGTCATAATTGCCTTATATGTGCATGTACAGAGAACCCACACACACACACACACACACACACACACACACACACACACACACACACACACACACACACACACACACACACACACACACACAGAGCTAAAAGACAAGGTTATTTTGTTTTAAACAAAAACAGCCTCTCAGAATTACATAACACTTCTACACACACAAACCCACACATTCTCCTTATTTTTCTGTCTTGACAAAACAATCTGTCAGATCTGGCCGACATACGAACACAGAAAACCTTAGATATTTGTCTAAACAAAACTCAGAGTTAAATCAAATGCGCACACAAAACTCAAAAGCTTGCTGCAAGTGCACCAACTGATTATTTCACATTCCCATTCATCATCAGCGGGTGGCAGATCAGTCGGGGACAGACGACCAGGGTCTGTTCTGTCAGACGCGATGCAGATTGGGTCTGATCGGCGCTCATTTGCAGGATTAAAGAGGGGGGATATGTGGGGTGCTGATGGCCATGACTCATAGGCTGCTTCTGAGCTGAGGGCTGAGATCTGAGAACCAGGCCTGAAGACCCGGTTCTGTCTGGGAATAAAGGCGGAGGCTTGTGCTGAAGGAGAAGCGCTCTGGCTCTTTTCCCTCTGTTTATTTCTCTTCTCCCCTCATGTTTTATCCTTGCAGCATGTCTTGTCCTGAGGCACTTGTCCAAGCACTGACGAACAAGTAGAAGTATCAATGGAAATTGTAAGATTAAAGTATTAAAGAGACATTTCATGGCTCCTTGGGCTATGTCTCTTAAGGCAGACGCTGGAGTGAAACATCTGGTGTGAACCACAACATCTGTTAGACACTATTCTCAGTGAAGGCTGCAGCCTCCAACTTATCTTTTACTTTACGTCTCTGCTATGGATCTGGAGAAAAAGATAAATCTATTCAAAACTCCTCAGATTACCCTCTTCTGTGTTCAGGCTTTCAGTTTCTCTGAGTGCCAGTTTTCAGCTCTGCACTGTTCTAATGAACCGGTGCTGTGAGGCGTTTAGGGACCAGAGAAAAAATTCAGTCCCAAAGCTGTAATCTTTTTAATGCACATAGCCTGAAAGCCTTCAAGACATGTCTGTAATTGATTTATATTTTTAATTTAATCTGGAAGCTGAATCAGACCAAACTTGTTGGTGGTCTTTCTTCATGATTTGCAGTTTTAAATATGCACACAGAGGAATTATAACATCTGAAACTAGTCTTTCATCAGCTGAGTTTTGCTGCACATGCAGTGCATGGTGAAGATTTCCTCCAAGCTTTTGCATTGGTCACACTCAGCAAGATGCAAGTAAACACACACTGGAGCATTTTGATTTGGGGTTTTATTGCTGTTAAAATTTACTCACTAAATCCTTTGAAGCTGCTCTGTTTCATATAAATAAAGTCAAAATAGGACAGGGATTTTTGCTGCTTATAACCAGGAGTAGTTGTTATGTGACTTGCATTACCTGCTGACAATGGACGACCAACATAACGTTGTGTGTATGTCAAAGAGGGATGCATTGACGATACAGTCTGCTTGGGTTCAAATTAGCGATGAGACGATTCACCTATCTCGCAGTTCGTTATCATTATACTTGGGTGGTATTGCAATTTTTAAGTATTGTGATTCTATAATTATTAATATCAATATTACAATTAATTGCGATTTTTGTTAACTTTTATAATACTAGACGATGGAAAAAAGTTGAATCATACACTTCGAGGGAATTTTAATGTAAAAAATATCAAAATTAACACATTAAAATGTTTGGGCTTATGAAACACAGAAAATAAAGAAAAGACAAAGGCAGAAACCAGAGTAGCAGTATGAATTACATATAATACTAAACAAATAAGCCATCCTGATGTTTTTCTAAGCTTGACAAACATAAGTAGCCGACTTATAAGCATTAAAATTAAAACAGCCATTTCATCTTGACATCATCCGAGCACCAAAACCTTTCTGGGTTTTGAACAGACATTTCATTTATAACAGGAGTTCATAACTCATCATAGTGTGGACAATACAAAGGAAAATGTGATTCATTCATACTTCACACAACCTGTTGTCCTCCTGGACGGTTTCAAATCTACCGACTTCAAGGACCAGAGGAATGTATTTTATGTACTGTATACAGTTGCCTTATGTACTTCTGCTAACTTTGCCAAGGCCATCGCTAGCTCCTCCATCAGCTCCGTTCTCTTTAAACACCCATGGTCGGCTCTGTCTGACTGTATTTACCATAAATGTCAGTATATCGGTGCGTCGAGTAGAAGCAAGTTGCGGTTGGCTTGACTGCAATACGATAACATTTCCTGTCCAGGACAGAGTTAACATGCAGCTTTACCTGCGATGTCTAGCTCTGCTTTTCTTGGCAAAACCCAAAGTGTTTCCATACTTTACTGTATGTGCTGTGTTTACCACTCTGGATTTAATATGTCAGGGTTCAAGTCGTATCCATGTTGTTTTGTACTTCCTCGTTATGGCCAGTTTGCTTTGATTGGCATTACGTTACTCGGACTACAACAATAAAAGCGATAACTTCCTTCTACCTCCAAATAGACACAAATGAAGCAAATGTATTGATTATGGAATGAAAAAAAATCTATTTCAAATTAAAATTGCCAAAATAAAAAGAAAAATGCACCCCCCTCGCCACCCCTAGTTCAAATGTGTGTGCATGTTGATATGACGCCTGTGATCATACGAGAGAGAGACTGAAGGTTAGTGAATTAGTGAAGGTCAGGGTTCCCCAGCAGATTCAACAACAAAGCATGCTGTCTACATTACATCCTCAGAGGTCCAATTAGTAGAGAGTGAGCTCTCCTTCACACTCTACCTGCCCCTTGAAATGAAGCCGTAACACCTTCCACAGACAATTCATTCTTCCTAAATCCCAAGTGCTTTCAATGGAAACAACATGGTGAAAAATGTCATTCGCAATAAGTTATTTTTTCTCATGTTGATCTTAAAATGCTTACAACTCAGTTTCCTGACATTTATCAAACGTTTAGCCTGGACTGTTCAACTTTAAAGGGCCATTTAGTCTTCAATCAGTTTGCTAACCTTAATTGTCTTGGTGAAAAACTCTAACGATAGGTGTCACCTACAGTTGTTCTTTACAACACAGTGAAATGAAGAAAAAGAAAAGCGCTAACGCCAAGATTTCTATTAGAATCAAGTAGGATGATTTTGGGCTGTCGATCAGCTGAAATATTTAATTGGGAATAACTGCATGATTGTCCATAGGTACTCACAATTAATCACAAATTCAAATCAAATCCAGTTCTTCTCCTTAGCCCAGGTAAGAGGCGTCTGACATTGTCTCTGTTGTATATAATATATAAGATTTATTTATCTATTTATTTAGGGCTGTCAGTCGATTAAAATATTTCATTGTGATTAATCACATATTAATCACACATTTTTATCTGTTAAAACTGTACCTTAAAGGGACATGTGTCAAGTATTCAATGCTCTTATCAACATGGGAGTGAGCAAATATGCATCTTTATGCAAATGTATGTATATATTTATTATTGGAAATGAATTAACAACACAAAGCAATGACAAATATTGTTCAGAAAACTTCACAGGTTCTGCATTTAGCATAAAAATATGCTCTAATCATAACATGACAAACTGCAGCCCGACAGGCAACAACAGCTGTCAGTGTGTCAGTGTGCTGACTTGACTATGACTTGATCCAGACTATGTGATTATCATAAAGTGGGCATGTCTGTAAAGGGGAGACTCGTGGTACCCAGAAAACCCATTTTCACTCACATATCTGGAGGTCAGGGGTCAAGGGACCCCTTAGAAAACAGCCATGACGGTTTTTCCTCGCCAAAATTTAGCACAACTTTGGATCGTTCTTTAGCCTCCTTTGCCACAAGCTAGAATGACATGGTTGGTACCAGTAATTCCTTAGGTTTTCTAGTTTCATATGATGCTAGTATTTTCACTTTAAAACTGAGCCTATTACAACCTGCATTAATGTTACAGAAATCAGTGGTGTGGTAAAATGAATTTGCATTAACGTGTTATCATTCTTCACTCCACTTGTGTCATACAGGATTAATGCCCACTAAAGATCTTGTATGGATGGATATTGCAGTTATTTCACAGACAGGCTGCTTTTGTGTATCTGACATGGTATCAGGAGAGTTTTGCTCTTTAGGAGCCCTTGTTATTTCCACCGAGGAGGTTATGATTTTGGTTCGGTTTGTTGGTTTTCTGTTTGTTAGCAAGATTACGGAAAAACTACTGGCCAAAATTTCATGATATCATGAGCCAAGAAAGAACAAAATACATTTTGAAGTGGATCTGGGCAAAAGCACTATTTTTCATTTATTGGCCTTGGTGGAGGTCTGTGCCATCCGAACATCCTTCTCGTTAAAATCTGTTTAGTCATTTTAGGGTCACTGAACAAAAGTAAGAGCATGTAATAACATGCACATGTTAAGAAGGAATAATGTTTACCATGTTCACAAAGTTATTTTAGCATGTTAGCATTTTAACATAGTTAAGAAGCACCAAACTCAAAGTACAGCTGAGGCCGACAGGAATGTCATTCATTATGCAGGTAAAGGGTCATAAACCAAAGTTTTGGATTAACTGAAATTTTGAGCTGATGAAATGTTAAAGCAGTCGAGGTCATCCTCTGGGGACTAAGACTATCTGTAGAAACTTTCACAGCAATCCATCCAGTAGTTAATATATTTTAGTCTGGAGCATAGCGGTGGACAGATGGATCGAGCCATCCCTGGAGTGACACTGCTGGCGTGGCTAAAAAGACAAATTACCAGCTGATTTTAAGGTTCACTTTGACGTTGACTCCGAGCACTTTTCTATGGAAATGAGACCATTAACAATACATTTAAAGCAATGAAGAGAAAATGTCCAAATTCTAGATCAATAACTCTTTAACCTTTCCCTTTAAGCACCATTTTTATAAATGTTGACCAGTGAGGCAGTCCCATCAATATTTCCCATCTGCGTTACGTAAGCGTGGCACTTTTGCATCTTACGCCGCAGGGCTCGTGTCTCTGGAGGTTTCAGTCTCTCTCCAAGTCACACAGACACCCCCGAGCAAAGACCGGGATTCCCCTGGGCCATAGATCTGAGTACAGGGAGCAATTTATCAATACTGCTGTCTGCTCGGGATCGGCTCAGCACTTCAGCAGCTCTGCTCATTTTAACTAAGATGGTCTGGTGCTGTCTATTCCTGGGACCAGCAGTGTGCTACCTCCAACCATCATCAAGCTGAGGTTGTTAAACACTCATCTGGCGTGAAATACTGAGCGGCCTCAAAACAGTCCCAGTAAATAACAACTGAAGTTTAAATCTGCATCTATTTACGGCTTTTCATTTCAAGGTGTGAGCTATGAAATTCTCCTGTGATTTGTTGTAAAGTGACAAAATAGCCTTTTAACCAAAATGGAGAGCAGACAGCTTTATCTGGCAGGGATGAGGGAAAGCGTGGAACAAATGAACCAGGACACAATCATTTATTGGTGTTAGTATTCAAGGTGCACAGGTTTCTTCCAGCTCCAATGAGGGGCCCCCCATATTTCAGCCTTGCATCGAGGAGTGCCATCGATTGCCGTGATGGCCCCCCGGGAGCTGCTGGCCTGATAGATAGCGGAGGAGCCATATATATCGTTTCCCCAGCCTTCTGTATCGCCCCAGGGTACAAGACAGGCCTATTCATCCTGGCTCCATCTCAGAGCCATATCCTTTTTTTTTCCTGTCAGACCCAAGAGATGAATATACCCACTGGTTTTGCCATTGTGGAGATTGTAGGGTCCTGGGCTGAGCTGCAACTGCTTTTACACCACTCTTGAGAGCCCTTAGGCAGGAGAGCATACAAGTGCATGCTTTGACAAAAAAAAAAACGAGCGAGAAAACACTCTACAAATGAACAAGTGAGTGGGGCTTGGGGATGAGCAACACGCTCTGACAGGAAGTATATATCGGGGAGAGAAAGAGCTCATTGTGATGGTTCATTTTGGCTTGAAAAGCACCAGAGGACTCTGCCATTTTTTTAAAAACCTCTCCTGTTCCAATGAAGCAGAAGTTCAGACTGCAGTATCACTTCAGCTCAGCTTCACTGAGGGCCAGTGGAGCCCCTGGCCACTCATAAACAAGTTATGCTGAAATTAACTGTGGCAAAGCGATAATGTAGTCATTATGTTGCACTCGAACTGAACTAGAAAACCTCCTCTACGCCGCTCATCAGATTTGAGAAGTCATTACGAAAAAGATCCGGGAAGTTTAGGGAGGATACGACAGAAGGGCTGAAAAATAAAAGTGTGTGATTTACATATTTACAGAGAGTATACTGCCTTTCCCTCCTTCTGTTGCTCTCCCAAATATAGCAGAAATGTCATAAAATAAGTCCCCATAATGAAAATAGAGATTGGCTGGAATGTCAAGTGCAGCAGATGAGGCTCCATTCATTGCTGCTGAATCCGGCTTGAGCAGTCAAGGAAAGCCACGACGTTGGAAAGTCATTTCTTTTCAGCGCAGCGTGGAGGGAGATAGCAGCATGCCATTACCAAGCACAAGGAACACTCTGGACAGTTATTCCTTAGGGCAGCCAAAGGGGAGGAGATAACACACACACACACACACACTTTCAGTCTCTCTGACATGGATGTACACACACACGCTGTCCATTTGTTGCCTTGTAGAGCACTTTCTGACAGCATGACAGCGTCAAAATAAAGGCATGAATGAAAATGCACTTGGTTTAAAAACAAAAATGGGTGAGGGACCGCGAAGTGACGCGAGGAGGTGAAACAGGGAGAAAAAAGTAACTTGGTGATGTTGCCAAGCAGCAGCAAAAAAACCATCCTCTTCATCTCACGTCCCAGGATGAGGAATTGAACGCATTATTGAACTGATTCCAGCAGATGGAGGAGAGTAATTTCACTCACTCTCCAAACTATCAATTATTTACTCTTGCGTGCAAAGAGTCACATGCGTGAGGAGAAAGCATGCATACTGTATACGCCGACACACGCATGCAGTTTCTCATACAGCTGCAGTCATCTCGATTACTTCAAAGATTCTCTGACAATATGAACAAGCCTAATTCCAAACAGTAGGGCTGTCCTCGACTAAAGAAAGTGTGGGACCTGGGCCCGGATCAGGGGACGCTTCATACCGTACACTGGCACGGTTCGACGAGCCATCCTCGAATCAATGTGAAAAGGTGGTCTGGAGTACGGTTCATGTGCACTCCAGTAGGCGTCGCATCAGGTGTGAAAGACGACTGCACCCAAACACGGAAGTGGACGCGAGTAACGTTAGCTGTTAGCCAGTAGTAGACTTTTTTCAACCCTGTCTGTTTCCTCTGAAATCTGTATGTGGGTGCAACCTGCGCCAATTTCATCCTCTGAACCGTACGGCCATGGGTGACAGAGCAGGCAGGCAGGCAACAAGGTCCGTAAAATAAAGACAATAGTAGGCAGTGGGCTTTGGCAATGGTTGTTATTATATTTAGCTAATTTAATGATCTTCCTCTGAGAAACGAGAGCTGCTCAGCTGCTCGGAGGGAAAGAGACAGCAGAGTGAAAACAATGTGCAGAGTTGGCATATTTTCATTTAACACTGTGAAATTAGGATTTGTTTCAATCAAACCACAGTTGGTGATTGTTGGAAACACTAACGGTTCTGGTGAGTTACATTTTACTCCTGTCAGCATGAAAAAACATAAAAAACAACTAATCGATTAAAGAAATCTTAATCAACACCCATATCAACTAATTGATTAAGGGAGGAAGCCCTACTAAAAAGTATAATATTCCTAAATAAATCTTAACTTTTCACCCTAAGAACATATATTGCTATGAAATGAAAGTCAATTGTTTGTTCCATCTGCACAACATCAGCGGCCAGCAGCAAAGCTACGCCTCCGCCAGTAAAACATCCACCTACAGGGTGCCGTACAAAATAAAACAAAATTATTCCTCCTCTGTTGTCATAACTTCAATGTTTCAACCAAAATGGCCTGTGTTGAACAATAAAATATCAGAAATATGCATACTATTTTAACTATTTATTTACTCGTGTATTCATTAATCTCTTTCGCTCGGCTGCTTCCCAGAGGAACATAAAGTGAGTGATGGACATACATGAAAATCTGAAAAATCCAGCACACATATTTTGATATTTCATATATATATATAGTTCATATGTACAATAGACCACAGATCATAGATGTATACGAGGTTGTGTCCTGCATGTTAGTAAATAACCTACAACTACATTAAATTCTTTCATTGATGCTACCAGCACTACTATTACTATTACGCTACTATTACATCCACCACAGTACAGGCTTACAGCATGCCGTCCATGGGTACATTATAAGATACTAAGTGATGAATTACAGCCAATATATGCATTATTACATACCGCTAGCAGGCTATCCGGTTCAGCTGGCAGAGGCAGATATGTCATATGAGCGTGCAGGGCGGTGCAGTCCCGTGGGTCTGATGCACATTCATTATGCAGAGAAAAATAACTGGATTCTGCTATTAATTAATTTTACAACTTTTAGGAAATCATCCTCTGATTTAGAGACAACTCTTTATACATTCATGGCTATGAACTCGTTAGCGTTTTCATTCCAAATACTGCTAATGCTGTGCCATCTAGCGTCTGTTGTCAAAAAAGCACCAGTGTTTCGCCTAACTGCTTCTATACTCTTTGTTTTTATGATCCATTTTGTCAAAAGATGCATGCACACAACATACACACACTCACAACCATCCTTTGGCCACCGAGCAGGGCGCCCATTAATCCGTGATGATATTTAGAGGTGTCAGAGTGATAATGTAGAGCAGTGGGGGACCTCTAGTCACTTCTCAGGACTGTTAAAGGCCATTGTGATTCAGCTAATGTCAGAAAACTGGAGCTTTGTCCTTGTTAACGAGGCGCTAAACCACACACAGGGTAGTGACATCAACAGGAAATGACACACTGCTGGTAGAGCTTGTTTGAAGTCATTAAGAAGCCACGCATGGAAAGTAACGGGTTGCCGTAGCACAGCATCTATGGATCAATCACAAGAGTCACAGATGTTCATTTCTGCTGCCAACCATCCAGAAATCCAAAACAGCATTTCAGCATGATGCTGTTAAATGCTACAGAGGGTAAAAAATAGTGATAGCCGCATAATGCCATTTTGAGATCATCAGCATAAGCCAATGTGTGCGCTCATGAGGCCGATTAACAAAAAAAAAAGGCTGCGGACACATCTGCAGGCAGCCTTCTCAGCATCGCTGCTGTGGAGAAAGTTAAGTTAGCCAACAGCAGGGAAAGCCACTAAACTAACATTGTTTACTTATTTTTTTATTCATCAACCACTCAGCCAGTGGTGTGTTGTGTGTTGAACACAGGCTGACACTGGGCGAAGGCGGGGTTCACCCTGGACAGGTCGCCAGTCCATCACATGGCACATAGAGACAGACAGCCATTCACGCTCACATTCACACCTACAGGCATTTTAGAGTCATCAATTAACCTAAACTGCATGTCTTTGAACTGTGGGAGGAAACCTGAGAACCTGGAGAAAACCCACCTTAACACGGGGGAAACATGCAAACTCCACACAGAAGAGCCCCAAGCTGGATTCAAACCTGCGACCCTCTTACTGTGAGGCGACAGTGCCATATGCACACTATTATAATATATTATTCATGCATTTTTACACATTTCCGTTCTCTCTCAGAAACATGGAGATGCTGCTATCTGCTGACAAATGCTGTTGCTGACTGTACTAAAACTTGTTTTTCATTCATGTTTTTTCTTGACAAAGTAAGTTTTTTAATTATGTTTTTCCAACAGGATTCTCCTGTCATGTGGATTTCAAGTCGTGGTTTTGGGGTGGACCGCAGAAGGCCTACAAAGTGTACGAGTGATAAAATTACATGATTGGTCAGCCGAGTGTTGGAGTTGCTTCATTGGGTGTGGCGCTTTCAAAGTGAAAAGGCGGGAAAAGTCCTTAGTTTATGTTTTTAGGAGGTGTGTCAGCGGTTCAGTGTAAAATTACATAGTTGTTGTTGTGCATGTGCTATTGTTTATGTTCGTTTCGGTTACATTGTTGTTGCTGTTGTGTTACACTGCGTTCACGCAAAGTGCAAAGCAAATGTCCGCCTTGCTTTTCGCCATTTCCGCCACCAACCATGGAAGAAATAACCACTGTTGCTGCTTTGTACATGTTGTGGAAGTCCCAGATACAGTACATTGGAAAACCAAATGCTATCATGTCTGGGTTCATGAGATCACCCTGCGGTGAGCTGTATTCACATACAGTACCACTGCTCTGACTGTATCTAGCAAGTCACCTGTAGCTACTGCGGTAGGAACCCAAAATAAATAGTTTATGCTGTGATTTAATTGCAATAAACGGATCAAAATTATGCTGAAATAACAACATTATGACGGTGATTTGTAAAAAGCATGAATTCATGCTTTGTCAGGTTTGTTGGAAAGACGACAAGACACTTTTAAAATGCTTGTATTCTGCATTCAGTTCACATCGCTCGGTGGCTATCCAGGCAAGAGAGTATACCTGCTTCCTCCTCTGTAAGCTACCCATCTCTACCTCTACCGGTCACTGCTACACCACTTTTTTTTTTTTTTTTTTTTTTGGACTTAGCAGCACTAAAAACTGGTTCATTTTAACATTAATTATTTGAGGACCATGAGAATCCAAATGTCATGCCAGTCCATCCATATGTGATATCTATCTGGACCAAAGTTTTAGATGTAAAGTCAAAAACAAGATCGAGTTATTTAAGTGTAACACATCATGAAATTGGTGGTGTACTCAAAACGATTTTATCAGACCGCTGATTAGTAAGCCAGCGTGAAGCACGATAGATCACAAGGCCATAAAGTCTGAAGGTGTTGTTTGGTCCTCTGGGTTAATTAGACTGCTGTGAACCCCACAGAGGAAGCAGCCTCTCTGAAAGATGGCCCTGTCTCCAGTGATTAGTAGTCACACACACATACGTAGACACACACTGTGTGTATTCATACAGTACGCATTACAGCAGCGTGCACATACACACACGAGAATCAATTAAACAAGGGTGATGGTGGCCATTAGAGGCTGGATGCATCAGTAGACCCAGAGGGGAGAGGAGGTCTAGATAACGTACCATGATAACCTGATGGCAGAAAGATAATTATGTTTGCATATTACACACTCAGCCAGGATGTTGGGATGCTCCGTAATCTGATCTTAAATTATGCCAGGAAGCATTTGACAGACGGGAATGTGAAGGAGGAGTAAAGTTCAGTGTCGCAACATTTTCATAACTTTCATGCAAATTTGTTAAAGTTTTAAAAGTTGTGTAAACGTCAAAAACTTCTTTTGCAAGCCCTCACATTGAAATCAGCTTTAGAAACCACTTTATAATGAGAAAGGGAGATATTGTGGGTTATTTCACAAGGTGGTAGCAGCTATAGATTGTGGCACAAATCATGTATTGTTTTGTGCATTTATACACATTTTATACAGGTGAACTTTTGCAATGATTCACTAGTTCAAGTCATTTGACTAGCATGTGCGAATACAGACTTCATTTGATCTTCTTGACTTCATTTCAGTCTAATGTCGGGATGCTAATTTTTAAAAAATGTATTAACCAATAACCGACCCTTGTTAACTGATTATTAACCGTGAACCAACAAGATTTGTGTCTCACATGCAGCGGTGAGCCAGCTGCAGTATATGAGCACAACAGACTGAATCAGCATCAGGAGAGTTGCTGTAGCAGCCACGGTGCTGCGTTCACTGTCTCCACTTCACCATCAAGGAGCGTTAGCAGCCGCTGCATTCAATGTCTCCAGTTCACCATCAAGGAGCGTTAGCAGCCACGGCGCTGCGTTCACTGTCTCCAGTTCACCATCAAGGAGCGTTAGCAGCTATGGCGCTGCGTGTAGTGTCGCAGACATGCAGCCACTTTCCCTGTAAAACTCTCCACTTCACATGTAGTTTAGTTTAGCAGGTTGTCAGCGGTGTGTCTGCCTGGATTAACGATAGCGATTGTTCAAACAAACAGTGTGTGTTTGTGCTACGTTAGCAGCTGCTAGCTGAGTGGTACATACTGGAATCCACCAGCCACAGTGGCAGGTCACCGGTAAAGGCTGCAATGAGATCTCTCCATCGCATTTTGTCCATGGCAACATGCTGCCCCCCCCCACGACAGGAACATCTTGTCCAGCAGCTCCTCCAGTTTGCAGGGCCGGTTCCAGTTTTTTGGGGGCCCATATGCAAAATCTTGTTTTTTTGACCAAATGATAATTTTTACATATAAAAAATATATTAAAATTTTGACTTAATTATTGATTATGTTCTCTTAGTTTTGTATTGAACATACGACTGTAGGGGGACTGTGGCACAGAGGGTAGAGCAGGCCGTCCACCAATCAGAAGGTTGGTGGTTTGATCCCTGGCTGCTCTGGTCACACGTTGAAGTGTCCTTGAGCAAGACGCTTAACCCCAAATTGCTCCTGAAGGCATAGCCTGAGAATTTAGATGAGATCATCAGTGTATGAATGTGTGTGAATGGGTGAATGCTGACATGTAGTGTTCGGAAGACTAGAAAAGCTCTATATAAATGCAAGTCCAAGTCCTCAATGAAATGTACTGAAAAAATGTATATGTGACAGAAAAAGGCCATTTATTATTTTGGCTGGTAGATTTCTTCATTTGCTAGTCCCCTCGGTCAGTGAGCCAAAAAGTAAATTTCGGACGCTGCTTTCAAGCATCTAAAACTTTGCTATGAACAAGGTTCAAATGGGAGTGACCTCCCCTTCTCGCGTCCTCTCTTTCATTCATTCATGCCAGGAGAAACTCAAAGTATATGCAGATTGAAGTCAAACTGAGTTTTTCAGAACCACTTTCAAACCGCGGCAGCTTCACGACCGACTGAGTACGACGGCAGACGGTGAATTTCTGCCTTTTTGTTTCCTTGTCAAAATCTCAGCCTGTAAATTACGGCTGGCTTCTCAGTGAAGAAAAATAAAGGGAAATAAGCTGAGGCCACTCCATCTCCATCACAACAGGCAGCGGCTAAATTGAGATAAAACACACCAAAGGGGAAGTGTTTGCAAAATCACAGTGTTTTTTTTTTTCAGATTCATGATTGCAGATGTGCTGAACTGGCCTGTCAGAGGCTTCACTGTCTGGATTTTAGCCATTAATGACGACGTACATGAATGTACAAAGAAAGGTGTTTATCACTGTACAATAATCATGCATCTCAACTGAGTGAAGCTTGCTGCTCACTTATTTGCTTTACTTCAAAGCAAAATACTGAGT
This sequence comes from Pterois miles, assembly GCA_947000775.1. Classification (NCBI taxonomy): domain Eukaryota; kingdom Metazoa; phylum Chordata; class Actinopteri; order Perciformes; family Scorpaenidae; genus Pterois; species Pterois miles. The sequence continues at coordinate 7,819,673 of CAMQGK010000634.1, forward strand.
AGATGGATTTTAATATTATTATTGTATTCAATGGGGTTTATTTCCCATCTTATGTCATGTATTCTGTTCATTCTATTTCATCTTGTTTTATTTTATCTTATATAATATTTTTCTTTTGCACTTTGTCTCGATGCTTTTAATGTTTTATGTGAAGCGCTTTGAACTGCCCTGCTGCTGAAATGTGCTTTATAAATAAACTTGCCTCACCTTACAAAAAGTTAGACACTGCAGAAGATACAAACACTTTTCTGAGGCTGGAAGTGACTTAAAACATAACTGTAATATGCAAGTTTTAAAGAATGCATTCCTCATTATCAGTCTGTGTACCTTTGTGTTTATGCAGAAATGTCCTCACCAGCCTGTAATTGATTCTGATTTGGGGGCATAAACCATATCCTCTTTGTTAGTAAGACTATTAGCGATATGAAGCACCATCAACAACAAAAAACAACAATGACACAGCAGATACTGATGGTATAGTAACATGGTGAAGGGAAAGATGAATTATGGAAAAGGTGCAGTGTGTAGGATTTGGCAATATCCAACGGTGAGGTTGTTGATTACAACCAGCTGAGTACACCTCCATCCTGAAAGATACAACCGCTGTAACAGTGCTGTTGTATCTTTCAGGAGCTTTGCCGAAATTCAGACAGCAGCTACTTTTATCACAGTTTTGTACTTAACAGCTCACGTTACTGCAGTTGCATGTCAGAAAACTGTGGTGGCCTTCAGGTAGTGTAAAGATGTGAAAGTCTCTCTGTAGAGCCAGTGTTTGGTTTGTCCAAATTCTGAGCTACGTAGAAATATGGTGGCGCAACATGGAGGCCTTCATGATCCCAGAGATCCTGCACACTGGACCTTTAAGTGAGCCTGTAACCATTAGACCATCACCCTGCACCCTGCACCCCTGTATTGTGCAAAATTAATCACAGCTGTAGGTGCCACATCACTCTCTGCATACCAAAAATATGTTTTTGTCTTTGTGTTTGTAGTTAGTTTTACCCAAAACATTATATTCCCTAAACCTAAAGAAGTTGCAGGTTGTTGTTTTTTTTTTTTTTTTTGCCAAAAACCAAAATTAGCTGTAGTTTTTTTTGCCTAAATGTAAAGAAGCCTTTGTTTGTGCTCGAAACGTGAAGTAGTAACTAATATTTAGTTGTATGTGTTACAGTGTGTATCTTTTAAGTGTAATTTTCACTTTGACAACACAGTAGGTTTATACTGTATATAGACAAATAACAGCCCTGTGAACCTACTATTCGTTTAGTAGGCCCCTACTTGCCCTCAAACATGGGAAATATCTGTGTTGATAACACCTGTTCAATATCCTAATAACAGTCAGATCGGGTGTAGGGGTCCAACACAGAGTCTGCCATGCCTCTTGGCAAGTCACAGCAAGAATTCAAGACCATGATTACCTAATCTGACACAGAGACCATATTGAAACACAAAAATAATGTGCACATTACCAGTATGATTGTTGTTGGACACATTGGATTTATATCTGTGACCCACTGACACAAACCAAGTTCAGACTTAGAAAGACATTCACACATTTCTGATCTTTTTTGTCTTCTAGACCTGCAAGATTTAGTTTACATTTTATATCATAAACTGTATATCATGAGTTTCAGATCTATAATTAGCTATTTACACAAATATTAATCAGGAAGACGTGTTAAAAAGGCCGCACAGTATATCAGCATGATTATTACTGTAATTCAAATCGTGTTTTGTCAGCTGCTCCTTTGGCCAACAAAGAGATGAAATACTATCTCTATCACTGTAAATGGTTTGCTGTGGGTAATTTTTTTGTCACTTTTATTGATTAACCACCCTATCAACACCCTGCTGTTAAAATGGTGGTCATTATGAGGCACTGAAAACCTTATCTATTTTCACTTTAATGAGGCCGTCCATTGAACTGCCACCTGTTTCATCACTAACTAATGTGTGCTGCTTCTCACTGGGCTGACCGCAGCCAGAGGTCTTCATGGTCTTGATTGATTGGCACTAATGGCTCGGTGACACACAGAACACTTTTCACATCATTTTCAGCACATCCACAATCTGACATAATTGCTTTGGTTTGAAAGGACTGACGGCCATGAAAAGCCATCTGTGAAGCCCCTATAAAAATAATGACAGATCCTTGTATAAACAGAATATAGCGTTTCACGCAAATGTAACCTGACTATACATATTTGTTTTGCACATAAACAGCGTAAGGCTATGGTAACTTGAAGATTGCTGTCATAGAAAAAGCAATGACCTACTACATTTTCAGTTTCCCTGCCTAGTATCACTAACCTACAGAACGATTACAATGAAAAACAACCTCTTTAATGCAGATTTCATCTACACCACTGAGAGTGGGCGAATGTGGAGAGCTCATAATAATCGAGACTCAAAGAGAGTAGACGTCTATGAGTTTCCAAAGTGACATTTCAGTTCTTGCTAAGTGGCCCCTACTGTTTTCAGACTGTTATGATGGTGCTTGCATTCACACTGGAGAATCATTTCTATTGATGACAAAATCATTTGTGCAATTGAAATACTAAATAATGGCTTTCAGGTGACAGTAGTGTTGTCACGACACTGCAATTTCTAACTTTGATATGAGACCTTGAAAAATATTGATGTCCAATACCATTTTCGATAGTACAGGGAAAAAATGATGCATGAATGAAACACTGAGGGCATCAAATTTTAGATTTTTATTAAAAGATAAATAGCGGTGTGTGCGTCAACTTGCTGTCAGAGAGAAGACAGAGCAGAGAGCTGCATTAATAAATGAGCCCAGAGTGCTGCAGGGATGACGAATTTTTGTAGACCAAGCAGGAAGTTAGCATTGGCCTGGTTTGATTCCTCCATTGATTTTGGATTATTGCAGAAAAAAAGCTCTGTGGCAAACAAGCATTATGATACCTACATGCTTTGTTCAGCAAGATAATCTCCACAAATGAACACCACTTTAGGATTTTTAGTAAAAAGAAAAAGCTAACGTTAGGCAAAGTGAAGTACACCACGGTCATGTGAGTATAAACAACAAGGCTGTAAAGGCGGATGAGTCGGCCTGATGACATTTAGCGTGCTAATTGAGCCACTTGTCAGCAACTACCTTTATTCAAAGGTTATTGAATTTTGAATGCAAAGGCTTAATTGTGCCGAATCATGTCATGCCATGTGTTATGTTGTACATATAACTGCATATGATATTTGTCTATGTTGTGTGACTGCTGTACTGGTCTGTTTGTATTGTTTGTCTTTATTGTTGCAGTAACATTTTCTGCTGCCCTCTTGGCCAGGTCACTCTTGGAAAAGAGATTTTAATCTCAATGAGTTTCTCACCTGGTTAAATAAAGGATATAAATAAATAACATCAGCCAGGTGAGTCTGAATGTGAGGGGTGGGAGGCTCAATACCAGAAATATCTATACAACTGACACTAAATCCTGTTTTGTATATCGATGCTAGCGTCAATAGGACCATTATTGAAAAAACGGCTGCATCTCAGGCAAGATCTCCCCTCTTAGTGCATGCACTCTGTGCTTTGCTGCTGTTGTGTTCATGTTCACAGGGAAGTATCTGTATCAATATTTGTGATTATTGCCTTTGCATAACTTGATACTAGACAAAAACAAAAATGAGTGGTACTGTCCACCTACACTAAATCCTATAAAAACAGAACCTGTCGGGGAGGACGGACAGAAAGACCTTTTGTGCGAAGTGTTGTCTGTCTCATTTTTCTAAGAATTTGTCGAATCTCAGAACCGCTATTTAGAGAAAATAAAAGCTCAGCGATATCCAGTATGACGCAAAACCACATTCAAGCCCAGAGTGTGAACTGCTCTCTGACTCACAGGAATGAAATTAGCAATTATTTGACAGCTGTGAGGGGAAAATATGATGAGAGATCCTTGAAATACACTGGAGATGATATTCCATCATCTGGGGAGCTCATATGGTAATACCTCATTAGCAGAGCTTATGGTATTGAATGCTGAAATGAAAGAAGATTGTGCCTCATTGAGCCCCTTTTTCACCGCAATTCACCAAATCCAGTAAACATATAAATACATGCTTTACTCTGCAATTCAGGCAAAGTAATTGAAATTTACCTCTCAAATATCTCTCCAGGGCAGAAACACGTACTGCCTCCTACACAACTGCAATTTCCCCAGAAAGGCCAGAGCTCAGGGTTGCGTACAACGCATCGCCCCTGGAACAGCTTGAAGTTAAGAGCTTGAGGTCAATGGCACTTAAAGCGAGGTTAGGTGGAAGCGAAGGTGTAAAACCCTCCAGCAAAACTAGTCAGGTAAACATCATCACGATGTTCTTGCAGTGAACGTCAACCCCTCTGAGTTGCTTTTTTCACACTTTCAAAGAGATTTCCACCCAAAAAACACATTTAAGCCATTTCAAAGTTAGAAATCATGTCAGAACCAGATTCATTTTAAACTAACTGATGGTGACACAGCTGCAAATATCCCGGTTATTAGAGTTCCCCCATGCATTCTCGCTCCTTCCTCCTTTCATTTTTCACACTGTATTTCAAAGAGCTTTGAGTTTACTGTGACTCAGAGTAATGTGTGTGAGTGTACTGTATGCAGCCTGCGACATGTATGTAGGAGTAAGAGCTCCAATTATTTAAACAGCTCTCTGGAGCTCTTTCCGAGCCACGAGACGAAACCTAAGTGCATTTCCACCAGATGCAATTTAAGCAAATTATCGGATAATGTCAAAGATTATGAATATCTCTCCTGGCTATTTTCCACCTGATTTGGTCCGACTCTGCCTGGGAACCCGACTGCACAGCACTGGTTGTTAGGTTGTGTATTATCAGATACATAACGTGTGTTCTGTGGCACTTAAAAGTTATTAGTTTGGGAAGATTAAATACGGACAGTTGATTTAAATAAAGTGCAGCCTCAGTCGCCTACATCTACTGTATCATGCATATTTCTATTTTTGCAATTCTTTTTGCAGATGGCTGGTTTTAAACTGGTTTTGTGTGTGACCAGCAAAAACTCAGATATATGTGACCGCTGAAAACCAGATTCAATCGGTTGCTGACTGACGGTGCATCTCTAGGTGTTTGTTTAGGAAGCTCTTTGTTCAGCAGAGTTTTCTATGAGCAGCGCATTTTAAACATCAATATCGCAGTCAATCATTTTCATTTAATTATAGGAAGCCAAAATAGTGATCACGATTAATATTCGATTAATTGTGCATCCCTACTGTTATGTCAAATCAGCTCATTAAAGGAGGAGAAATTCTCTCTAAACTATAAGGGCAACTTCCTGCAAATGACTTACTACAGATCCCTCTCTGCTTCTTAAGGCGGTCTCCATCACCGAGCCTAAACGACGACGTTTATCGAATAAACACCCCCATCTTCTCCAGAGTAAAACAGAGTAAAATGTCTCATCTCCTGCTTGCAATTCGTTCAGCTGCCCTGCCCTGCGCTTCCTAGTCGACTCCTCTCTGGCGTGTCCCTGCCTCTCTGACAGGCAGCTTTTCTTCTCCACTTGAAAACAGCTTCTCTCTGAGGTGGACGAATGACTGTGACAAGGGAGGTGGTTTGAAATGAGGCTTTAAAAATGAGGGGGGGGGGGCGGGGGGGTTGCCATGGGCTTGAGGTTCCCAAATGGTATCACTAACAATGAAACAGACCTTCTTATTAGGATGTCTACACAATCTCTCTCGCGGTGACCCGTGGGGCTCGGAACAGGATGGGAGGGCGCCGTTCTGCTCGGCAAGAATGACGTTGACAGTCTCATTATAGCAAAACATTCAGGCTGTGCTTAAGAGAAAATGACAGGTCTCTTTACTATCAGTGCCACAGGAAAAGGCCTCGAAACTGTGCACACACACACAGAGTTACGCTCGCATACAATCAACCACATGTGTATGCAGCTACACAAACACGTAACCTTTTCCCACATGCAAGAGATGCTGCCAGGTGTAATCTAATAGGATTACTCCATTTGTCAAGAGCATGTGTCAATTGCAATGAATAGCTGGATGAATTCCCCTTTATTCGCCATTGATTATCCGCGAGCTAGTTCCCCAGACGAATCGCTGTGGCCGTCTGCTTTCCACGAATCACGTCATGCCTCGCAGGGTTTTAAAGAGCAGCACACCGCCATGCCTGGAATGTTTTCTCTTAAGTTAATGGCTCAAGAATTAGATGCATGATGAATTTGTTATGGGACGCAACATGAGGAGAATAAAGGTAATGTCCCCACCACCTTATTATCCACAGGAAGAGTCATCCCTTCCTGTGGATAATAAGGTGGTGGGAGCCAACAAAACACTACAGGTTGTTTGTTGTTTACAGTAAGCTGGATGTTGGGAAATGTTAATTAATTATAAAGCTTTCTCAGAATAAGCAGTCCCACAGTAACCTGACACAATATCTAAGAAGCCATTTTTGGAAACTGTTTGAAAAAGAGCAAGCACTTTCAAAACTTACTTAGCAGGTGATTGGATGAACCATCTTTCAATCAAACTCTTGCCAAAGCCAGTCAGGAGAAGAGCAAAACATCTTTTCCATCAAGAAAAGCTTTTGGTGTCATTCTTTGCTCTTCTTTCAATGGAGAAACATACATAACTGATGCTATTGCAGCATCTACGCCAGACCAGGCCATTATACGGCCCACGGGCAGGAACCGACCCTCGTGATGGTTCTGCCCGGGAGGTCTCAGACAAACCACACAGTTTTACTAACATTGATACAGCAATTATGGAAATGGTTGCAATCTGAAACCACACCACTAGATGCCACCAAATCCTACACAGTGTGCCTTTAAGGTGCTTATTTACGTCCCTTTGCTCGTAGTAGCTTTAGTTCCTGATGTGAACCCAGAGAGAGAGATACGTTGAGTGTTCGAATATGTTGATAAAAGAAGATAATTCAAAGAGAAACTGCAGCCGACATATTACCCACAGCCTACAGCGACTGGAGAACACTACCTTATCATAAAACAACTTCATTATCAAGTTGAAGCAATAAACTGTAAGTTAAAGCTTCCTGAAGCAGAGAAACCCTCATATCACATTTCTACAACAAAGGAAAACTGAGTCCCACGAGCTCCAAGCAGCAGCTTTCACTAACCTGCTCAACCCCCTCTCCAGTTAATCAACTTAATGTTTCATGGAGGAAGTCTGGCTCCCAGGACCTCATATACAGTACCAATAAATAATTCATTATTTAACAGTAAGACTTGTTGTTTTTGTGCTTTGGAGCCAGCACAATGGCAACTAGTGGTGTAATCCCAAACACTAACAAGTGAAACTCTGGCTGAATGAACACTTTAATACTCCCAACGAACCCAGAGGCCCAAAGTGTTTGGCTGAGTCAGCCGAACACATATACTGTACACGTTTCCTGAGAGGCCAGACTAATAATGAGGAACTGAAGCAATATCCACAAACTTCTCTCAGCTAGATGAACACCTCTAGCACCGAGGGTCCACTGAGCTGTCTTGAAATTCACCATTAACAAATCTTAAAATCCACAAAAACAACAAGAGTACCTGAAACTGAAAGTTAGTGGAACATTAAGGAAAAAACCAAACCACACTTTAACTGTCCACCATTTCTCTAACCTCTCCGGGCTTTCAGAGTTGTTTACCTTCCAAACCACAGAGTCCTTTTTGTGGAAAAAAGCGTGGCTGTTTACCACCACTATCAGAAAACAAGGTTGGGGACATTGGTAAGTATTGTTCCCTAATGCTAGCCCTAAGCGTTTATTATTGTAACCATGACAACAGAGGCCCACTAACCTTAACAAACCAACGGCCTTGTTCACTTGGACTCTACATTGGTTTCTTGGACTGAATCCAGGTTTTAAAAAAGTGTTCATATCACCACATCTTTTAGGAAAGACTACGAAAGCTAAATGCTCGACGATAACCAGCAGACCCGTTGTTATTTTCTATGAGAGAGTAAAGACATGGACCCTTGCTGCACAGCTACCTTTCGGACTTTAAGCCTGACCACTATACTCGAATGATTTGTACACATCATATTGTTTATACGGTGGCCACCAAGGGCGAACACGCCACAGCAGCCCAAACAAAACATTTTGATTAGGTGAAACCTGCTGCAGCATCAAACACAATGCCAATTCAAAAACATATGAAAATCCAAAACAAATACAATGAAATGGTCATAATTAGCTGATGAAGCTAGCTATTAGCTTAATGAATTACAGAGTTATGGCAAGGTCACAGTGATCTTGACCTTTCACCTTTCACCTTTAACCACAAAGTTCTAATCAGTTCATCCTTGAGTCCAAGTGAACATTTGTACCAAATTTGATGAAATTTCCGCAAGGTGTTCCTGAAACATCACATTCATAACGACGGTATAGACGGTATTCAAAACGTACCTTCAAGGAAGATTTTGTCTATTAGTATTTAATACTCTTATCAACATGGGAGTGGACAAATATGCTGCTTTATGCAAATGTATGTGTATATTTATTATTTGAAATCAATGAACAACATAAAACAATGACAAATATTGTCCAAAAACCCTCACAGGTACTGCATTTAGCATAAAAAAATATGCTCCAATCAACATTGTGAACTGCAGCCCAACAGGCAACAACAGCTGTCAGTGTGTCAGTGTGCTGACTTGACTATGAATTGGAAGCATAGAACCCATTTTCATTCACATAACTTGAGGTCAGAGGTCAAGGGACTCCATTGAAAATGGCCATGACAGTTTTTCCTCACCAAACTTTAGTGCAAGTTTGGAGTATTACAGTTGTTATCATCATTATCAGTTGTGTTAATGCATTAAAGAAATTGATGGCATTAATATGATCTTGCGTTAATGTGTTATTATCATATTAACTTTAACAGCTCCAGTTATAGAACGTGTTGCTTTTAATTTGTCTCCACTTTTACAACATAGTGGGTGCAGCAGGCCCCTACTGGCCCACATCTATGAGGCTTACAACGACTGATAACGCCCATTTAATGAGCTGATACCAGTCAAATCAGGTGTCCAGGCTCATGAACAGAGTGTTGAATGATTTCCTGGTGCTTTCCGGCTACCTGGAACAGTATGCTACACCTTTCTTCTGCACCGTTCTCTGCTCTGTGCCCTGAAAAAGCCAGAGATATATCAGCGTCTCCTCTCCTCAAATCCTGCTGATAGACAGCTGGTCTTCACTGCAGCCCTCTTTAGTCCTTCTCCACCCAGCACTCCTGATTACAGCTCGTCCCTGATGGATATTGATCATTCACTTTCAGTGAGCTCTGTCTGTCAGTCTAACCATCTGAATCCCCTGCACCACCTCACCCTTATGAAATATTAACACCTACTGGCACAGGCCAATTTCACGGATCAGTACTCAAAACTTTGAAGAGAGATGATCTGGATTGTGGTATCCTCCAAATACGAGGAAGCCTCTGTGTTGTTTCTTTGCAAATAAAACCTTATTCAGTCATTGCTACCCAGCTGCAGACTGAATTATCCCCTCATGCACAAGAATAAAAGTGAAGTGTTTAACCAACCAAGCCACTGGAGGATGGAGAAGGAAAGGCTCAGCAGTAGAAGAAAAACAACTGGGTTCAAGAGTAAAGTGCAGGTTTTCATGGTCGTCTTCACAAAGGCTTCTTTATGATTGTTTTAAAAATCTTTGTCTTAAAACAGGAACTTCCACAAAGAATGAATGCAGGAGCAATATGTCTCCCGCGGCGGTAACAATGCAAAGATTAGGAGGATGTGTTTGGACTGAAGCAGCAAATTAGCAGATTCACTACAAAGCAACAGCAGTTTGCCTGCAGGCTTAGAGGGAAAGAAGATAAAGAAAGGATTACACAGGAGGTGAATTAAGGAAATTGTAGACTTCTGCATGTGTGTTTGTGTGCTTTGTAGGGGAAGAGTGATGGAGCTGTAAAGAGAAAAAAAGAAGGAAATGGAAAAAGAGAGAGAGAAATATATACAGAGACTGGATTCATATAATTGAACATGCCATAACAGATCAGCCTGATGGTACTGATGGAGCAGGAAACTTCTCCTCTGATGGATAGCTTGATGTCTCCATCTTAATGGGCTCTATTGAAAGAGGAGGCAAAGAAGCAGAGATCTATAAAATCTATACTTATGTGGATTGTGTAAACACCTCCTCCATCTTCTCCTTTTGGTATTAGCGGGAATGCCACGAGGGGAAAATAGCTGCTGTCGACCTATCCTGACAGATTCATCTGGATCTTTGATTCATCATCCTCCTCTGTTGTTGCTGAGCTATTCTCTAAGGCTCCTTCTTCACTTCACTTACTCTGGCGCCGTGACATGACATTGCTGATATCACAGCGATTGCCATTCAGCTGACGATGACAAATAACTTCATATTTTTTCTCTAGCGCTGGGTGATATGGCCAAACCCTTCTATAATAATAGAGGTCATTTCATAGCTCGATAACAATATATATCATCAATATAGCACTATATATACTGTACATAATATGGTTTTCTGGTGATTCAATAATAAAAAGTCTATATGAAATAAACACATGGTAAAGCCCATTTTTGTATTCTACTCTTGTGTAAATGAAATACTTGACAAATAAAAAGTATTTTCTCATTTTAAGAAAAGTGAAAAACGTAAGAGGGGCACAGCAGCTCAGTCAAGTCCCATGTGGACCAAGTACTGCGAATACCAGTGTGAACTGGTAGCTGGAGAGGTGCCAGTTTGCCTCTTGGGCACTACTGAGGTGCTCTTGAGCAAGGCGCCCAAACCCCAATGGCTCAGGGCGCCTGTCAGAGCCAGCTCCCTTGCAGTGACATTTCTTCATTACTGCATGTATATATATGTCCTGTTGTTCATGTGTGTATTTCGAGTGTATTTCCTGTGTGTACTGTGTAAAAATAACAACAGAGTGAAAAAATAGAATTTCCCCTCAGGGGATCAATAACGTGCGCCTTCTTCTTTCCTAAATGAAATTATAGAGAATAAATCAATAAATACGGGCCTAGCCTGTATTGTGATAGAGATGACAAAAAAGTGTTTTTACAAAATTTAGCACAAGTCATTATTCAGCCTCCTTGGTGTCACGCTAGTGTGACCTGTACATGACAGGTACCAGTGGATTCCTGAGGTTTTCTAGTTTCATATGCCAGTGTCTTCACTCTAGCTTTCAGCCTGAGCCCACTACAACCGCTGAAAGATTGTTTGTATTAATGCATTAAAGAAATAAAACAAATTTATTATTAGCTTTATTAGTGCCTTATTATAGCGTTAACAACCCTAATATATACAATAGACATTTTTATATCATCTTGATGATGTACATCATACTGCTCTTCTCATTTCTTTCTTTTATTTCTTCAGTATTTCAGTCTTTCATTTTTTTCTGTACCACCATTGCTTTCTCTGGTCCTCCATCATAATCAGTAGCCATGTTTCCTTCCAGCTACATTTGCTTCATGCAAACGTAGGTCTATTAATAGAAATCGATTAACAACACAAAACTATGACATATTGTCCAGAAACCCTCACAGTACTGCATTTAGCATAACAAATATGCTCAAATCATAACATGACAAACTCAAACCCAACAAGCAACAGTGTGTCAGAGTGCTGACTTGACTATGACTTGCCCCATACTGCATGTGATTATTATAAAGTGAGCATGTCTGTAAAGGGGAGACTCGTATGTACCCATAGAACCCATTTACATTCACACATCTTGAGGGCAAAGGTCAAGGGACCCTTTTGAAAATGGCCATGAGAGTTTTTCCTCACCTAAATTTGGCCTAAGTTTGGAGTATTATTTAACTTCCTTCACGACAAGCTAGTATGACATGGTTGGGTTTCAAATGATATTGGTATCTTCACTCTAGCTTTTTTTTTTTAGCCTTTAGGCGTTAAAACAAATTTGCGTTTATGTATTATTATTGTGGTGCCTTTGACAGCTCTATTGGTTTTATTAAACAATTGTCACATTTAATGAATGACATCCCAGAACACTCCCCTTATCACCAAATATGCCTTTAAACTGAAGCACCATGTGGCTAAACAGCTGCAAAGTCATTGCGAGGACGTCCTCAGAAATAAGTAACCCCACCATGTCCCGGCTCTGCTGACTCACCGTGGTGGTCACGACGCAGACTGAAGCAGGAAGCTGATGTGTAGTGGCGTGAGGAGATACCGGTGCACTGACAGGAGGAGATAAAGGAGAGGAGAGGAGTGCTCCGTTTGTATGAGTGTTAAAATAATCTCACTACCAAATAAGTAAATCAAAATGTTGCTGAGATAATTGACTGTGTGCCGTTTTCTCAGTGCTGAGATCTTCATGTTTGAGCAGTTCTTATTCAGACTGTGTACAGGAGGATTTCAGGAGCCTTGACTTTTTTATTCGCTTGAGTAAAATTGGAAAACTGTCAAATGACATCTCTTTTCTGTTCCTTTACTTCAGAGCCAGCTCTTTCAGAGACTTGCATTGAATTCAGTTTTGCTGAAAGGGACTGAGTTTAGATAAACAAATGGCATTAATCATTACACGCTTTGCTTTGAGCTATTCATGAAGTAACCTTTGACAAGCTACTAAAAACCATTTTGCACCGCAGAAAACTTTTAAAATCATATTTCATTCGAATAAGCTTAGCACAAAGCTGCATTTTAATGAAGCATTAACCGAACATCAGCTCAATGCTGAAGTATGGGTTACTGCTGTAGGTTTTTGTTCCCAACATGTTTGATGTCTTTGAAGATTATGAAAATTAGGTGACTTTATTCAACAGGAATTAGGAGCAGCATTAAACTAACTAGATCCCAGCCACATACAGTAAAGGTGTGTGTAAATTACTTTAAAATCACAGAGCGCATCTGCATAATATAGTGTGAAAGTGTGCGTGTCTTTGTGCAGTCATCCCCTCAGAGACACATCCTGCAGTAGGAGGAGTGTTCCCATTCATACTATCGTGTTTGAATCAACAAAGCAAATCCAAGGCAATGAAAACAAAGTAAAGAATAAATAATGAGCCCTGTTCCCGCTTTTTTGTTATCTGGATCGTTTCTACTCAGACAAATAAGACATGCAGCCAAAGCCAAAACAAAGCGTGCTTATCCAAATCAGTTCGTATCAAAAGACCAACAAGTCCTCCAAATTAAACGACAAAATATGTTTTTGTCCACACTCTCTACAGAACAACACACACAAGTGTTTTCTACGATCAGCAAGATGAAATAATTTGTCCGTTACAAATCACTGCTTTATGATGTGACAATGCCAGGGTTAATGTGTGGTTAAGTTTAGGGAAAGATCATGGTTTGGGTTAAATAATAACGCCACCAACAAACCCACAGTCGCCGTTGCCACACACACGGTCTGCCGGAAACTCACTGAAGTTACACTACAGAGGGCATGAAGCCACTGGCAATGCTAGCAGCTAGCATCCGCTAACGTAACACACACACTGTCGGACAATCGCTGTCATTCATCTGGGCAGACACGCAGCTGACAACCTGCTAAACTAAACTAAATGTGCAGCGGAGACTTTCACTGTGAAAGTGGCTGAATGTCTGCAACACTACATGCAGCACTGTGGCTATTAACACTCCCAGACTGTGAACTGGAGACAGTGAACGCAGCACCATGGCTGCAAAAGTAGCTCTATTGACTGTGAACTGAGGACAGTGAATGCAGCACTGTGGCTGCTACAGTAACTCTCCTGATGGTGAAATGCTGGTGCACCACTGCATGTGAGACACAAATCTAGTCAGGTTACAGTTAATAATTGGTTAGCGAGGGTCGGTCATTGGTTAAGAACATTTTTAAAAATGATCATCCCTCGTAGCAACACTTCCATAGTTAATGCAACCCAAACTGTGGTCTTTTCCTAAACCTAACCAATTAGACCGCAGGAGCTTGTGCAGGCGCACTGATCACATTGTTCCCATCATAATTACCACAAAAAATGTCATTTTGAGGCACTGGTCGATGTTTTTCTTGGGAGGACCAGAAACCACAACCATCTAAGTCAATTCTTCTCCATGGAGTCCACATACTTTTAACAATGGAATAGGGTATGGTTCTTTTACATAATACTCCCTAGTAAATGTACTGCATGTGATATTAATAATACAAATCTATCTTTTTTTATACAATGAGTGCTGGTATGAATAGGGTTTCTTTAAAGTAGTATATTAAGTGGCGCCCCACACCTGATGTTGTGGAGGATGTATGGATTTGTAGAAGAATTGCTGTCTGGCTTGGCTTTTATTTATTAAAAAAACATTTTGCACATAGGTTGTTGCATTGAATTCTAGAAAGCTGTTGCTTTCTTGTGTTATAGATTTTTTGTAAATTGTATTGCATAGCATCCCTGTAGTGAAAGATTTTCCACACTGTCACATCGCTGCACTCAGAGAATAAAGAATAACTTAAGGTGAAAGAGGATCCAAGGAGAGATTGGAACATTGTTATCACAAACCGACTGTCAAGATAATGATATGTGTAGAGCTGGCAGCTTATCTTATAAAATGTCTCAGACAAGAAAATAAATTAGATTTTAATGTGAACATCATCAGGTGTGAATCCAGCTAAATGAAATGTAGACTGCAGGAGGAGGACTGAAAAATTCCTATTAAATTAAGCCTCCCATGCATAAAGTGATTTTGTTCAATCTTCCTTTGTGTCTCCTTCTCTTTACTATGCACGCCTAAAAGCTGCTGTTCCCTCTGTGTCAATCATAAAACCTCAGGTACGGCACGCAATTTCACCACAACTTGAGCTCCTGCTAGAAGGTCAGCATCATAATTCATCCGAGGGGAGCAAGGTAAAATGAAAGCCATTAAACATATTATAACCTTCTGTCGTTGAGGGAGGTGGGCTTGGCGTCAGTCTCTGCCAATGTGTTTATCAACCAACAGAGCATGTGGAGAGAGGAGTGGGGCAGCTTGTGTAAGTGTTGGATACAAATAGAGACTGTACGGCATGTAGGAAAGCATACATTCACTGTTTCACATGAGCTCAAATGCGCAAGACTTAAGGGCAGACAACAACCATGCAGTTTGGTTTTCAGTTTAAACTTTGTGGACAGCCAGTTATAGTTTTCCAGTTCTGGTTAGAGTTGGGTCGATTTCCAGTTTTGGTGGTCCAATGCATGAGTTTAAGCCAACTGGTTGAACCGGCACTATGATGCGTTCTGATGATGGTACACTATGAAAATTGGGATCAATGACCAGTGCTCCTCCTGGGGACTTGGAGTATGAAGTTGTTGGTAACGTTATAGCTATGAAGGTAGCAGTGCAGTGTGTGTACAGTGGTGTAGTGGTTAGCACCTTCGCCTCACAGGAAGAGGGTCGCAAGTTCGAATCTGACTTGAGTGTCTGTGTGGAGTTTGCATGTTCTCCCCGTGTTAGCGTGGGTTTACTCCAGATTCTCTGGCTTCCTCCCACAGTCCAAAAACATGCAGGTTAATTGATGACTCTAACTTGCCCGTAGGTCTGAATGGTTGCCCTGTGATGGACTGGCGACCTGTCCAGGGTGAACCCTGCCTTTGCCCAATGTCAGCTGGGATCAGCTCCAGCTCCCCTGCACCCCCTAATGGGATAAGCGGTTGCAGATGGATGGATGAAGTAACCTATAATGCGAAGTCACTTCACCTTACCTCATGCCAACACAATAAGCTACACGCCTTTCGAAATGGTCACTGTGTCGGATTAGGTGATCATGGACTTTTTGCAATGCATATTACTAATTGCTCCTTTTTGTTCGTTTGTTCTATGACTCTAAGGATTACAACCACAGCTCATGTCATATAGATGATATCTAACTAGATGGCAGTCTTTCATTATGACAGACTACATAGTATGAAAGTGATTGCCATGCCCAACATAGACTTTCAACTTTCAGCAAAGTTTTCAGTGGCTGATAAAGCAACCAAATAATGAGATGTCACTCAAAGGTAGCAGCTGTATCACCGCTAGTACAACCAGGATTACTTTGTTCCAAACAGCAACGCTGGAGTAGTAGGCACTGATGTTCTGCTACGGAGGTGAGGGCTCCAAACATTAACACACTCTTAATACTTTATGACTGGTTTACCACAAACCATGCAGCTACTCTTTTGGATTGTATATCATATAAACCACCTTGTTCATAATTGATTTTTAGCCGAGAGGTCAAGGTGACCTCAGCTGCTCCAAGTGTGTTTAGGTCAGGTTAAGTCAGTCAGCTCTTACGACCCTTTAACTCTGATATAATTCCACATCCTCTACATGCATTTGAATGGAAATGAAAAGAATATTAGAGTAGTGTGACTCCACCAGGCGGCAACATATGCTTCTGAAAAGTGAAGTCAATGTGAAAGTATATTAAACTTGCATTCTCTGTAATAGCCAGCAGGGGGCGACTCCTCTGTTTGCAAAAAGAAGTCTGATTCTATAGAAGTCTATTAAAACGAATGACCCTACTTCACATTTGATTTATTACCTCAGTAAACATTGTAAAGAGGAGTTTATGGTCGCTAGTTTCAAGTCTTCAAGTCAATACAGCATGATGTTAATCAGTAAATAACAGTCCCATTTAGAGTCAAACAGACCATAAATCAGAGTATGCTTTAGAGTGTGGCTTGTGATTGACAGGTCGCGACAACGGTGTTGTTTTCATCTTACAGCTTTAACCCTTTCACAGTGTGTTTTCAGTTCATGACTGGTAACTGTAACATTGTCGTTGTCTTAAAATGTCTTGCTCCACATTTGTTTGTACTGACAACCAAAAACAAAATAGTGACGGCCAAAAAAACAAGATGGCGACAGCCAAAAAATTGTGATGGCCAAAAACCAAGATGGAAACAGTCAAAAACCAAGATGGCAATGACCAAAGACACAAGAAACAAGATGGCAATGACTGACATGCCAAACTCCAAACTATAAAACTATAGTCCACAAAACAATGGTTGACATGGCGTGATGGTGATTGTCAACTTCTTATAATACAGTCTATGGACCAAACCTCAGGTTACACCAGTCACACCTCACTGCAGTGTTTTGGCCTTCCCACTCACATTCACTCTGTATGCCAACAACTGTTTTACTGCTGCTGTTGGTAGGAGCCTCCTCAACCTCCACCTGCTTTGATTCTGCTCTCTTTTTATGCACCCTAGGGGGTCTTTATTTCTAAACGGATTCCCATTGGAGGGATTACTTGCCATGCTCCCTGCTTGTTAGAGAGGATACTCTGTTTTGCCTCAGCAGGGAGCATCAGGAAGAGTGGAATAATACCATTAGCATTTGATGTGACAAGTTCATTCACATATCCATCCCCTTTAACCCGTCATTCACCACTTCCAAGTCAAATCAGTCAATCTAATCGGGCCATTGCTCATTCATAAAGTGTCCCTTGCACCCATGGGTATCAGATGTCTTTATCTAGATCGGTCAAACTTGAGCGGAGGCTAGAGAGTTATTTTAACCCCAATAACTCCACATTCACTGAGCTGCTCAGTTTCCCTTGGTGCTGTTCCCAGTGGAAGTCTGGCCTAGTTCTCGCTTTACTGGAGTATTATTCTCTGCCAATACTGAGACAAAATTGTATAATAAGAGACAAATACAGTGTGTATGTGTGTAAAATCATCCCGGCTTAAAACTCGTCACTGCCATCAGAAATGGTATATCCAATGAGTGATGTTGTAAAGGACAGAGGGTGTCGTATCCTGTACAGACTGTAAAGCCCCTTGAGGTGAAACTGTGATTTTGAGTTATACAAATACAATTGACTTGACATAATCAGCAAAATGCTCATTGTCAAAGCTTTACTTTTGTTTTTCCTACACTAGCCACCATGATTAACATTTTAACATGTTATAGTTCTGTATGGTTTATTTAAAAAGGAGAACATCGACTCACACCCAACAAGAAAAATATCAATAAGACAACTAAGTTTGATAGAAACTGAAGATAGCAAAGAACCTGGTGACATCATGCTCTAATCAAACAAAAACAATAGATACCTATTATCATCGATAACATATTTACGATAAGAAAATGAAATATTACTAAAAGATAATTACAAATTTGAACTGTGTTGGTTATGTTTAGCCAACTGGTCAGGGTTAAGAAAAGATCATGGTCATCATTAAATATGGTGAACACTGATTTGAACCATAAGAAGGGCGTCAATATTTAGCCTCTTAGCCTCACGGCTAAGTTAGCTATAAATCATGGCAGCCATTAGTAACATTTTCTCTCCATCTCTGAAATGTTTCACCAATATCAGGGATATTCAACTAAAATTTAAAGTCTGAGAAAATTTCTTGAAGCAAAGGTCCGCAAGATCATAATGTCTAACTATTTAGTGTGATATATGTATTTAAGTAGCCTAGTACTTTTGTCAGGTAAGTCAACATGCTGAATCACCAGATAAACCTCCAATACAGGTAGACTAGAGCCGATGGTGCAGGACACACCACAAAAACTCAAGCGTCAGACGCTCACCGACGACCCCAAACTGTCCGACAGCTGACCATTGCCTTGGTGTGTCAGGATCTTCAGTTTTTTACTTCTGCTTATTTCATATACGCATCAAAAATCATAAAGCGGTGTTCAGTTGTGGAGGCAAATTTATGATTTGTTGATTTGGGCAACACAAATAAACTTGACTTGATTTTACATATACAGCAGTATTGAAAGTCTAAAAGGGGTCTGTGGACTATGAAACGTGTTAGATAAAGATACTGGAAAACATGTTACTTCCGGTTAACAGACAGGAATCAGCTACATCTTGATATAGGATTTGAAAGTCTGTGACGAGTGTGATGACTTCATTCTTAGTTGAATATTTACAGCTCTTTCAGCAAATAATGAGAGAGAAGACCAGAAATGAATTCATATTTTTTTTTTATTTTTCACATTGTTTTTATCTTATTATTGTTGTTAGATGTTTATTATCCGTGCGTACCACAATAGACAACACTGACTACTGAGAGCTCACAGCCCTTGCATTCATTTTGAAGGAAAAAGTCACTTTTTTCTTCAAGATGATCAACATATACAAAAGATCTTTTATACTTTTGAAAAGTCAAAATATATCACATGTATAGCATATATCACATGTACTATATGTGATATACTGTATATCTGAGTTATTAAAAGTATAGCAAATCAAGCACCCAGAGAAAACCCATGAACTACCTTAACCTAACACCTTCTCACGGCTCTGAACACAGCTGAAAAGAACCTGCACATGAAGTTCTTTCCTGCTGATTGTGGCTTCAGGTGAGCTTTGATAGAGGAGGCAATGTAGTCTCCAAGTGCTGGGTCATTGGATTTCAAGGACACCAGCACCCATGACGCGTTGCTCCACTTCTTACACAGGTCCCGGCAGAGGGTCTCGCTAAAGTTTTTGAAGGTTTTTGGGCCGGAATGAAAATCGATGCCCTCCACCTCGGCCAATGTTCTGTCGAGAAGGCGCTTGATGGTGTCCTGGATGTCTGAAATGGTCCAGGTAATTTTTGCTTTCTTGTAGAGCTGCGTAATCAGCTGCTCCAATAAAACCTCAATACAGAATTTGTTTTGCTCTTTCTGAGCTGCTGCGCGCTGCTCGGAGTCATCACGTGTTGACTCAGGCTGTGAAGCAATTGCCAAAGGTTTCTTCCCCCTTGACTCAATGCCCAATATAGCGTCTCTCAACTTGTCAGCTAGGTCGCTGGCCAGATAGTGCTGCCACCATTTGGCCAGTGAAAGGAAAGTAAGCACTTTCATCTTCAAGTCAGCCAGCATGTTAGCACGTTTCCTTAGCTGTTTCTTTGAAGCAGGGGTGATGTCTGGCTCTTGAAGCTGTGTGTAGAGGAGATCAGTTAAGGCCTCTGTGAACATCAAGAGCTGATCACCACGAATGTCTGGGTGTGGAGCAAGAAGAAGACTGCATATCTCTGGCTTTTTAAACAGATTGTCAATCTCCATTGTGAGACTCCTCGCTGACGCCTTGCTGTGAGCCTTGGAGCCCTTGTTGAATATCCTCTTCATTTGTGCCACCAACCGATAGATCCAGGCTTTGGCAAAGTGCTTTGCCAAAAGGAACTTCTCCAAAAGACTCTTAATTTTGCTTTTTAGGCTTTTCTTAGGCTGCTTGGTCTTCTGGTCCGTTGCAGTTGGGCCAGCAGTATACTCAGTAATGGCCCAAGTAATGTTCTCTGCGACATCCTTGATCTCCCGCAAGCTTTGCATCTGCATCAGTTCATACTCTGTGTCTGGTATGTCATCCAACAGAGGCCCCGTGATCTGATCCAGAAACTTCCTGATGATCCCTGTGATGTTTTTGGTTTTTTGGATCTTCATCACAGCGCCTGATGACCGATTGTCCTCATCATCATCGTTCTCTGAATCTGGACTTGTCCTCTCTCTGCGTTGCCGAGGTGTGAACACAGATTTAGTCTTGCTGATGAATGCCGCGCACATTTTGTAGGCATGCTGAATCAGTCTTTGAAGTGTGCTGGGAGCAGTGGGGCGCGTAGGTTGGCCCTCGGGACTGGCACTTTGGACAATGTCTGAAACCTC
Source organism: Pterois miles (assembly GCA_947000775.1). Taxonomy (NCBI): domain Eukaryota; kingdom Metazoa; phylum Chordata; class Actinopteri; order Perciformes; family Scorpaenidae; genus Pterois; species Pterois miles. Next base: position 7,840,197 of record CAMQGK010000634.1, read on the forward strand.
TTGAGAAATCAACGTCGTCAATATCTCTGAGCTGGAACACTGGACGGCGACGTCAACGCCTAGGGCTTTGGCGAAACTGTCAGAGATTGTGTTGCCCAGAGAGATTTTCACACTGTCCTTGGAAACCACAGTTGCGCTCCCAAGAGAGTGCAAGAAGGCTTTTGTCATGGTTGCAATGATGTTTAAAAGCAACTCTGCCATCATGGTTGCAGTGGTCTCATCAGGTTTACCTGATTTCAGCAGGTCCCACTGCTCAGCTGTCAACCCATTAAAAAAGGAGTGGAGCAGCCGTGAAACGGGGGGGCGCGCATTGAAGTCTGACATAGCGAATTTCTGAAAACTTGCTGTTGAAGCTATAAATGTATGCTGCTGAAGGTATATATTCAAGGAAGGTAAATTATATTTGGTCTGTCTTCCCTTTAAATACCCTTTCAAACATCAGAGCCATTTTTAAACTTCAAAGACACTTTATTAGCTCATACTTGAAAGGCATCCATAAGCCCCGCCCACTCAAACAGGAACCTGGCCGTTGCTAGGCAACGGCAGCACTCTGGAAACTATGGCGATACATTTGTCTATTATTTAATCAAATAAATTTGCAACCAAAAAAGAGATTTGAGAGCAAAAGAGAATCGTTGCAATTGAAAAAATGTTTAGAGCATATTTCCTCAACTTCAATCAAAACTAATGTTTGTAAGTAAAAAAAGTTTGATTATTTTGCCTATAAATCCATCCTCTTTGCTTACGAGCTCAAAAGTTTTGTTAGCAAATTCAGCTGCAGTTAATGGGCGGGGCCTACGCTGATGGCTGAGAGAAGCGTTGCTATTGGTGCATTTGACCTTGCTCCAGCTCAGGCTACACTTCCGTATAACACTTCTCCCTTGAGTGATCGGTTTCCACAGTGTAGTGGGCTGACGCTGTACTCCTCCAGGCTCTTGTTGTCACTACAAGCTGTAGGTCCGATAAGCACAGTAGGGACTCAGTCACGGGGTCCCAAGGTCAGGGCTTCTGCTGTTGTCACAGTCTGGGTCTCCATAAACATAAACAGAGAAAGGAAATAACTCAGGATTCAGCTATATAGTTGGTCTACCTCAAAAAAAAAAAATTAATCTGCTGAATTATCCACTGGATTACAGACGTCTCACTGTCAATGTAAGTCTATGGGAAAAAGTCTCTCTGGGCCCAATGACGTCATGCAACGGACATGGAAGTTGTAGTACCTCCGTTTGGCCACTATGAACATTGAGATGAACAACCAGCACTCTTGCCGGGTCCTTGCACATCTGTATTTGTAGAACAGCAAAGAGGAATGCTCTCACTGAAATTCTCCTGTCACAGGCTGGATTTTATAAAGCCTGAAAACCAGCAGGAGGCGCAGGAGTCCAGTTTTCTTTAAGACCACATAAACTACAATATAATATAAAGGATTTTTTTGAAGTTTTGCCCAATGATGCCAAAAATATACTGCCTACCCCAGCTTTAAACATATATTGTTACGTCTATATGTGAGAAATGTACCCTTTTCAACTGTCACAAATAAGATTGTGGTTGAGATGATTGATGACCTCAATCTCACACTAGTGGTTTTCTTATTTCTCATCCCACACAACCTTTTGTTTCCTGTCATGAACTGAATGTGGCTACTTGCCACAATGAATGCACTCTAATCCAGCATATTTTCTGCAAAATCCATCCTGATGGTACAGTGTAAAATACATGGCAGAACAATGGTGTTTAAAATTATTCTCTTTTATCTCTGTGATTTATGATAATAATGGTACTGAAAAAGTAATGCTGCAATGATTTATGAATGTGATAAAAATGCATGCATGTGGCCACTCATGCAAATAGATAACAATACTAAATCAAGAGTAACGCTGCAGGAATCTAATCCGCTCTTCATAGGTCGATATTGTTCCCCTGTGATTGTTATTCATGTCACCTTTAGCTTTGATTAATGTATGAGGTGTCCCAGTGTCATGTCAATGAAACAAACCAACTGAAATAAACTGGTGGAGACAGATGAAGGACCAGAGAAGTCAGTAGAAAATGTGTTTCTGTCTGTAAATGAACACATGTCTCCCTAAACAAAGGGGGAGAAACAAAGCTGGGTGGAGTATAAGAGACAGAAAGCAAACAAGAAGTCATCTACTGGTATGTTAAAACTGAAGAGAAGAAAGGCATGCAGCTAAAGATTGATTGGTTCAGGCAGAATGAGAGACAGAGCACAATGAGAGGAGACACTAATGGAAAAACGATGTGTGGTCCTACTTCCGTATCATCCATCAGTATAAGTGTGGGTTGTCTTTTCCCTTTCTTGCGTGTGTGTGTTTTCTGTGTCCATCCAAGTTCTCTAATGGACCCGGGGCTACATGGGGAGCGTGCCTGACAAAAGTTCACATTCATTAGTCATAACCTGCTACTTGGCTCTGCAACCTCTGCTACCTCAGTTCCTGCCGATCCCCGAGCTCCCTCAGACACTCGAGTAAATCCCCATTATATCGCATCCACTTCACCCCTTCACAATACTGGTCTGGATCCACACAGCATTAGCTTTGTATTGGGCCTATATGCAGCAGCACACAGCGTCATGCTGGATAAGGTATTCCGCTATAGTTTGTGCCTGCTTGTATCCTGCATTGGCATGAAATAACCTGTCAAGAGGAGCAAATAATTACTAAAAGGTCCTGTGTGTAGGATCTGGTGGTACTGAGGACAGAGTGAGGAGACTACAACCAACTGAAGCCTTTAAGAGTGTGTGTGTTTGTGGGAAGTGAGTGGCGAAGCAAAAAAGAGTGATGGCAACAGGGGCGAGTAATGTTATCAACTCCAGTTCAAGCAGGAAAAGTTAACGCTGTTTAGTTTGTTCGTTCTGGGCTACAGTGGAACAGCGGTGCAACATGGCGGACTCTGTGAAGAAGAATCGCTCCCTAGGTAGATATACATGGCTCATTCTATTGTAATAAAAACGTGATTTTTATGTTTTAAGTGATTATACACTAAAGAAAACATACTTATTAATATTGTTTTCCATTTCTGGCAAGAGAGCCCCCTAAATCAGAGACCACTAATGGGAGGTCCGGGTCCGGACCCAGAAGCTGTCCCATACGGATCCGGACCGACAGCCAACACAGAAGGTTATTTTTTAAAATTTAAATTAAAACCTCATGGGGCGACAACGGCTTGTGTATCCATCGTCCTCGCTCTTCCTGTTTCCCTTTTTGCTGAATACAGACTGCCGCCTCCTGTTGGAGTGGAGATTTATATCCTCTCACACAGGAGCAGAACGTATGTGCTGACTGGCCGTCGGCTGTACTCTTTGTGGTGTTCATGTACAACTTGTCGGCCCAGACAAAGAAGACGTGAGGCGACTGAAAGGTCGGCATTTGTCACTGCTAGTTCTTTGATTTCAGGTTGTTGTGTCTGGTTCCTTAACAGTATAAACCAGATGTCACTAACGGGTGGACCGCGGTCCGGGTCCGGACCCAGAGGCTGTCCCATACGGACCCGGATCTACAGCCAACACAGAAGGTTATGATTTAAAACCTCACGGGCCTTTCGATTGTAAGCCACCCAGCTTTTGTAATCTTTACAGTAGTGGTTTAGTGGATAACGATACGCACAGACCAATTGCTGCGAGTTAAGCCATACCACGTGATACCACTCAGCCAATCAAGTTTGTGCATTCCAGGCGCTAAATATTGCCACTCCATTGTGCAGACAGATGAGAGAGTCAGAGGCAAGACGGGTGAGACGGATAAGGTTGAGAAATACAGGCGAGTGAGACCGGAGAAAGGGAGAGAAAAATAAAGAAGAAATGGCGCCCTAAAAAAAAAGAAAAATGGACAGCAAAAATAGAGCACTCAATCCGGAATGGACGGACTCATTTCTGTTCATACTTCCCACTAGGAGCACTGAACCAGTGTGTCTCATATGGTCAGAAACCGTGCCTCTTAAAAGTGCCAATGTGAAACGCCATTTTGAGCCAAAACATAAAATAAGTTTTGAACACACATACCCACTCAAATCTGAATTGAGGTCACAGAAAATAAGCAGTCTGAGAGCCCAGTATGACCAGTCCACCGGGCTCCTGAGCCACACGTTCACTGGCCAACAATGTGCTGAGTGTTCCCTCAGAGTTGCTTGGATTTTGGTTCAACACCAAAAGCCATTTACTGATGGAGGGTTTGTCAAAGAATGCGCGAGTGCAGTAGCTGAAAGATGACTTGAGGGAAAACAAAAACAAGAGCTTTGTGATAAAATAAAGCAAATTCCCAAGTCAGCATCATCTGCCACAAAGAAAAGTGAAATACTGACTCAGGATGCGCTAACCCTGCTAGACGAAGCCATGCGTACGGCACCACGTGTAGGCTTAGCTGTGGATGAGTCCACTGACATGTGTGACAATGGTCAGCTGTTAGTATGTCATGTTATGAGAACGGCCCTGACTCCATTCAAGCCCGGGTTTAAAATCCTGGCAGGACAGGTTAGAGCTCAATTTTCTCACTGAGCAAAAAAAGTGAAGGAGTTGAATCAAAGAGGGGAAGAAAGTGAGCCTCTAAAACTGTTCAGTTGTTCAAATGGATTATCTGTAAAACTGTTTGAGACTGCTGAGTCAAGATGTGAAACAGAAAAGTGGGAATTCAAGCTTTTCCTCCCTTTATTTTATTTTTCCCAAGTTAAGCACTTTATTTGAACATTTTATTTATGTTTTCTTATCTTCAAATGCAGCCCTATTTTATGTAGTAAATGAGATTATTATAATTATTACAGTATACATATCAGCAGTCACACATGTATGTTCAATTCTTTACCTGACAATAAGTATTTTCAAAAAGTTTTTGAACTGCACTGAATTCATTTCATCTGACAGTCAGGTATTGATTGCATGCAGATGTTACAAGTACTAGGCTACTTAAATATATATATATCACACTAAATAGTTAGACATTATGATCTTCCGGACCTTTGCTTCAATAAATGTTGTCAAACTGGACCTCTTTAAATTTTAGCTGAATACCCCGGGTATAAACCAACAAACCACGGTCACAATTGCAACCGATTCTCTTTTGCTGTCAAATCTCTTTTTTGGTTGCAAATTTATTTGATTAAATAATAGACAAATGTATTGCCATAGTTTCCAGGGTGCTGCCGTTGCCTAGCAACGGCCAGGTTCCTGTTTGAGTGGGCGGGGCTTATGGATGCCTTTCAAGTATGAGCTAATAAAGTGTCTTTGAAGTTTAAAAATGGCTCTGATGTTTGAAAGGGTATTTAAAGGGAAGACAGACCAAATATAATTTACGTTGAATATATACCTTCAGCAGCATACATTTATAGCTTCAACAGCAACTTTTCAGAAATTCGCTATGTCAGACTTCAATGCGCGCCCCGCCGTTTCACGGCTGCTCCACTCCTTTTTTAATGGGTTGACAGCTGAGCAGTGGGACCTGCTGAAATCAGGTAAACCTGATGAGACCACTGCAACCATGATGGCAGAGTTGCTTTTAAACATCATTGCAACCGTGACAAAAGCCTTCTTGCACTCTCTTGGGAGCGCAACTGTGGTTTCCAAGGACAGTGTGAAAATCTCTCTGGGCAACACAATCTCTGACAGTTTCGCCAAAGCCCTAGGCGTTGACGTCGCCGTCCAGTGTTCCAGCTCAGAGATATTGACGACGTTGATTTCTCAAGAGGTTTCAGACATTGTCCAAAGTGCCAGTCCCGAGGGCCAACCTACGCGCCCCACTGCTCCCAGCACACTTCAAAGACTGATTCAGCATGCCTACAAAATGTGCGCGGCATTCATCAGCAAGACTAAATCTGTGTTCACACCTCGGCAACGCAAAGAGAGGACAAGTCCAGATTCAGAGAACGATGATGATGAGGACAATCGGTCATCAGGCGCTGTGATGAAGATCCAAAAAACCAAAAACATCACAGGGATCATCAGGAAGTTTCTGGATCAGATCACGGGGCCTCTGTTGGATGACATACCAGACACGGAGTATGAACTGATGCAGATGCAAAGCTTGCGGGAGATCAAGGATGTCGCAGAGAACATTACTTGGGCCATTACTGAGTATACTGCTGGCCCAACTGCAACGGACCAGAAGACCAAGCAGCCTAAGAAAAGCCTAAAAAGCAAAATTAAGAGTCTTTTGGAGAAGTTCCTTTTGGCAAAGCACTTTGCCAAAGCCTGGATCTATCGGTTGGTGGCACAAATGAAGAGGATATTCCACAAGGGCTCCAAGGCTCACAGCAAGGCGTCAGCGAGCAGTCTCACAATGGAGATTGACAATCTGTTTAAAAAGCCAGAGATATGCAGTCTTCTTCTTGCTCCACACCCAGACATTCGTGGTGATCAGCTCTTGATGTTCACAGAGGCCTTAACTGATCTCCTCTACACACAGCTTCAAGAGCCAGACATCACCCCTGCTTCAAAGAAACAGCTAAGGAAACGTGCTAACATGCTGGCTGACTTGAAGATGAAAGTGCTTACTTTCCTTTCACTGGCCAAATGGTGGCAGCACTATCTGGCCAGCGACCTAGCTGACAAGTTGAGAGACGCTATATTGGGCATTGAGTCAAGGGGGAAGAAACCTTTGGCAATTGCTTCAGAGCCTGAGTCAACACGTGATGACTCCGAGCAGCGTGCAGCAGCTCAGAAAGAGCAAAACAAATTCTGTATTGAGGTTTTATTGGAGCAGCTGATTACGCAGCTCTACAAGAAAGCAAAAATTACCTGGACCATTTCAGACATCCAGGACACCATCAAGCGCCTTCTCGACAGAACATGGGCCGAGGTGGAGGGCATCGATTTTCATTCCGGCCCAAAAACCTTCAAAAACTTTAGCGAGACCCTCTGCCGGGACCTGTGTAAGAAGTGGAGCAACGCGTCATGGGTGCTGGTGTCCTTGAAATCCAATGACCCAGCACTTGGAGACTACATTGCCTCCTCTATCAAAGCTCACCTGAAGCCACAATCAGCAGGAAAGAACTTCATGTGCAGGTTCTTTTCAGCTGTGTTCAGAGCCGTGAGAAGGTGTTAGGTTAAGGTAGTTCATGGGTTTTCTCTGGGTGCTTGATTTGCTATACTTTTAATAACTCAGATATACAGTATATCACATATAGTACATGTGATATATGCTATACATGTGATATATTTTGACCTTATGAAAAGTATAAAAAATCTTTTGTATATGTTGATCATTTTGAAGGAAAAAGTGACTTTTTCCTTCAAAATGAATGCAAGGGCTGTGAGCTCTCAGTAGTCAGTGTTGTCTATTGTGGTACGCACGGATAATAAACATCTAACAACAATAATAAGATAAAAAAAATGTGAAAAATAAAAAAAAAATATGAATTCATTTCTGGTCTTCTCTCTCATTATTTGCTGTAAGAGCTGTAAATATTCAACTAAGAATGAAGTCATCACACTCGTCACAGACTTTCAAATCCTATATCAAGATGTAGCTGATTCCTGTCTGTTAACCGGAAGTAACATGTTTTCCAGTATCTTTATCTAACACGTTTCATAGTCCACAGACCCCTTTTAGACTTTCAATACTGCTGTATATGTAAAATCAAGTCAAGTTTATTTGTGTTGCCCAAATCAACAAATCATAAATTTGCCTCCACAACTGAACACCGCTTTATGATTTTTGATGCGTATATGAAATCAGCAGAAGTAAAAAACTGAAGATCCTGACACACCAAGGCAATGGTCAGCTGTGGAAAGTTTGGGGTGGTGGGGAGGGTGTGGGGGGGGGGGGTTTGTGGGGTGTTTTCAAAAGGGGGTTAGTATATTTGGGTGGGGGGTTTTTTGGGGGATTAGTAGGTGGATTGGGGGGGGGGGGGGGGGGGGGGAAGAAAAAAAATGGTGGGTGGGGGAAAAAAAAAAAGGAAAAAAAAAAAAGAGAGAAGAGAGGGGGGGGGGAGAAGGGGGGGGTTTTTTTTTTTTTTTTCAGATTGTTCCAAAAGATGTTTTCACAGAAGTGAAATCTGAAGAAGATAATGGGAGGAGAGGAAAATTTAGAATATATAACGTTTACCCCCTTTTTTTTTTTTAAAACCCGGAAAAAAAACCCCCGGAGGGTGAAAAAATTTAAAACCAGAAGCTGTCCCATACGGACCCGGATCTACAGCCAACACAGAAGGTTATGATTTAAAACCTCACGGGACCTTTCGATTGTAAGCCCACGCAGCTTTTGTAATCTTTACAGTAGTGGTTTAGTGGATAACGATACGCACAGACCAATTGCTGCGAGTTAAGCCATACCACGTGATACCACTCAGCCAATCAAGTTTGTGCATTCCAGGCGCTAAATATTGCCACTCCATTGTGCAGACAGATGAGAGAGTCAGAGGCAAGACGGGTGAGACGGATAAGGTTGAGAAATACAGGCGAGTGAGACCGGAGAAAGGGAGAGAAAAATAAAGAAGAAATGGCGCCCAAAAAAAAAAAAGAAAAATGGACAGCAAAAATAGAGCATTCAATCCGGAATGGACGGACTCATTTCTGTTCATACTTCCCACTAGGAGCACTGAACCAGTGTGTCTCATATGGTCAGAAACCGTGCCTCTTAAAAGTGCCAATGTGAAACGCCATTTTGAGCCAAAACATAAAATAAGTTTTGAACACACATACCCACTCAAATCTGAATTGAGGTCACAGAAAATAAGCAGTCTGAGAGCCCAGTATGACCAGTCCACCGGGCTCCTGAGCCACACGTTCACTGGCCAACAATGTGCTGAGTGTTCCCTCAGAGTTGCTTGGATTTTGGTTCAACACCAAAAGCCATTTACTGATGGAGGGTTTGTCAAAGAATGCGCGAGTGCAGTAGCTGAAAGATGACTTGAGGGAAAACAAAAACAAGAGCTTTGTGATAAAATAAAGCAAATTCCCAAGTCAGCATCATCTGCCACAAAGAAAAGTGAATACTGACTCAGGATGCGCTAACCCTGCTAGACGAAGCCATGCGTACGGCACCACGTGTAGGCTTAGCTGTGGATGAGTCCACTGACATGTGTGACAATGGTCAGCTGTTAGTATGTCATGTTATGAGAACGGCCCTGACTCCATTCAAGCCCGGGTTTAAAATCCTGGCAGGACAGGTTAGAGCTCAATTTTCTCACTGAGCAAAAAAAGTGAGGGAGTTGAATCTAAGAGGGGAAGAAAGTGAGCCTCTAAAACTGTTCAGTTGTTCAAATGGATTATCTGTAAAACTGTTTGAGACTGCTGAGTCAAGATGTGAAACAGAAAAGTGGGAATTCAAGCTTTTCCTCCCTTTATTTTATTTTTCCCAAGTTAAGCACTTTATTTGAACATTTTATTTATGTTTTCTTATAATGCAGCCCTATTTTATGTAGTAAATGAGATTATTATAATTATTACAGTATACATATCAGCAGTCATACATGTATGTTCAATTCTTTACCTGACAATAAGTATTTTCAAAAAGTTTTTGAACTGCACTGAATTCATTTCATCTGACAGTCAGGTATTGATTGCATGCAGATGTTACAAGTACTAGGCTACTTAAATATATATATATCACACTAAATAGTTAGACATTATGATCTTCCGGACCTTTGCTTCAATAAATGTTGTCAAACTGGACCTCTTTAAATTTTAGCTGAATACCCCGGGTATAAACCAACAAACCACGGTCACAATTGCAACCGATTCTCTTTTGCTGTCAAATCTCTTTTTTGGTTGCAAATTTATTTGATTAAATAACAGACAAATGTATCGCCATTTATAGTTTCCAGGGTGCTGCCGTTGCCTAGCAACGGCCAGGTTCCTGTTTGAGTGGGCGGGGCTTATGGATGCCTTTCAAGTATGAGCTAATAAAGTGTCTTTGAAGTTTAAAAATGGCTCTGATGTTTGAAAGGGTATTTAAAGGGAAGACAGACCAAATATAATTTACCTTCGTTGAATATATACCTTCAGCAGCATACATTTATAGCTTCAACAGCAACTTTTCAGAAATTCGCTATGTCAGACTTCAATGCGCGCCCCGCCGTTTCACGGCTGCTCCACTCCTTTTTTAATGGGTTGACAGCTGAGCAGTGGGACCTGCTGAAATCAGGTAAACCTGATGAGACCACTGCAACCATGATGGCAGAGTTGCTTTTAAACATCATTGCAACCGTGACAAAAGCCTTCTTGCACTCTCTTGGGAGCGCAACTGTGGTTTCCAAGGACAGTGTGAAAATCTCTCTGGGCAACACAATCTCTGACAGTTTCGCCAAAGCCCTAGGCGTTGACGTCGCCGTCCAGTGTTCCAGCTCAGAGATATTGACGACGTTGATTTCTCAAGAGGTTTCAGACATTGTCCAAAGTGCCAGTCCCGAGGGCCAACCTACGCGCCCCACTGCTCCCAGCACACTTCAAAGACTGATTCAGCATGCCTACAAAATGTGCGCGGCATTCATCAGCAAGACTAAATCTGTGTTCACACCTCGGCAACGCAGAGAGAGGACAAGTCCAGATTCAGAGAACGATGATGATGAGGACAATCGGTCATCAGGCGCTGTGATGAAGATCCAAAAAACCAAAAACATCACAGGGATCATCAGGAAGTTTCTGGATCAGATCACGGGGCCTCTGTTGGATGACATACCAGACACGGAGTATGAACTGATGCAGATGCAAAGCTTGCGGGAGATCAAGGATGTCGCAGAGAACATTACTTGGGCCATTACTGAGTATACTGCTGGCCCAACTGCAACGGACCAGAAGACCAAGCAGCCTAAGAAAAGCCTAAAAAGCAAAATTAAGAGTCTTTTGGAGAAGTTCCTTTTGGCAAAGCACTTTGCCAAAGCCTGGATCTATCGGTTGGTGGCACAAATGAAGAGGATATTCCACAAGGGCTCCAAGGCTCACAGCAAGGCGTCAGCGAGCAGTCTCACAATGGAGATTGACAATCTGTTTAAAAAGCCAGAGATATGCAGTCTTCTTCTTGCTCCACACCCAGACATTCGTGGTGATCAGCTCTTGATGTTCACAGAGGCCTTAACTGATCTCCTCTACACACAGCTTCAAGAGCCAGACATCACCCCTGCTTCAAAGAAACAGCTAAGGAAACGTGCTAACATGCTGGCTGACTTGAAGATGAAAGTGCTTACTTTCCTTTCACTGGCCAAATGGTGGCAGCACTATCTGGCCAGCGACCTAGCTGACAAGTTGAGAGACGCTATATTGGGCATTGAGTCAAGGGGGAAGAAACCTTTGGCAATTGCTTCACAGCCTGAGTCAACACGTGATGACTCCGAGCAGCGTGCAGCAGCTCAGAAAGAGCAAAACAAATTCTGTATTGAGGTTTTATTGGAGCAGCTGATTACGCAGCTCTACAAGAAAGCAAAAATTACCTGGACCATTTCAGACATCCAGGACACCATCAAGCGCCTTCTCGACAGAACATGGGCCGAGGTGGAGGGCATCGATTTTCATTCCGGCCCAAAAACCTTCAAAAACTTTAGCGAGACCCTCTGCCGGGACCTGTGTAAGAAGTGGAGCAACGCGTCATGGGTGCTGGTGTCCTTGAAATCCAATGACCCAGCACTTGGAGACTACATTGCCTCCTCTATCAAAGCTCACCTGAAGCCACAATCAGCAGGAAAGAACTTCATGTGCAGGTTCTTTTCAGCTGTGTTCAGAGCCGTGAGAAGGTGTTAGGTTAAGGTAGTTCATGGGTTTTCTCTGGGTGCTTGATTTGCTATACTTTTAATAACTCAGATATACAGTATATCACATATAGTACATGTGATATATGCTATACATGTGATATATTTTGACTTATCAAAAGTATAAAAAATCTTTTGTATATGTTGATCATCTTGAAGAAAAAAGTGACTTTTTCCTTCAAAATGAATGCAAGGGCTGTGAGCTCTCAGTAGTCAGTGTTGTCTATTGTGGTACGCACGGATAATAAACATCTAACAACAATAATAAGATAAAAAAATGTGAAAAATAAAAAAAAAAATATGAATTCATTTCTGGTCTTCTCTCTCATTATTTGCTGTAAGAGCTGTAAATATTCAACTAAGAATGAAGTCATCACACTCGTCACAGACTTTCAAATCCTATATCAAGATGTAGCTGATTCCTGTCTGTTAACCGGAAGTAACATGTTTTCCAGTATCTTTATCTAACACGTTTCATAGTCCACAGACCCCTTTTAGACTTTCAATACTGCTGTATATGTAAAATCAAGTCAAGTTTATTTGTGTTGCCCAAATCAACAAATCATAAATTTGCCTCCACAACTGAACACCGCTTTATGATTTTTGATGCGTATATGAAATCAGCAGAAGTAAAAAACTGAAGATCAGAAATACCAGACCCAGAGGCTGTCCCATACGGACCCGGATCTACAGCCAACACAGAAGGTTATGATTTAAAACCTCACGGGCCTTTCGATTGTAACCCACGCAGCTTTTGTAATCTTTACAGTAGTGGTTTAGTGGATAACGATACGCACAGACCAATTGCTGCGAGTTAAGCCATACCACGTGATACCACTCAGCCAATCAAGTTTGTGCATTCCAGGCGCTAAATATTGCCACTCCATTGTGCAGACAGATGAGAGAGTCAGAGGCAAGACGGGTGAGACGGATAAGGTTGAGAAATACAGGCGAGTGAGACCGGAGAAAGGGAGAGAAAAATAAAGAAGAAATGGCGCCCTAAAAAAAAAAAGAAAAATGGACAGCAAAAATAGAGCATTCAATCCGGAATGGGCGGACTCATTTCTGTTCATACTTCCCACTAGGAGCACTGAACCAGTGTGTCTCATATGGTCAGAAACCGTGCCTCTTAAAAGTGCCAATGTGAAACGCCATTTTGAGCCAAAACATAAAATAAGTTTTGAACACACATACCCACTCAAATCTGAATTGAGGTCACAGAAAATAAGCAGTCTGAGAGCCCAGTATGACCAGTCCACCGGGCTCCTGAGCCACACGTTCACTGGCCAACAATGTGCTGAGTGTTCCCTCAGAGTTGCTTGGATTTTGGTTCAACACCAAAAGCCATTTACTGATGGAGGGTTTGTCAAAGAATGCGCGAGTGCAGTAGCTGAAAGATGACTTGAGGGAAAACAAAAACAAGAGCTTTGTGATAAAATAAAGCAAATTCCCAAGTCAGCATCATCTGCCACAAAGAAAAGTGAAATAGTGACTCAGGATGCGCTAACCCTGCTAGACGAAGCCATGCGTACGGCACCACGTGTAGGCTTAGCTGTGGATGAGTCCACTGACATGTGTGACAATGGTCAGCTGTTAGTATGTCATGTTATGAGAACGGCCCTGACTCCATTCAAGCCCGGGTTTAAAATCCTGGCAGGACAGGTTAGAGCTCAATTTTCTCACTGAGCAAAAAAAGTGAGGGAGTTGAATATGAGGGGAAGAAAGTGAGCCTCTAAAACTGTTCAGTTGTTCAAATGGATTATCTGTAAAACTGTTTGAGACTGCTGAGTCAAGATGTGAAACAGAAAAGTGGGAATTCAAGCTTTTCCTCCCTTTATTTTATTTTTCCCAAGTTAAGCACTTTATTTGAACATTTTATTTATGTTTTCTTATAATGCAGCCCTATTTTATGTAGTAAATGAGATTATTATAATTATTACAGTATACATATCAGCAGTCATACATGTATGTTCAATTCTTTACCTGACAATAAGTATTTTCAAAAAGTTTTTGAATTGCACTGAATTCATTTCATCTGACAGTCAGGTATTGATTGCATGCAGATGTTACAAGTACTAGGCTACTTAAATATATATATATCACACTAAATAGTTAGACATTATGATCTTCCGGACCTTTGCTTCAATAAATGTTGTCAAACTGGACCTCTTTAAATTTTAGCTGAATACCCCGGGTATAAACCAACAAACCACGGTCACAATTGCAACCGATTCTCTTTTGCTGTCAAATCTCTTTTTTGGTTGCAAATTTATTTAATTAAATAATAGACCAATGTATCGCCATAGTTTCCAGGGTGCTGCCGTTGCCTAGCAACGGCCAGGTTCCTGTTTGAGTGGGCGGGGCTTATGGATGCCTTTCAAGTATGAGCTAATAAAGTGTCTTTGAAGTTTAAAAATGGCTCTGATGTTTGAAAGGGTATTTAAAGGGAAGACAGACCAAATATAATTTACCTTCGTTGAATATATACCTTCAGCAGCATACATTTATAGCTTCAACAGCAACTTTTCAGAAATTCGCTATGTCAGACTTCAATGCGCGCCCCGCCGTTTCACGGCTGCTCCACTCCTTTTTTAATGGGTTGACAGCTGAGCAGTGGGACCTGCTGAAATCAGGTAAACCTGATGAGACCACTGCAACCATGATGGCAGAGTTGCTTTTAAACATCATTGCAACCGTGACAAAAGCCTTCTTGCACTCTCTTGGGAGCGCAACTGTGGTTTCCAAGGACAGTGTGAAAATCTCTCTGGGCAACACAATCTCTGACAGTTTCGCCAAAGCCCTAGGCGTTGACGTCGCCGTCCAGTGTTCCAGCTCAGAGATATTGACGACGTTGATTTCTCAAGAGGTTTCAGACATTGTCCAAAGTGCCAGTCCCGAGGGCCAACCTACGCGCCCCACTGCTCCCAGCACACTTCAAAGACTGATTCAGCATGCCTACAAAATGTGCGCGGCATTCATCAGCAAGACTAAATCTGTGTTCACACCTCGGCAACGCAGAGAGAGGACAAGTCCAGATTCAGAGAACGATGATGATGAGGACAATCGGTCATCAGGCGCTGTGATGAAGATCCAAAAAACCAAAAACATCACAGGGATCATCAGGAAGTTTCTGGATCAGATCACGGGGCCTCTGTTGGATGACATACCAGACACGGAGTATGAACTGATGCAGATGCAAAGCTTGCGGGAGATCAAGGATGTCGCAGAGAACATTACTTGGGCCATTACTGAGTATACTGCTGGCCCAACTGCAACGGACCAGAAGACCAAGCAGCCTAAGAAAAGCCTAAAAAGCAAAATTAAGAGTCTTTTGGAGAAGTTCCTTTTGGCAAAGCACTTTGCCAAAGCCTGGATCTATCGGTTGGTGGCACAAATGAAGAGGATATTCCACAAGGGCTCCAAGGCTCACAGCAAGGCGTCAGCGAGCAGTCTCACAATGGAGATTGACAATCTGTTTAAAAAGCCAGAGATATGCAGTCTTCTTCTTGCTCCACACCCAGACATTCGTGGTGATCAGCTCTTGATGTTCACAGAGGCCTTAACTGATCTCCTCTACACACAGCTTCAAGAGCCAGACATCACCCCTGCTTCAAAGAAACAGCTAAGGAAACGTGCTAACATGCTGGCTGACTTGAAGATGAAAGTGCTTACTTTCCTTTCACTGGCCAAATGGTGGCAGCACTATCTGGCCAGCGACCTAGCTGACAAGTTGAGAGACGCTATATTGGGCATTGAGTCAAGGGGGAAGAAACCTTTGGCAATTGCTTCACAGCCTGAGTCAACACGTGATGACTCCGAGCAGCGTGCAGCAGCTCAGAAAGAGCAAAACAAATTCTGTATTGAGGTTTTATTGGAGCAGCTGATTACGCAGCTCTACAAGAAAGCAAAAATTACCTGGACCATTTCAGACATCCAGGACACCATCAAGCGCCTTCTCGACAGAACATGGGCCGAGGTGGAGGGCATCGATTTTCATTCCGGCCCAAAAACCTTCAAAAACTTTAGCGAGACCCTCTGCCGGGACCTGTGTAAGAAGTGGAGCAACGCGTCATGGGTGCTGGTGTCCTTGAAATCCAATGACCCAGCACTTGGAGACTACATTGCCTCCTCTATCAAAGCTCACCTGAAGCCACAATCAGCAGGAAAGAACTTCATGTGCAGGTTCTTTTCAGCTGTGTTCAGAGCCGTGAGAAGGTGTTAGGTTAAGGTAGTTCATGGGTTTTCTCTGGGTGCTTGATTTGCTATACTTTTAATAACTCAGATATACAGTATATCACATATAGTACATGTGATATATGCTATACATGTGATATATTTTGACTTATCAAAAGTATAAAAGATCTTTTGTATATGTTGATCATTTTGAAGGAAAAAGTGACTTTTTCCTTCAAAATGAATGCAAGGGCTGTGAGCTCTCAGTAGTCAGTGTTGTCTATTGTGGTACGCACGGATAATAAACATCTAACAACAATAATAAGATAAAAAAATGTGAAAAATAAAAAAAAAATATGAATTCATTTCTGGTCTTCTCTCTCATTATTTGCTGTAAGAGCTGTAAATATTCAACTAAGAATGAAGTCATCACACTCGTCACAGACTTTCAAATCCTATATCAAGATGTAGCTGATTCCTGTCTGTTAACCGGAAGTAACATGTTTTCCAGTATCTTTATCTAACACGTTTCATAGTCCACAGACCCCTTTTAGACTTTCAATACTGCTGTATATGTAAAATCAAGTCAAGTTTATTTGTGTTGCCCAAATCAACAAATCATAAATTTGCCTCCACAACTGAACACCGCTTTATGATTTTTGATGCGTATATGAAATCAGCAGAAGTAAAAAACTGAAGATCCCAGACCCAGAAGCTGTCCCATACGGACCCGGATCTACAGCCAACACAGAAGGTTATGATTTAAAACCTCACGGGCCTTTCGATTGTAACCCACGCAGCTTTTGTAATCTTTACAGTAGTGGTTTAGTGGATAACGATACCCACAGACCAATTGCTGCGAGTTAAGCCATACCACGTGATACCACTCAGCCAATCAAGTTTGTGCATTCCAGGCGCTAAATATTGCCACTCCATTGTGCAGACAGATGAGAGAGTCAGAGGCAAGACGGGTGAGACGGATAAGGTTGAGAAATACAGGCGAGTGAGACCGGAGAAAGGGAGAGAAAAATAAAGAAGAAATGGCGCCCTAAAAAAAAAGAAAAATGGACAGCAAAAATAGAGCATTCAATCCGGAATGGACGGACTCATTTCTGTTCATACTTCCCACTAGGAGCACTGAACCAGTGTGTCTCATATGGTCAGAAACCGTGCCTCTTAAAAGTGCCAATGTGAAACGCCATTTTGAGCCAAAACATAAAATAAGTTTTGAACACACATACCCACTCAAATCTGAATTGAGGTCACAGAAAATAAGCAGTCTGAGAGCCCAGTATGACCAGTCCACCGGGCTCCTGAGCCACACGTTCACTGGCCAACAATGTGCTGAGTGTTCCCTCAGAGTTGCTTGGATTTTGGTTCAACACCAAAAGCCATTTACTGATGGAGGGTTTGTCAAAGAATGCGCGAGTGCAGTAGCTGAAAGATGACTTGAGGGAAAACAAAAACAAGAGCTTTGTGATAAAATAAAGCAAATTCCCAAGTCAGCATCATCTGCCACAAAGAAAAGTGAAATACTGACTCAGGATGCGCTAACCCTGCTAGACGAAGCCATGCGTACGGCACCACGTGTAGGCTTAGCTGTGGATGAGTCCACTGACATGTGTGACAATGGTCAGCTGAAATTATAATATATATAGAAATAAAAAGTTAAAAAAAAAAAAAAAAAATAATCGGAATTAGTATGTCATGTTATGAGAACGGCCCTGACTCCATTCAAGCCCGGGTTTAAAATCCTGGCAGGACAGGTTAGAGCTCAATTTTCTCACTGAGCAAAAAAAGTGAGGGAGTTGAATCTAAGAGGGGAAGAAAGTGAGCCTCTAAAACTGTTCAGTTGTTCAAATGGATTATCTGTAAAACTGTTTGAGACTGCTGAGTCAAGATGTGAAACAGAAAAGTGGGAATTCAAGCTTTTCCTCCCTTTATTTTATTTTTCCCAAGTTAAGCACTTTATTTGAACATTTTATTTATGTTTTCTTCAAATGCAGCCCTATTTTATGTAGTAAATGAGATTATTATAATTATTACAGTATACATATCAGCAGTCATACATGTATGTTCAATTCTTTACCTGACAATAAGTATTTTCAAAAAGTTTTTGAATTGCACTGAATTCATTTCATCTGACAGTCAGGTATTGATTGCATGCAGATGTTACAAGTACTAGGCTACTTAAATATATATATATCACACTAAATAGTTAGACATTATGATCTTCCGGACCTTTGCTTCAATAAATGTTCTCAAACTGGACCTCTTTAAATTTTAGCTGAATACCCCGGGTATAAACCAACAAACCACGGTCACAATTGCAACCGATTCTCTTTTGCTGTCAAATCTCTTTTTTGGTTGCAAATTTATTTGATTAAATAACAGACAAATGTATCGCCATAGTTTCCAGGGTGCTGCCGTTGCCTAGCAACGACCAGGTTCCTGTTTGAGTGGGCGGGGCTTATGGATGCCTTTCAAGTATGAGCTAATAAAGTGTCTTTGAAGTTTAAAAATGGCTCTGATGTTTGAAAGGGTATTTAAAGGGAAGACAGACCAAATATAATTTACGTTGAATATATACCTTCAGCAGCATACATTTATAGCTTCAACAGCAACTTTTCAGAAATTCGCTATGTCAGACTTCAATGCGCGCCCCGCCGTTTCACAGCTGCTCCACTCCTTTTTTAATGGGTTGACAGCTGAGCAGTGGGACCTGCTGAAATCAGGTAAACCTGATGAGACCACTGCAACCATGATGGCAGAGTTGCTTTTAAACATCATTGCAACCGTGACAAAAGCCTTCTTGCACTCTCTTGGGAGCGCAACTGTGGTTTCCAAGGACAGTGTGAAAATCTCTCTGGGCAACACAATCTCTGACAGTTTCGCCAAAGCCCTAGGCGTTGACGTCGCCGTCCAGTGTTCCAGCTCAGAGATATTGACGACGTTGATTTCTCAAGAGGTTTCAGACATTGTCCAAAGTGCCAGTCCCGAGGGCCAACCTACGCGCCCCACTGCTCCCAGCACACTTCAAAGACTGATTCAGCATGCCTACAAAATGTGCGCGGCATTCATCAGCAAGACTAAATCTGTGTTCACACCTCGGCAACGCAGAGAGAGGACAAGTCCAGATTCAGAGAACGATGATGATGAGGACAATCGGTCATCAGGCGCTGTGATGAAGATCCAAAAAACCAAAAACATCACAGGGATCATCAGGAAGTTTCTGGATCAGATCACGGGGCCTCTGTTGGATGACATACCAGACACGGAGTATGAACTGATGCAGATGCAAAGCTTGCGGGAGATCAAGGATGTCGCAGAGAACATTACTTGGGCCATTACTGAGTATACTGCTGGCCCAACTGCAACGGACCAGAAGACCAAGCAGCCTAAGGAAAGCCTAAAAAGCAAAATTAAGAGTCTTTTGGAGAAGTTCCTTTTGGCAAAGCACTTTGCCAAAGCCTGGATCTATCGGTTGGTGGCACAAATGATGAGGATATTCCACAAGGGCTCCAAGGCTCACAGCAAGGCGTCAGCGAGGAGTCTCACAATGGAGATTGACAATCTGTTTAAAAAGCCAGAGATATGCAGCCTTCTTCTTGCTCCACACCCAGACATTAGTGGTGATCAGCTCTTGATGTTCACAGAGGCCTTAACTGATCTCCTCTACACACAGCTTCAAGAGCCAGACATCACCCCTGCTTCAAAGAAACAGCTAAGGAAACGTGCTAACATGCTGGCTGACTTGAAGATGAAAGTGCTTACTTTCCTTTCACTGGCCAAATGGTGGCAGCACTATCTGGCCAGCGACCTAGCTGACAAGTTGAGAGACGCTATATTGGGCATTGAGTCAAGGGGGAAGAAACCTTTGGCAATTGCTTCAGAGCCTGAGTCAACACGTGATGACTCCGAGCAGCGTGCAGCAGCTCAGAAAGAGCAAAACAAATTCTGTATTGAGGTTTTATTGGAGCAGCTGATTACGCAGCTCTACAAGAAAGCAAAAATTACCTGGACCATTTCAGACATCCAGGACACCATCAAGCGCCTTCTCGACAGAACATTGGCCGAGGTGGAGGGCATCGATTTTCATTCCAGCCCAAAAACCTTCAAAAACTTTAGCGAGACCCTCTGCCGGGACCTGTGTAAGAAGTGGAGCAACGCGTCATGGGTGCTGGTGTCCTTGAAATCCAATGACCCAGCACTTGGAGACTACATTGCCTCCTCTATCAAAGCTCACCTGAAGCCACAATCAGCAGGAAAGAACTTCATGTGCAGGTTCTTTTCAGCTGTGTTCAGAGCCGTGAGAAGGTGTTAGGTTAAGGTAGTTCATGGGTTTTCTCTGGGTGCTTGATTTGCTATACTTTTAATAACTCAGATATACAGTATATCACATATAGTACATGTGACATATGCTATACATGTGATATATTTTGACTTATGAAAAGTGTAAAAAATCTTTTGTATATGTTGATCATCTTGAAGAAAAAAGTGACTTTTTCCTTCAAAATGAATGCAAGGGCTGTGAGCTCTCAGTAGTCAGTGTTGTCTATTGTGGTACGCACGGATAATAAACATCTAACAACAATAATAAGATAAAAAATGTGAAAAATAAAAAAAAAATATGAATTCATTTCTGGTCTTCTCTCTCATTATTTGCTGTAAGAGCTGTAAATATTCAACTAAGAATGAAGTCATCACACTCGTCACAGACTTTCAAATCCTATATCAAGATGTAGCTGATTCCTGTCTGTTAACCGGAAGTAACATGTTTTCCATTATCTTTATCTAACACGTTTCATAGTCCACAGACCCCTTTTAGACTTTCAATACTGCTGTATATGTAAAATCAAGTCAAGTTTATTTGTGTTGCCCAAATCAACAAATCATAAATTTGCCTCCACAACTGAACACCGCTTTATGATTTTTGATGCGTATATGAAATAAGCAGAAGTAAAAAACTGAAGATCCTGACACACCAAGGCAATGGTCAGCTGTCGGACAGTTTGGGGTCGTCGGTGAGCGTCTGACGCTCGAGTTTTTGTGGTGTGTCCTGCACCATCGGCTCTAGTCTACCTGTGTTGGAGGTTTATTGGGTGATTCAGCATGTTGACTCGCCGGCGGAGCTCGTCAGTGACAGAAATCACTCTGATTGGCTGTTCAGCTGAAACCAATCAGTGCAACCAACCAATGAGTAAAGTCAAGAGGACGCACACAGAAGGCTCTTCTCATTCTTCATCTTATCTGATTGTTCCAACACAGATGTTTTCACAGCAACGTGAACATCTGGACAGAAGATCAATGGTGAGTGAGAGTGGTGTGAAAATGCTTCATGAACGTATCATAACAGCGGCTTGTGTATCCGTCGTCCTCGCTCTTCCTGTTTCCCTTTTTGCTGAATACAGACTGCCGCCTCCTGTTGGAGTGGAGAGTTATATCCTCTCACACAGGAGCAGAACGTATGTGCTGACTGGCCGTCGGCTGTACTCTTTGTGGTGTTCATGTACAACTTGTCGGCCAAGACAAAGAAGACGTGAGGCGACTGAAAGGTCGGCATTTGTCACTGCTAGTTCTTTGATTTCAGGTTGTTGTGTCTGGTTCCTTAACAGTATAAACCAGATGTCACTAACGGGTGGACCGCGGTCCGGGTCCGGACCCAGAGGCTGTCCCATACGGACCCGGATCTACAGCCAACACAGAAGGTTATGATTTAAAACCTCACGGGCCTTTCGATTGTAAGCCACGCAGCTTTTGTAATCTTTACAGTAGTGGTTTAGTGGATAACGATACGCACAGACCAATTGCTGCGAGTTAAGCCATACCACGTGATACCACTCAGCCAATCAAGTTTGTGCATTCCAGGCGCTAAATATTGCCACTCCATTGTGCAGACAGATGAGAGAGTCAGAGGCAAGACGGGTGAGACGGATAAGGTTGAGAAATACAGGCGAGTGAGACCGGAGAAAGGGAGAGAAAAATAAAGAAGAAATGGCGCCCTAAAAAAAAAGAAAAATGGACAGCAAAAATAGAGCATTCAATCCGGAATGGACGGACTCATTTCCGTTCATACTTCCCACTAGGAGCACTGAACCAGTGTGTCTCATATGGTCAGAAACCGTGCCTCTTAAAAGTGCCAATGTGAAACGCCATTTTGAGCCAAAACATAAAATAAGTTTTGAACACACATACCCACTCAAATCTGAATTGAGGTCACAGAAAATAAGCAGTCTGAGAGCCCAGTATGACCAGTCCACCGGGCTCCTGAGCCACACGTTCACTGGCCAACAATGTGCTGAGTGTTCCCTCAGAGTTGCTTGGATTTTGGTTCAACACCAAAAGCCATTTACTGATGGAGGGTTTGTCAAAGAATGCGCGAGTGCAGTAGCTGAAAGATGACTTGAGGGAAAACAAAAACAAGAGCTTTGTGATAAAATAAAGCAAATTCCCAAGTCAGCATCATCTGCCACAAAGAAAAGTGAAATAGTGACTCAGGATGCGCTAACCCTGCTAGACGAAGCCATGCGTACGGCACCACGTGTAGGCTTAGCTGTGGATGAGTCCACTGACATGTGTGACAATGGTCAGCTGTTAGTATGTCATGTTATGAGAACGGCCCTGACTCCATTCAAGCCCGGGTTTAAAATCCTGGCAGGACAGGTTAGAGCTCAATTTTCTCACTGAGCAAAAAAAGTGAGGGAGTTGAATATGAGGGGAAGAAAGTGAGCCTCTAAAACTGTTCAGTTGTTCAAATGGATTATCTGTAAAACTGTTTGAGACTGCTGAGTCAAGATGTGAAACAGAAAAGTGGGAATTCAAGCTTTTCCTCCCTTTATTTTATTTTTCCCAAGTTAAGCACTCTATTTGAACATTTTATTTATGTTTTCTTATAATGCAGCCCTATTTTATGTAGTAAATGAGATTATTATAATTATTACAGTATACATATCAGCAGTCATACATGTATGTTCAATTCTTTACCTGACAATAAGTATTTTCAAAAAGTTTTTGAATTGCACTGAATTAATTTCATCTGACAGTCAGGTATTGATTGCATGCAGATGTTACAAGTACTAGGCTACTTAAATATATATATATCACACTAAATAGTTAGACATTATGATCTTCCGGACCTTTGCTTCAATAAATGTTCTCAAACTGGACCTCTTTAAATTTTAGCTGAATACCCCGGGTATAAACCAACAAACCACGGTCACAATTGCAACCGATTCTCTTTTGCTGTCAAATCTCTTTTTTGGTTGCAAATTTATTTGATTAAATAATAGACAAATGTATTGCCATAGTTTCCAGGGTGCTGCCGTTGCCTAGCAACGGCCAGGTTCCTGTTTGAGTGGGCGGGGCTTATGGATGCCTTTCAAGTATGAGCTAATAAAGTGTCTTTGAAGTTTAAAAATGGCTCTGATGTTTGAAAGGGTATTTAAAGGGAAGACAGACCAAATATAATTTACGTTGAATATATACCTTACAGCATACATTTATAGCTTCAACAGCAACTTTTCAGAAATTCGCTATGTCAGACTTCAATGCGCGCCCCGCCGTTTCACGGCTGCTCCACTCCTTTTTTAATGGGTTGACAGCTGAGCAGTGGGACCTGCTGAAATCAGGTAAACCTGATGAGACCACTGCAACCATGATGGCAGAGTTGCTTTTAAACATCATTGCAACCGTGACAAAAGCCTTCTTGCACTCTCTTGGGAGCGCAACTGTGGTTTCCAAGGACAGTGTGAAAATCTCTCTGGGCAACACAATCTCTGACAGTTTCGCCAAAGCCCTAGGCGTTGACGTCGCCGTCCAGTGTTCCAGCTCAGAGATATTGACGACGTTGATTTCTCAAGAGGTTTCAGACATTGTCCAAAGTGCCAGTCCCGAGGGCCAACCTACGCGCCCCACTGCTCCCAGCACACTTCAAAGACTGATTCAGCATGCCTACAAAATGTGCGCGGCATTCATCAGCAAGACTAAATCTGTGTTCACACCTCGGCAACGCAGAGAGAGGACAAGTCCAGATTCAGAGAACGATGATGATGAGGACAATCGGTCATCAGGCGCTGTGATGAAGATCCAAAAAACCAAAAACATCACAGGGATCATCAGGAAGTTTCTGGATCAGATCACGGGGCCTCTGTTGGATGACATACCAGACACGGAGTATGAACTGATGCAGATGCAAAGCTTGCGGGAGATCAAGGATGTCGCAGAGAACATTACTTGGGCCATTACTGAGTATACTGCTGGCCCAACTGCAACGGACCAGAAGACCAAGCAGCCTAAGAAAAGCCTAAAAAGCAAAATTAAGAGTCTTTTGGAGAAGTTCCTTTTGGCAAAGCACTTTGCCAAAGCCTGGATCTATCGGTTGGTGGCACAAATGAAGAGGATATTCAACAAGGGCTCCAAGGCTCACAGCAAGGCGTCAGCGAGGAGTCTCACAATGGAGATTGACAATCTGTTTAAAAAGCCAGAGATATGCAATCTTCTTCTTGCTCCACACCCAGACATTCGTGGTGATCAGCTCTTGATGTTCACAGAGGCCTTAACTGATCTCCTCTACACACAGCTTCAAGAGCCAGACATCACCCCTGCTTCAAAGAAACAGCTAAGGAAACGTGCTAACATGCTGGCTGACTTGAAGATGAAAGTGCTTACTTTCCTTTCACTGGCCAAATGGTGGCAGCACTATCTGGCCAGCGACCTAGCTGACAAGTTGAGAGACGCTATATTGGGCATTGAGTCAAGGGGGAAGAAACCTTTGGCAATTGCTTCACAGCCTGAGTCAACACGTGATGACTCCGAGCAGCGTGCAGCAGCTCAGAAAGAGCAAAACAAATTCTGTATTGAGGTTTTATTGGAGCAGCTGATTACGCAGCTCTACAAGAAAGCAAAAATTACCTGGACCATTTCAGACATCCAGGACACCATCAAGCGCCTTCTCGACAGAACATGGGCCGAGGTGGAGGGCATCGATTTTCATTCCGGCCCAAAAACCTTCAAAAACTTTAGCGAGACCCTCTGCCGGGACCTGTGTAAGAAGTGGAGCAACGCGTCATGGGTGCTGGTGTCCTTGAAATCCAATGACCCAGCACTTGGAGACTACATTGCCTCCTCTATCAAAGCTCACCTGAAGCCACAATCAGCAGGAAAGAACTTCATGTGCAGGTTCTTTTCAGCTGTGTTCAGAGCCGTGAGAAGGTGTTAGGTTAAGGTAGTTCATGGGTTTTCTCTGGGTGCTTGATTTGCTATACTTTTAATAACTCAGATATACAGTATATCACATATAGTACATGTGATATATGCTATACATGTGATATATTTTGACTTATCAAAAGTATAAAAAATCTTTTGTATATGTTGATCATCTTGAAGAAAAAAGTGACTTTTTCCTTCAAAATGAATGCAAGGTCTGTGAGCTCTCAGTAGTCAGTGTTGTCTATTGTGGTACGCACGGATAATAAACATCTAACAACAATAATAAGATAAAAAAAATGTGAAAAAAAATAAAAAAAAAATATGAATTCATTTCTGGTCTTCTCTCTCATTATTTGCTGTAAGAGCTGTAAATATTCAACTAAGAATGAAGTCATCACACTCATCACAGACTTTCAAATCCTATATCAAGATGTAGCTGATTCCTGTCTGTTAACCGGAAGTAACATGTTTTCCAGTATCTTTATCTAACACGTTTCATAGTCCACAGGCCCCACACGTGAGGCGACTGAAAGGTCGGCATTCGTCACTGCTAGTTCTTTGATTTCAGGTTGTTGTGTCTGGTTCCTTAACAGTATAAACCAGATGTCACTAACGGGTGGACCGCGGTCCGGGTCCGGACCATCGGCTCTAGTCTACCTCTGTTGGAGGTTTATCGGGTGATTCAGCATTTTGACTGGACCTCTTTAAATTTTAGTTGAACACCCCTGCCCTACATTATACACACTGGTCCTTTGAAGGGTAAATTCACACCCAAAATGACCATTTGTATATCAATTACTCACTCGTTTAATGGTTCAGTATTGTTTAAAAGTGAGATTTTCATATGTTATTTATTGTAAACTCAAGTGCTATATAAATTTTGTGAAAGTATGGAAACACAAGAAATACACACACCCCTTGCTCAGAAAAATTTGGACCATTTCACAGCTATAAACGTAAACATCATAATTGTGAATGCCATCAGCTCAATGGAAGTAAACATGGACCCAAGCTGTTGCCTTGCAACATAATTTTATTGCAATTTAATTGAAATGTGCTAAAACTGAGCTTTTTCAGACACAGTGTAAATAAATGCATATTCAGGCTGACAGTATGAGGAAAATAAAGGGTTTTTTTTAGCATCACAGCATGTACACGTGTTCTAGTAAGAACATAAAATACAAGTATGAACCTGAAAATGACTATAATATGGGACCTTTAAAGTTCAATTCATGTAGAACACTTTGCCTCAGTGGTGAACGAAGAAGCAAAACACTTGCATCTTCTCTTAAACTATTTAAAACACTTGCAGGCATGCAGTGTGAGACTATTTATGCATTAGTAAGGTTTTAATAAATAGATGAATCTTGGATTATACTGCACACTTTGTGTGAGAGTAAGTAGCTGTGAATGTAGCTGTAGCAGACAGTGTGTGTACAGTTTATTAGTCGGTGGATAAATGCTACAAGGCTACAAACTACAACTCCTCAGCTGGAAGTCCAGAGCCAACTTCCTGTATCTGCACCAGCTGTCTCATAAGGTGGACCAGCTTAGCCGCTCCTCTGCATTTTTCTCAGCTTTTTAATTAATTATTAATACTTCCTTTCACTGTTTAAGCAATAGCGTTAATCAGTTAAATTGCTTAATGTTTACATATTGTGTCGTTGTCCAATTACATTTCAGCATCACTGTATACAAGTAATATTGGTCAAGATGATCAGGAGCCTTTTTCTCACACCTGTGATGTTGTTATTTCCCAAAATAAAGTACATCATTTCCTATAAACTCTCATAATTCCTGACTCAAGAGGGTTATCGTTACTTGTCAAGGAGCTATAAAGCAGCTGGTAACGGACATAAATACTGCTGCTGAAACGCCACGCAAACCATCTGGATACCAGCAGCAAACACTGATTTGTTTTCTCAACAGTCAAAAAGGCATACATACTGAGATAAAGCAAGTACTGGACTGGCGTATATAGCGTCATATTTTCCACTAAATAAATAAGATAAAAAGCTGAAGCAGAAAAACAGCAAGAAGAGGTTTTATCATGGTTTGTTTGGTTAGGATATTTCTAACAATGCCTCAAAATGAATGTGGAGATGATTTATTGATGTTCAGATCTCGCATGTAATGCCTTTATTATTCATTTGAAACAAATTTAATATTTCGGCGCCTCTGTAGTCCGGACCATCCCGTCCCAGCTGGAGGACGATAAGAGAGACTTGATTTGAATGGACTGTGCTGCCTCATTATTTTGGCGCTGTGTGCTTGTTGGGCTGCTTCGAGTGAACAGAACAGGTGTCACCACACTGGCCTGATGCAGCTCTACAGTGTATTAGCACAATAATGACTGCAGGTGTATTTATTCACCGCTGAGCTCGACCTCCCATCCAAATATTAACACCTTCCCGAATATATTCACTTCCACTTTGTGGAACTCTGCTGCCTCTCTTTCTCACACTCCCTTTTTCATAATTGTGTCTGAATGTGAGGAGTGTGTGAGTGTAAGCGTACGTGTTTAAGCTAAAATGTTGTACGTGTAGTTGTAGTCCTTTCATGTGCAGTCCTTTGTAATTTCTGCCAAATTTTGACAAGCGAGAGGAGGTTGCACTACGTCTGATTACAACCCAGGAAACGCCTGAGTCATTGTTTCCCTAACAAAACAAAATGTTAATCTCTATTACACCATGAATATCTGTGAGATTAATTAGGGATTAAACAATTTGCTCTCGGGACAAGACCACTGTGTGAACAACAAAGAATCATGGTGCTACAAAACCCAGATAAACAACAAAACTGCTCGCTTATTACAGTGCTGTTGCCCATGCTCATTATTTGCTGTGAGTCACCATCTGCATCATAAATATCTCTCTCTCTCTCTCTCTCTCTCTCTCTCTCTCTCTCTCTCTCTCTCTCTCTCTCTCTCTCTCTCTCTCTCTCTCACACACACACACACACACACACACACACACACACACACACACACACACACACACACACACACAATTACACTCTCTCTCCTCTTAATCCCTGCCTGCAAAACAGTTTATTTCTGAGAAGTTTAATCCTGTGGAAATATAGCATCAATATAAAACATGACTTTTCTGTGAAATAGCATACAAAATATCTTTGATATCACTTTTAAAAGTGTTTTCAGGCTTTTTTAAGGCAAGTTTTTATTGTCACATAGTGAAAATGCTGTGTCAAAGTGCATCTGTGTTTACAACTAGGGCCGCAACTAATGATCATTTTCATTGCCAATTAATCTGTCGATTTATTTCTGGATTGATCGGTTAGTTGTTTGGTCTATAAAATGTTAGAAAATGTCTTTACATTTAAGAAGCTGAAATCAGAGAATTTTGACTTTTTTTCCTTAAAAAAATTACTCAGACTTATTAATCAATAATCAAAATAGTTGGCGATTCATTTAATAGTTGACAACTTATCGATTAATCGTTTGTATTTTCAGCAGTAGTGGAAGAAGTACTCAGATCATTTACTTCAGCAGTTCACAGTGGTGTCAAATATTCCATTAAACATAAAAGTCCTGCATACAAAATTCAGTTTAAGTAAAAGTACAGAACTATTAGCAAAATCTACTTAAAGTATTGAAATTAAAAGTACTCCATGTGCAGAAATGTGCCATGTGGCCCCTGTAGACTGCTCGTACTAATGCATCTGTCACAACTGGATACAAAACAGGCTTGGACTCAAATGCAAAACTCATAGGCAGGGAGAGTCTCAATAATCAGCGTATAACAAAACAGGTCGGTACACGGTAGAGGAATATCAGCAGTCCAAATCAGTAGGCTAAGAGATTCAAACGGGCACGGACAAGACCTCTGAAATGTGACCAGGGGCCATGCTGCTAGACACTTTTATAAGGAGGTCACAAGCCCAAAAAACTGTGAACTAATTGTGCAATCTTTAATAATGCACTGTATGTTATAAGGTTATCTGATTCACTTCTATGTAAAATCTTAATTTGCAAATTAACTTGGAACCACAGCTGTCAAATAGATGCCGGGGAATTAAACCTATTGTTAAAGGTAGAAGTGGTTAAGTAGGTATAGCATTCACTGTAAATTCTCATGTACTAGTACCTTTTAATTGTACTTAAGTGTAGTACTTCAGTAAATGTGCTCAGGTAGTTTCCACAACTACTTTTTCAGGTGAGTCTGTGCCCAAAAAATGTGAATATTTATCAACTTGTAGTGTATAGCATCACTGTCAGTCTAAACGCAGCCAAGGGAACTCACTGATATGCTGCCAAACCCACGCACGCAGGCACGCACGCAGGCACGCACGCACGCACGCACGCACGCACGCACGCACGCACGCACGCACGCACACATTCACGCTTGCTTGTAAATTCCCAAACGCACCCAGACAGATTGGTTGCAGTCACTTTGGATTCATACGAACAGGTGAAAATCCAAAGTGTTGACAGAGAAGCAGGGCCAAGCGGGTTCCTCTGACACCTGCTGTCCAACACAACCAGAGCATGACACACACATTGATGCCTCAATAGACCCGCAAGGCCGACTGGCTCTTTGCTGTCAGATAGGAGTAAACAAGCGAATGGGCTTACAAGGAACTCTGAAACGTCTTCAGATCAGACTCATTCAAGTGCATCCGGTTGTAAAGATGTTCGTGTTCCCTTTTGGGCTCTGGTGCTCCGATATTTGGATATAAACTGACACACAGCAGCTTGCGTTCGTCACTCAGCTCACTGATAATCCAGCCTTCAGCCTGTGTCTTATTTTCTAATCAATCTCTTTAATCACAGGCGTGGATCAACTCACTTAAGCCCGACTTTACCAAGAATTAAACCCGAAAACACTCATTTTGAGTCTTGGATCTGTTAAAACATCAAAGATTCATTCACTGTGCCACTCACTCAGTCAAAATCAGAAACAGCACATTGACTCAGTGCAACTGTAAGTGTACACTGAGGAGGATTAGTTTGGATTAGAACCTAGTGATACAGGAACTCAGTGGGGACTCAGGATGTCATTATTTCTGCAGGCCCAGGGAATACTCCCTCCTGGGGAAGAAGGACTGCTGATACTTTTCACTGCCAGCACCAGATTCTGTAATAAATACCGGCCAGACCCTCTGTCTCTAACAGATCCATTACTTTTAATGAACTACCAAGAATTAAATCTCTGGGGATTAATTAGACAAAATGTGAAGCGTCTACTTGTCTCTTTCAAGAGAGAATCAAACTCTTTGCATGAGTGCACAAACAGATTATTGAAGAGTTTTAGGAGCACAAGAACAATGTTCAAGTCAAAATTTTCACAATGTCCATGCTTGCTCCCTGCTTCCAGATTTGAGTTCACAGCAGTCAACATAACAGATGACAGAAAGCGTAGCTTAATGTTATATAAAAGATTTTCGACAATGCGGATGCCACGCAAGACATCAGAATGAGACTTCTCTGAACAAACAAACAGACCAGATGAATTGAAATTAGGGCTGTCAAAGTTTATGTGTTAATAATATGTTAACACCACTAATTTCTTTAATGCTTTAACACAGTCGATCTTCCAGAGGTTGTAGCAGGCTCAGTTTTAAAGCTAGAGTGAAGATACTGGCCTCATGTAAAACTAGAAAACCTAATGAAATCACTGGTACCAACCATGTCATAATAGATCATCACAAAGAAGGGTAAATAATGCTCCAAACTTGTGCTAAATTTTGGCGAGGAAAAATTCAAAATTAGCATCCCTAGTAAAAAAAAAAAAAAAAAGTACCTTCATATTTCGGGAACACATCAGCAAATATTCACTGAAAAACAGCAAATTAAAAAAAAATAAGTGCAATAACAGCAATCATCCTGTCATCTTAAAATTTTCAATTTAAACTCCCCCAATTAGCGCGTCCCCATCACCTTGATTTGATTAGCCTGCTGCTCGCTACCTGCTCTGTTGTGATGAGCTCTCCTCAGATAACTGCAGGCAGCGGCGCTGTGATTAGATACGCTTAGTCATTCGCTAAGTGATAAGAAACACACACACACACACACACACACACACACACACACACACACACACACAAATGAACATGAAATCATCTCTCTTAACTTATGCAAAAAGCAAGAAAAACAACTGTAAGGCCGTGTTCACACCAGCCTTGCTTAGTTTCCACTTAGAGTAGAAAGAATGCAAGTTTAAGGCACGTCAGCATTGACTTCACTTTCCAGAACTGGAGGATGCCCACTGGGTGTAGGTCTATGATGATGAATTTGTCAAATTATGAGAGTTTAGCAGATTGAACTACCTACTGTCATTCAGTGTTATTTTGCAAGTAAATGTATGTGATTTCTTTGTGTTACTCCGCATCATTTCTCCCAAAAGATAACCTTCACACCAGACGAATTTTTAAGGTGAATAGAAAAATCTCCAGCAGGCAGTAAAGCGAGCTACAAGAATGAAAATCTGTTCAGCTGTTTCCTGCTAAAAATGAATAGGGATGTTCCTACGTGATCAAATTAACAATCTTGAACCGCAGTATCTGCTTGGATACTGATGCCATCAGAGTTGAGCAGAAAGCTGTGTGGGGGGGGTTCAGAGAGCTATGATTCACGTTTTTGCTCACCAATGAATTTCTTTGCCATGTGAAATTGCCTAATAAATATGCGGCGGATCGCAGTGACTAGGCATGACTGGAATTTTATGGTTCGTAAAGGAGACCAGGAGCTCAAAGGCATAAAATAAAGTCATCACCTTGTGCAGCCTGCATTTCATGTTAACACTAAACTATACAATTATTAAATCAAGTCTAAATAGCAACATTAAATCACACTGAGTTGTTTTTATTGCTGCACAGATGTCCTCTATACAATTATAGTGGGACGCTTCTTGATAGGCCTTTGTGAATCTTATTTGCCGGCATGTTATTTAAACACATGAAGATTGCTCGAAAGGGGATCCATCATTTTGTGTGTAAATATTTGCAGACATGTATACGACAGAAGAAGGTCTTCTGACTCTGTAGATTTCAAAAGGATGGGCAGCGGACATGAAAAACAATATGTACCTGAAAAATTGCGTATTAATACATAAAGCTTCCCTTTTCCACAGGATTTGAAGTATATTTTCAACATTTTGCAGGATTTTTCACTGCTGTGAGAGAAAATAACATTTCAAGAAAACAAATGAAACTGGAGACTAGAATTGATGTTTTTTTTTTATTGATTTTATTGATCCAGTCCATTACTTGTCGTAAAAAGTGTAAATGAGACCTTTATTTGTGGACATAATGGATAAAAGATTGACATGTTATCAATATTTTCTCCATTTAGAGAGCTGATGTGTCCTATGTGAGGAGATTTCTGACATTTTGTTGTGGGAGATCAATATCAGGTTTGAAAGACCAAAATAATTAGTAACAAGAATTAGGGCTGTCAAAATTAGCATAATAATAATACATTGTTTTAACAGTATTAATGCTTTTAACGCAACTTGAGATTATTAGGTTGTAGCAGGTTCAGTTTTAAAGCTGGCATCTTATGAAGTTAGAAAACCTAATGAATCTATTGGTACCTACGAATAGTCATACTAGCTTGTCGCAAAAGAGGCTAAATAATGCTCCAAACTTGCCTTCAATTTTTGCAAGGAAAAACTGGCCCTTGACCTCTGACCTCTAGATATGTGAATGTAAATGGGTTCTCTGGGGACCCACCAGTCTCCCCTTAACAGACATGCCCACTTCATGATAATCACATGCCGTTTGGGGCAAGTCATAGTCAAGTCAGCACACTGACACACTGACAGCCGTTGTTGAGCTTATTTTTTATGCTAGATGCAGTACCTGTGAGGGTTTCTGGACAATATTTGTCACTGTATTGTGTCGTTAATTGATTTCCAATAATGAATATATACATACATTTGCAAAAAGCAGCATATGTGCCCACTCTCATGTTGATAAGAGTATTAAATACTTGACAAATCTGCCTTTAAGGCACATTTTGAACATATAAATAATGTGTGGTTAATTTGGAATTAATTATGATTAAATATTTTAATTGATTCACAGCCCTAATAAGAGTAATAAAAGCAGAAAATGAATCAGATTTCTCAGGTGACAATTTAAAATTAATTTCATTATATAAACAGATATAATTTTTTATGATAATATTATACACCCTGCATCAAACTGCACTGAAAATTATTCTAATCTGCACGATGTTAAACGTGTTTTAATAACAAGAAAACCCTCTCCTGTGTCCTTTGAGGCTGTTCAATGCATCTCACTAAATAAAAGTGTGGGACGGTACAAACAACAGGCCAAATATGTGGCTGCTCTTCAAGCTTTACTGATTATGAGCTCAAATGTGTGGGTGGGACGAGATAAAGGCCAAAAGGTCAATGAAATCAAAGGTCAACCCGTTAGGAGCATAAACGTGCTCAAGAAAGTTTCATCTGTCTAAAATACTGATATTGTATATGTGGTGGATTTTTCCCCTGAAGGGAGGAGGCAGGTGGAGCAGTCTCCCAAACCACTGACCACATCCCTGGAATCACTGAGGATGTTTTGGCCTCTGGCTTTGATCCAGATGGGAACAATGACAACATCCGGAGAACTGAAACCAGACCAGCGGGCACAAAGGAGCAGACCCCATCAGACGGATACAATTTAAGACTATCCTAAAGAACGACCAGAACATTAATTTTGTTCAGGTGAATGAGTTAAATCAACTACACCTTACTGTCCGTGGCTACAGCAGCCTCTGTATTTAAAACATGAAGGAAATCATCTGAATTCAACACTTGATACTGCTGTTTTTGTCACATCTATTACTTACTTTAACCCTGAAGACAATCTTTCTCTAAAGCTGATCATACGCTGGACAATGTTAGAAACGCTGTTGTGTAATTCGTATTCCTACTGCACAGGTTGTCAAAGCCAAAGCTCTTGACCTGAGCGCTCACAGTGAAATAAAGAAAAACAACACGGCCCGTTCCGGCCGTTGTCAACTGACAGTTGTCAATAAAGATTCATTTGAAAGCTCAGAGGCAGGTAAAGTTTGTGTGCTAGCAGAGGTCTGTACGGTCACAACGCTAACAAGCCAGAAATGTGCTGCCTTGATCATCTGTGCCATCCAGTCTGCTGAAACACCTAAACAACAGAGGCGCTGGCGTATATGGACTCAGGTTTCTAGGAGGACGTGGGCAGTATGGCTTGTCCATTTTGCAGAGAGAATGGGAGGTAGCCTAGCTCAGAGGTTGGAATTAGGCTCAGTTTAAAAATTAGAGTGAAGATACTGGCATCATATGAAACTAGAAAACCTAAAGAATCCACCAATACTTACAGTATATGTCAGTAATAATGCTAAATAATGATCCAAATTTACACTAAATTTTATCGAGCTGTAGCCATGTTGTTAAGGCAACCATTGGCGCTGAGGTTTATTGTCTTTTTGCCTTCGATGTAGGCAGCAAACCTACTTGGTTAGATTTAGATAAAGATCAGTTTGGGTTGAAATTTAGACTGTCAAAGTTAACACGATATCAGCGTGTTCAAGCAAATTCATTTTAGCATCACTAACTTCTTAACGCAGTAACACAACTTTTGATGTTGAAGGTTGTAGCGAGCTCAGTTTTAAAGCGAGAGTGAAGATACTAGCTTGTCAGGGAGGAGGATAAATAACGCTCCAAACTTCTGCTAAACTGTTAGAAATAGTAGAAAAACTGCCATGGCCACTTTCAAAGGGGTCCCTTGACCTCTGACCTCAAGATATTTCTGCATACTTGGGTCAATAAACAGTCTTTGAATTATATTAACTGGGAATGACTGGAAAGCTGAGATTCCCCATAGTAGCCATGTGTTTTTTATACTAGGACAATTTTCCTAAAATAAAGATTTGAAAAAAAATCCAATATAAATCACCTTACTTACAGTATTATAAGATACTGAGTCCTTACCCCTACATCATGATACGTATCGTCAGATTCTTCTGACGTTGGGGAATCAGAGAGCCTGTGGTCAGATGACCCAAATTTCTTCAGAAATTGATCCGGCTGTCTGATGTGCGGTCAGGAAGAGTTACTCGATCCTCGTTCCCCCGTGTACACTGCACGGCAAATGATGCCAGACAAAGCTGAAAGTTAAATGAGTCATGTGACTCAAAATTTGGGCCAGAAACAGGCTAAAATCATGCAGTGTATGTCCGGCTTAACCACGGGTCGCTTCGCAAGACAAGTGGGACATGAATGAAGGAAGATTCGGATAAAAGCGAACTGGTGTATGTATTTATATTGTTCACTGTGGCACCAAATGCAAAATACTCTGCTGAGAAGGTCCTTTAAGGCGCTGTGCAGCAGTGACCCCCTGCTGCGAGGGCATCGCCAACAGCCGTCTCATCGCGGCTTTCCAACCTCTGAGCTCTGTTTCCGGGCACGTACCACATGCTCAGAGGAATATGGGAACAGGTATCTGTATAAACAGCTTGTTAAGTAAACAGGCCTGCAGTTCAACAGCTGCTATTGTCAGACTGGGGAGAGCAAGGATAATGAAAAAAGGTGCAATATGCTGAAATACACACACCCAAACAGCAGCATACACAAATACTGCATCTATTTTCCTACTTCGTTTCTTTAACACGGTTTCTGAGCAGATGCTGGCTGACAGGTTTGAACTCATGCTGGTGAAAAGGTGAGTCAACAACTTCCACTCTTGTCAACAGCGTCAAATCTCAAAATTGTGTGTGTGTGTGTGTGTGTGTGTGTGTGTGTGTGTGTGTGTGTGTGTGTGTGTGTGTGTATGTGTGTGTGTGTTGCATGCTGACAATGAGAAATATAATCTGGTGGTGAGAGTGTGGTACACACAAACATGTACAGTATGCAGGCTGTGTAGATGTGTGCACACACACACACACACACACACACACACACACACACACACACACACACACACACACACACACACCTTATCTCAGATAAACAAGATAGCATAGAAGAGAGTAGAACTAGACAGAATAGAATGAGACTAAATAAAGAAAGACAGAGTAGGCTATAAATAAAATAACAGGGAATAGACTTAAAAACAGCAGAGTATGATAGAATACTAGAATATAATAGAATAAGACAAAAGTGAAAAGTAGTATAAAAGTAGTATAATAGGATGGAGTAGGCACAAACAGAATAGAGCACAATTGAATAGAATAAGACAAAATAAAATAAAATGAGACAGAAGACAATAACACAAATATAATAAATTAGACTAACATAGAACAGACTTTGACATTAAGAAGACTAAAGGGAAGGGTGATGAAGAGGAGGAGGAGGAGGAGGAGGAAGAAGAAGAAAGAGAGTCGTACACCATCTTTCTAGCAGATGATTGGCTCTCTGTAGGCCAGAGGCATCACTTTTCATCCTAATTACTCTTCAAGCACTGACCCAGAATCAGCTCTCATGTTCTGCCTCAATTTAACCCTCCAACCACTAAAACTGATCCGGAATCAGCTAAAATTCAGAGTTTCAAATTAAAATTAAAAAAAAAAATCTTCTCACAACATTATTATCAAGTGGGGCTTGCTACTTTGTGTCCCAAATCCTTGTAAACGGTGAATCGGGAGCAGGATTTACATTTCCCTCCCCCCTCGTGCTACTGGATGATTGATGACTCATCCAGAAAGACTAATGGGAAAGCAGTCCAGGACATACATATTTCATAAGAAAGCAACCTTTCGTGTAATAGCAAATGTTGGGAATCAGTAGCTACGCTTACGACCAAGTGCTGTGTCAAGGCAGAGAGGCTAAATCTTTAATAATTTCATGGGAAATGCATTTTGGGAATAAGTAGCACCAGATCTTATTATGAATCACCATGGTCTGTGTTAAAGGCTCTGTGTACAACATACAGCTGTTAGTTAGTGCTTTACTCTGTTTTCATCTATAATTTCAAATATGGCTGACATTAGCTCACAGTCAACAGTAATGACACATCTGATAGAACTTTTTTGTTGTGACATTTTGAAAACTTGCCTGCAGTAAAACACATCTGACACCTGTCAAATTGTCCATGTGCTGATTTTCCCGTATTTCTCCAGACAGCTCCCACTGGGTCACTACAGCTTGATTGCATTGAAACAGTGTGCTTGTCTTGTATGAATAACCACTAAAATATATTTCTATCATAAACCACTGGATCACAGTGGGATTCAGTTTACACTGACATGTATATTAAAGTTATGTAATAGCTTTATTTATATCATATGAACTTAAACAGACATTTCTATATGGTTGGTAAGCAATAATTAAGAGCTGTCAGTATACATCAGTTGTGTGACATAATAGCAACAGCAGCCTCACCAGGTACATTAAAGGTGCCAACAGACAACTTCCCACCCCCGGCGTATCCAAGAGGTATTATTGTCGGCACCACTGTTGCAAAGCCAACCACATAAAACTGAATACAGTACGCGTTATAGCCACACGCAAACATAGATGTTTGTTTATGGTTGGTCCTTGTAACTCCAGAGGGAGCGAGTTCAACATATCCAGAGAATCGTCTTGTTATCTGGCTTAACTGATCCAAACAAGATCACACTAAGTGGTCCTACGACGCTTGTCTCGACTCGCTAAGTCAACCCAGGTTTTCTCCATCTGGCTACGAGCGCGTTCACATCAATGTGTTTGCAGCATCTTTATTATTATCGTGTGTCTATGTTTTTTTTTTTTAAATGCAGCTTCTTCTGAATGGGACAAATTGCCCTTCAGGAGAACTGAGTGTCAGTTTTAACATACTGGTTTACAAAAGATGTAGTGAAAGAGGACATGAAGGTAGTTGGTGTGAGAGAAGAGGATACAGGAGACAGGATTAGATGGAGGCAACTGATTCGCTGTAACCGAAGGGAGAAGAAGAAGATGAAGTTTACAAAAGAGCCTGCGAATACAAACAGAATGCAAAAAGATCAGATCTCACACAATGCAGGCTAGAAAAAAATGGATGGATGTTTCGGACAAATAAATAAAAGCCTGTTGAAAACGATGCATTCAACATACTGCAGTAAATCGTGACCACAAAACATCTTTTTTTCCCCCCAGAGGTAACTCTACTTCTGTAAAATACATAAGTGACATCCCAGCTGCTGTTTTACTGTTATTCACCTGAGGTAACCTTTAACTGTGTGTAGTAGCCATGTGTTTGTGTACGGTGTGGTAACATCCATCTGCCGCTCTGTCGCACTACCGATTCAGACTTTCATCTTTCTCCACATCTCTCTCTTTATCTCAACCACTCTCTTCACACAATTCCTCCTTGTTTTTCCCGTCTTTCTCTCTCCACCCAATTTCCTTTTCACACTCTCTCTTTTGCTCCCTGAACGCCTCCCTCTCCACCCTGCGTCAGGAACTCATTTATCAAAACCGACAGTGGTTGTTGGCGTCTTGCAATTCCAGCCTCTTTCAACAGACACACATTTTCCTGACACACTATTACTAGTCTTTACAGTGAGTTCACCAATAGCATGTCTATTTTGTGCCAGTTATCAATATATTTGAATTTTCCTTTTCCATTTTTTTTGTTGCAGAAATACCAATTAGGGCTGCAACTAATGATTATTTTCATTGCTGTTTAATCTGTTGATTATTTTCTTGATTAATTGATTAGTTGTTTGGTCTATAAAATGGTGAAAATTGTAGATCAGTGTGTCTCAACATGACGTCCTCACGTCTTTTTTGTGTCCGTAACTCAGATATCAGACATATCTGTGTGCATACATGTGCACAAACCACAATAAATATGGCCTGCACTCTCAAAATGTTCTACAGACATTGGTCCACGGTCAATATCGGTCTACAGATGTTGATTATTTACATATTATTTAAATGGTGGAAAAAGTTGATCAGTGTTTCCCAAAGCCCAAGATGACGTCCTCTAATGTCCTGTTTTGTCCACAACTCAAAGATATTCAGTTTACTGTCATAGAGGAGAAAAGAAACCAGAAAATATTCACATTAAAGAAGTTGGAATCTTTCTCAAAAATTACTCAAATCAATTATCAAAATAGTTGCTGTTTAATTTAATAATTGACAACTACTTGATTAATCGGTTAATTGTTGCAGCTCGAATGCCAATGCAGATCGATAATTACTGTCCATTGAAAGAGTTCAAATATGCTTTAGGTGGGTTCATTTCTATCATTTCATCTAATCCTTGAACACAACGATTAAATAATTTACCATGGGGATCAATGGTTGGTGGATGTGGATGTCATGGAGTCACAATGCTGAAATCAATACACCAAGCAGCCTAACGCCAGACCTTAATCCAACCTTAGATTAAACCTAAATGAAACCTTAACTCGTAAACAGCCCTCTAATAAAGTGAGGGGTTGTCTGAACGTCCCCACTTTCCAAAAAAAAAAATCCTCAAAATTAAAAATGTCTGTCACTAAGATAGACATACAAAAAGCACACGCACTCAGACAAACAAACACAGCTCAAGTCTGGAGAAATGATGTTCAATCCTGCAGTTTTGCAGCGCTACAGTTGGTTTTACAAATATGCCTCAAGAGTATTTATCCCAGTTACTCCAGTCCAGTGAGCAGGATTCAACTCAGACACCTTTAACAAAAGTTTTAGGCTCCCAAATGTCACCCTCAGCACACACTCAACAAAAGCTACTAGTTCAAGGTGAAACACACTGTGACACAGTGACTTAAGCTTTGGTTTGCACTGCTGAAGCGTAAATCCCACCAGGGGGCTACAACTGAGGCTGCTCTGTGTCGACTGTGCTGACTAGCAGTTCTGAGAGCTGTCATTGTGGTACATCCTAAACAGAGGGCTCATAAAAAATTCACTTTCACACTATAAAATGTGAATCAAGCATACACTGAGGAGTTTGTCATCTGTCTGAACTGCAGAACTCTGACTGCAGAGTGTAGTGGCAGGACCAAATAGAGAGAGAGGTAACCAACAGTTATTTCAGCCAGCTTCTCCATGTTGTTCTTCCATCAGACATGCTGCATTGCTAACATAGAAATAAAGTTACTGTTAGCTTTACGTCACCATGTTTCAGTCTCATCTCTTCGTCCCTGAACAATGTGTATTTTTGCAGCCGTGACTCACAGAGCATCATGCAAACTCCGACTCTCTCTTATAGTTTATCTCTCATGATACAACACCGCAGGGGGGATGAGGTCTATATTCACATGTCCCTGCAAATGATTTGCAGGCCTGGATCATTTTAGAGGGAGGGAGATTGCCTTTGGGATAGATTCATTTCCTGCCCTTCGGCTCTAGATGATATCCAATGACATATCGATCCCCACAGCAGAAACGGTAAAGGTACAGTATATTCTCATTACACAGTGAGGTTAGAGGTCAGGCCAGGTCAGCCACAAGTCAGCAGCCTCTCAGTGTGTTGGATGGTTACTACAACAAGAACAGATTACCAGGTCTCGTAGATATTTTTGTGGTTTAAACCAGGGATGCTAATTATAAGCAGTCTTCTTAACCGACAACCGAAACTCAACCGATTATTAACCGTTAACCAACAAGATTTGTTCCTCGCATGCAGCGGTGCTCCAGCTGCAGTATATGAGTAAAACAGAGTCTCCAGTTCACCATCAGGAGAGCTACTGAAGCAGCCACGGTGCTGCGTTCACTGTCTCCAGTTCACCATCAGGAGAGCTACTGAAGCAGCCACGGTGCTGCGTTCACTGTCTCCAGTTCACCATCAGGGGAGCTACTGAAGCAGCCACGGTGCTGCGTTCACTGTCTCCAGTTCACCATCAGGAGAGCTACTGTAGCAGCCACGGTGCTGCGTTCACTGTCTCCAGTTCACCATCAGGAGAGCTACTGAAGCAGCCACGGTGCTGCGTTCACTGTCTCCAGTTCACCATCAGGGGAGCTACTGAAGCAGCCACGGTGCTGCGTTCACTGTCTCCAGTTCACCATCAGGAGAGCTACTGTAGCAGCCACGGTGCTGCGTTCACTGTCTCCAGTTCACCATCAGGAGAGCTACTGAAGCAGCCACGGTGCTGCGTTCACTGTCTCCAGTTCACCATCAGGAGAGCTACTGAAGCAGCCACGGTGCTGCGTTCACTGTCTCCAGTTCACCATCAGGGGAGCTACTGAAGCAGCCACGGTGCTGCGTTCACTGTCTCCAGTTCACCATCAGGAGAGCTACTGTAGCAGCCACGGTGCTGCGTTCACTGTCTCCAGTTCACCATCAGGAGAGCTACTGAAGCAGCCACGGTGCTGCGTTCACTGTCTCCAGTTCACCATCAGGAGAGCTACTGTAGCAGCTTGGCGAATAAATGCTACGAGGCTACAAGCTACAGCTCCTCAGCTGGAAGTCCAGACACAACTTCTGTCTCTCTAAAGGTGGACCAGCTTTTCTCCTTAAAATGACGATGTCGGTTATCAGTTAAACGGTTACTTATTAACATCCCTAGTTTAAACACTTATTTATCATTGCCCATTTAATTGTGATGTGAAAAGATGCCAGAGCTCTGGTGCTGCAGGGCCAGAGCTCTTGTGAATCACTGCTATTGTTCATTCTCTCAAAATGTAGCCCACATTGCTCCTAGATCCCACTGCTTATCACAAAGAGACTCTGACACTTCTTCCCTAAAACGCTTCTCTCACAAAATATTAAAAGTTAGCCTTTCTTTCCCCAAGAGAGACCTGTTAACGTTGGTTTAAAATCTGTCTTTCACTCCGTTCACCATCTGTCTAGAAACTCCTCTAAAGCTTTGCTCAGTTTGCTCCAGAACAACAACAACAGTGTGGCTCGCTTCCTGTTTGTGCTACTGTGTAAAAGCAATCCAGCAGATCTGACCCGACAGTGTCACCATTGCGTAGGAACCTGACAATGTCGAGCTAAACACAACAGACATCTTCAGGAAAAAAACACCTCCTCTCTAAATGGATTATGTGCATGTTCCTTGAAAACAGTACTGACCTTGTGTGTAGGATCTGGCGGCATCTAGTGATGTGGTTGCAGTTTGCAACCAAATGGGTACCCCTCCGCTCACTCTTCCCTTTCCAAGACTGGTAACGTGAACTACCGAGTGCATCTTTACCATAATAACACTACTACAGGAGGAGTAGGAGTCAGATGGAAGCTGGCGGTACCACGTTTCACAGTGTCACAAGCATATCGGAGAACTACAATGACCGTCAGGTAACGTAAAAATGCGACGGGCTCTCACTAGAGACAGCGCTTGGCTTGTATGTTCTGAGTTACTGTAGAAACATGGCGGACTCTGTGAAGAGGACCAACAATATAGACGGCTCATTCTAATCTAACAAAATGACACGCAGGTGCAAAACATACACGCCACCTGGCCGGTGTGGTGTGTTCAACTTGTCGGCCAATACACAGATATTCACTTTGGCATGTTTTAGCTAAAAAAAAGTATGCAAATCACACTGCAAGGGTGCCATGGTTTGAAAAGGTTTGAAAACACAAACTGTTCTACATAGCAGCACTTTGAAAGGACTTTGTATCGCCTGAATGTGCTAGAGGGGATTCAAAGCTTCTCCCTTGAGCCTGAAAAACCAGCAACAACAAGTTTACCTCTTCAAAAGGAAAACCTTGGACTCAAGCATCTCATTATAGTGAACAAATTTTTCCTCCCAGTGTTTGGCTCTGTGTTAAAAAATAAAGCAACTGAATAACAACAGGTCGCTGAAGCCAACAATGTTCCAGGCTCAGACTGTCAAAGCTCCACAGCACCACAAGATCCCAAACTTAAACAAGCAGATAAAGAAGAAACCGTGTTGAGTTTTTGCTCTTACCTTTCTGTAGACAATCATGTTGGGGGAGTCGTCATCTGGGTCCACGCTGCTCATGGACCTCATAGACAGCAGAGGTCGAGTCGGGGCGGTCTGGACGCACTCCTTCAGCTCTTCAGAGCCTTCATCGCTCTCCGTGGACTCCGCAGTGCTCACCTGCTCGTCCTCCTCTTCCTCCTTCTGCTGCTGCTGCTGCTGCTGAGGTGCCTCAGCCATCACA
Organism: Pterois miles; assembly: GCA_947000775.1. NCBI lineage: Eukaryota > Metazoa > Chordata > Actinopteri > Perciformes > Scorpaenidae > Pterois > Pterois miles. The sequence goes on from CAMQGK010000634.1 coordinate 7,883,244, forward strand.
ACGTCTCCCTTTCAGCCTCCTTCTGCGTTGAGTTATCCTCTCTTCTTTATCTGCGTCAGTCTCTCTCTTCCTCCACTTTTATGTCCTGTTGTGCTCTCTCCTCAGCTGTAGGAAGAGAGAGAGATGAATTACAACTCACCACTGGTCTCCCATCTCTCCCGTCTTTTTTCTTGTCTTCTGCCAGCCGGGACATGATGGATGAAATGAAGGCATCATAAATTCACAGACTTTTCTTTGTTATCTCTTCTCTGCACTTCTTCCGCTCCGCTGTCACATGAGATTGAAGTTAGAGCAGAATAGAAGACATGATGTTGAACTTCTGCTCGTTTTTGTGCCTGCAGCTTCTTTCCTCATCTCAATAATTTATAATATATATAATAATTTGTTAGAGGAATATTACAAGCTTATTTGCCAGCATAGATAGTAATATCATGACTTGCAAATATGTGTTTTACAAAGAGGAAATAAAAATGTACTTTTGAACTCCAATTTCTACAATGAATGATATTAATGTTTTCTACATTTAGACTTCCTAGCTTATTGAACTCCTTTCTTCATTTGGTTAATAATATGTCTTCCAGTCCTATAGTGCATAATTTGAAAAAGACTTTAATCTCTTTTTCATGATTTTGTTTAATTTTTAATTAATTATTTTTTTAAATAATTTTTCGATGCCAGATTTACGAAAGTTTGTTTTATTTCGTATAGTCAATCATCATCTGTGAAATTTGTTTGAGTTTAACCTGTGAAATAAAGAAAATCAAATGATATAGAGTATCTAGAAGGGCTGTCAATTGATTAAAAAATTCAAAAGCAAATAATCACATGGTTGCCTTGACCAATCACAATTAACTGCATAATTTTTATCAGTTCAAAATGTACCTTAAAGGTAGGTTTGTCAAGTATTTAACACTCTTATCAACATGGGAGTGAACAAATATGCTGCTTTATGCAAATGCATGTATATATTAATCATTAGAAGCCAATTAAAATACAAAACAATGAGCGATATCCAGAAACCCTCACAGGTTCTGCATTTAGCATAAGACAATATGGTTAAATCATAACATGGTAAACTGCAGCCCAACAGGCAACAACAGCTGTCAGTGTGTCAGTGTGCTGACTTGACTATGACTTGCCTCAAACTGCATGTGATCATCATAAAGTGTCTGTAAAGGGGGGACTCGTGGGTACCCATAGAGCCCATTTACATTCACATAGCTAGAGGTCAGAGGTCAAGAGACCCCTTTGAAACTGGTCAGTTTTTCCTCACCAAAATTTAGCACAAGTTTGGAGCGTTATTTAGCCTCCTTCACAATAAGCCAGTATGACATGGTTGGTGCTAATATATTTCTGAGGTTTTCTAGTTTTGTATGATGCCCATATCTTCACTCTAACTTTAAAACTGAGCCACAATCTCTGACAAATTGAATGCATTAAAGAAATTAGTGGTGTTAAAACTAATTTACATTAAGGTGTTATTACGGCATTCATTTTGACAGCTGTAGTATCTAGACTAAGTAAAGACAAACGCACAAATTATTCAAATCAATCTTTCACAGAGTGCAGAAACAGAACTGTAGAGATACATTTCTGATTGAGGAAACCTAACAACATCCATCTCACGTCAGTGTAACATTACAGAATAACCATTCACAGAGACACCAGGTCAATAACGTGACCCCCATGCTAAAGCCTACACACACAAGTGCCATCCGATAACACAGGCCTGGAGGCTCTGTTCTGATGGTCAGAAAGCTGTCTAAATATTGACGCCTGAGGAGAGATGAGCCGAGACGGAGTGAGAAAAAGAACAACAACAAATGAGAAGAGATCCACGACAAGAAAAGGCAGCGTGCAGGAAGAAGAAGAGAGGAAAACATAAAAACACAGGAGTTGGTGAGAGAAAATGTAAATGAAAAGATGCCAATACAGAGCAGAACTGGACTCTACCTCCCTACATCCCTCCATCTCTCTCAGACTGTAGCACCATCCCAGCTTATTACATCCCAACCATAGCTGGGACCAGTTCTCTCTCTCATTTAGCCCATCCTAAATGGAAACTGCCTTCCACTTCCTCATCAAACCACATTCATCTCCAGCCAGCTGGTTTCCTTACTGGCTGAGTACAACACCATGAATGTGCAATATAAGGTTGTACTGAGGAAGAAAATGTATTGGAAATTGAAATTTTGAAAACCAACCTTGATTGCAAAGGCATTAAAAAAAAACAAGTCTTATCCAGTTTCAGCATTGTAATAGTTTGCAGGAACCAAACAAGGATTCAGCTTTTCTAACAACCTGCTTTATCTCTGGAAATGCAGCATTTAAATATGGAATAAAGTGAAGTTAGTTAAATTAATAATCAAAATCTTTCTCCCTAAGTTGAGTTAAAATACTTTTAAGAAGATCGACTCACTCACGCTGAAAAGCCGCAACGCAAGAAGGTGAAAACAGATGTGGAGGAATGAAGTCTCTACTCGCTTCCTGGACCTCCATAGGGCAAATGTTTGGCAAAAGGAACCCCAGAGCATTTCATGACATGTGCTTTGCCGTGCAAGTGCTCATGGGAAGTGCGGTTCACATTTGTAGTTCTCAAGTCCAAACACAGGAAGTTCCACAAATATACAAAAACTACAAAAAAACAGACTAACAAGAAAGAAAATACAGCAGAAACAAAGTGAAGTATAACCCTCTAATACAACTGTGTGTATATTATATTCACATTAAGATCTTTGAGTATTTTTTAGCAGATAACTTGGTGGGAAACATGCTGCTGGGTTTCTCTCCCTCTGTGTGAGAACTCAGGTTTGCTCTGTTGTAATCTGATTAAACACAAATTAATTTAGGAATATACACCATGTAAACACATTATCAGCTGAAGTAATGAAGGCCTCATTACTACCAATTACTGCACCCTGTAATTGGGGCTTTTGGGGGCCTCATGGGGGTCCAAAGCTTCGGAGCAATGCCCGTTTTGTTCAGCTGGATAATAATGAATATGACAATAAGCCTCGAAGTGACAAGCAGGATAATTAAGACAAGCGCAGCCTCTTTTTTCTGTTTTTCTCTTTTCTTTTGTTTTAAAGGAATCAACATTTTCTCTTTCTTTACACGAGCTTGATAAGAAGATTGATACCACTCCTGGGCAAAATATAAAGCTAGAGGCTACAGTTAGCTTAGTTTATAATACAAACACTGGAAACAAGGGGGAACGGTCCACCAGCACCTGGCTGAGAAATAGTCTGCTATATAACTTCCTGAAAAAACACAACTTCTTGCTTTTTGTGTGCAGATTAAACAAATCAGTGAGCTTCAGAGGTGCTGGAAGGCAGATTTTGTTCAGCTAGCTGTTTTCCTGTTTCCAGTCTTTATGCTAAGCCTACTTAACCCTTAATTAGCTGTAACTTTATATGTATCATACAGACATGAGTGTGGTATTAATCCTCTTGTCTAACTCTCGGCAATAAAGCGAAAAAGGCCTGAAACAGGAGGAAACAGATAGCCTGGCTCTGTGCAGAGTCCATAAGCCTGCCAACCAGCTACACTAAAGCAAATTAACATCTCATTTGTTTAATCTGAACACAAACAGTAATGAAATAAACAACAATTTGTGATTTTAAAAGAAGTTTGCCAGCTAACGCTGAGAGACAAAATCAAGATTCATATTTCCAACAATACTGAACAATTTCTTTTTTTTTTTGGAACAAATATGATTTAAAAAAGTTAGTTTTATAAAACTGTGATTTTATCCTGACAGCTGTACGTGAAACAGGTAACATGTAAAAACAAACATGTCTCTGTGTCCTCCGGTGCTCCTAACGGCATCTGCAGGATTTCACAGACCGGAGTAAAACAACCAATCAGAGCTGATCAGAGGTCAGCTGTCCAGCTGCCGTCTATGAGAGCCGGCTGTCAATCACCCGCGAACTCCGACCAAACGGCCAAACTAGGCAGCGCTGACTAAATATGAATGTTTCTGTTTCTGTAATGTTATAATGTCGTGTCAGATGTTTTCAGAAACATTCTGTCGTTACTGTTGAGCTGTAAAATGAGAAAGTTTGTGACCCGGCAGCCATGTTGAGATTCATTGAGAGAATGCCAAGCACCGCTGACATAACCGGAGCACAGCCAATAGGAACGCTCTCTCTCTGAAAAGACCTGTGATTGGTCAGAGTCTTCCATCACAGGCTATTTTCTTAAAAGCATGAAAACAGAGATGAAGTCTAGTTTTCTCTCAGACCACTTGAATTTCAAAAGGCTAAAAGGTTATTATGGATGTTTTGCCATCTTATGCCAAAAAATTCTCCGTCTCCTAGAACAGCTTTCAGTGTTCGTACTGGCAACTTGATTCACCTAAAAGAAAAATGATCCTCTGATTTACCGCCGTCTCTTTACACATTCATGGCTATGGACTCAATTTCATTCCAAAATGGCGAAAGCGCTACCACAGCGCCATCTAGCAGTTAATGTCAAAATGCATCAGAGTTTTGCCTCTATGCTTCTATACTCTTTGTTTAAATGGCACGCCCCCCCCCCCCCCACCTCCCACCCATATAGATATTATCACAGTTGTTGATGACACTGTGTTATAATTTGAGTTTACAGCTGCTGCACCTGATAAAATCAAATATTGAACTCTTGAATGGCTGCAAACACAATGTGATCCAGCTTTCCAAACCAACTTTTAATGCTGCTGGTGAACTCTGAGTAGAGCATATCTTTTTCCTGTGTGCATACAGATCGTGTGTGAATGAGAGAGAGTGTGTCTTTGCTATTGGCACAGGCATTTAGCTTCATGTCAACTGGCTGTTTAGATCAATACTCTCATCAGCCAGCTGTTTGTGTGTCTGCGAGTCTGTGGGAGGACATACAGAGTCTCAGAGGGACGATAGTGTTAACACCAGAACATGCAGCATGTGTTTGAAAATCCAAATGGGAGAAAAGTTTAATTCATTTCTGAATCAATGGCTTTCAACTTGCCGTCTTCATTATCGGCGCACCATCTGCTTAACATGTATTCCAACTCAAAATGAATAGAAGAGCCTGATTTGTTTCCCAGCAAAGCTGAAGTTCACGGTCCCATTGCTCCATCGTGCTCCTGGAATCACATGTAGCCCACATGCTGGCCTGGGATCAATACCTACAACATTCGCTGTGACTCTTGATTTTGCATATAAATGAAATGTTCGGGTTCAGTAGGCTTCTCTGATCAGCATAAATCACACAGCGAATCAGAGGGTCATCGCTGCCTCTCTGTTTGAGATGCAGTAGTCGCACCTAACTGCTTTAAAGAAAGGTGTGGTCACCCCTGACATAATATCTAATATGTCTTTCTAAAAATAGACGAGAACGTGAGGATGCATGAAGACCCCAGATGTTTACTGATGCCGCAGAGTGAATCTGCATTTTTTCATTTCTTTATTTTTTTTCATTTTCACTTCTCTCGAGACAACCGTCTACATGAGCTGTGCCTTAAGCCGGCCCTGGGTCAACCCCATGGAACAACCATAATAACCTCAGGTCGTGATTGCAGGGTTCATTAATAACATTACTTTTATTTCTAAGAAATACATTATCTTGCTTTTAAATGTTTTGTTTTTTAAGCGCACCGTGACAAAAACTATAAAGCGGAACCAAAAGGGAATAGCTTTAATATAAATTTAAACACCCATGTCGGGTGCAGTCAAGGGGAGTGGTGCGCTTATTAGTGGAGAAACCTTGCAGAAAGTGAAAATCTGAGTAACGTTGCCGACGTTGCTTTTGTCAAACTTAAGGTCAGAGTGCTAAAAGTGGGTAAAAAAATGGATAAATTCAAGTTCTTCTTCTTCAAAATGACCTATGGTTAGAGAACAGTGAATTTATGAGTCGCATGCCAAGTCAGAAAAACATAAGCCAGGATTGAGCCACGTCGGGATCTAGAGCATCAACTCCAGCAGACCTCCAGACAGCGTTTGGAGCTCCACCTCCACTGAAAGCTGAGATGATCTGGACTTTAAACTCAGTAATGAAACATCAGTCATACAGCAGCAATGACCATATTGATGTTCCAGTTGTCTTTCATATTGTGTTATGAAAGAAATATGTTTTGGCCAAGACACTCTTGCAAAGGAGCTTTGAAGTCTCAAGAGGCTTTTCCTGATTAAATACATTTCAAAATAAAGGAAAAATTCAGGGTTCCCGCAGGGTCTTGAAAAGTCAAATAACCTGAATTAATAAAGGCCTCAAAATGGCTTAAAATCTCCTAAAGTCTTAAATCCAATTTTGGCTGGTCTTAAAAATTCATTAACGTTGCTTTAATTTCAAAATAAATCTTGCTTTAAAATGTTTTGTTTTTGAGTATGCATTAACAAAATGGATGCTATCGATGCATCAGTCATATAGCAGCGGTGATGATACTGATGTTGCAGTTTTCTTTCATATCCTTAGTACTTTCTTGCCAGTATGGAAGTGCAGTTTAAATAGCGTTCATGTGGTCTTAAATGGACGCAAAATGGGTCTTAAACTGCATTCATGCTGATCACAAAAGGTCTTAAAGTTGACTTGTTAAAACCTGCAGGTGCCCTGGATATTGAGCACCAGAATGATGCTCACATCTCCAACATGATAGAAGTTTGGACACTTTGTGTTTGACGGATGGTGGTGAGGATACACATGAGGACACAGACAACCAACAGCTGTCTGTGGTGTCTCTGTCCTCACAGGACCGCTGCACTCCACCAACACACACTCAGAGCCAGCAGCCTGCAGCCTAATCTCTCTGCACACACACACACACACACACACACACACACACACACACACACACAGTAGTGCCTTGCGTACACGTTTTCACCGAACAGGAGGAAACGCGGACACGGTGACTCTACTGAACACACCTAGATGAGAGTCTGTTAACTAACCAGCCGAGTGCGCGCTCCCTTCAATCACAAATGGATTTATCATCGTCTCTCTGGTGCGCGCGCATACACACGTGCACATCCCCGACATGCACAGTACTGTAACGTCCTCACGGTGAGATTAACAGTATTACAGTAACGTGATGGAGTCCGTCAGAGCGCACAGCGCAGCGCAAAGTCCTCTTTCATACACATCCTTAACGGCTACTCTCTCTCTCTCTTCTCTCTCTCTCTCTTCTTCCCTCTCTCTATCTCATCCTCTCTCCTACCACCCCTCCATCCTCCCTCCTTACCTCAGCGCTGGCTCCTCTCTCGCTTGGAGCTCCGAAACCAAAAAGCGGCTTCAGCGAGTCCGACTAGTCACCAGAGCGCTGCTGCACACTGAGAGAGAGAGAGAGGAGGGGGGGGGGGAGAGAGAGAGAGAGAGAGAGAGAGAGAGAGAGAGAGAGAGGGTGAGGGAGAGAGAGAGAGAGAGAGAGAGAGAGAGAGAGACTGAGGGAGAGAGAGAGAGACTGAGGGAGAGAGAGAGAGAGAGAGAGAGAGAGAGAGAGAGAGAGACTGGGAGAGAGAGAGACTGAGAGAGAGAGAGAGAGAGAGAGAGAGAGAGAGAGAGACTGAGGGAGAGAGAGAGAGAGAGACTGAGGGAGAGAGAGACTGAGGTTGAGAGAGAGGGAGAGAGAGAGAGAGAGAGAGAGAGAGAGAGAGACTGAGGGAGAGAGAGACTGAGGTCGAGAGAGAGGGAGAGAGAGAGAGACTGAGAGAGAGAGAGAGAGAGAGACTGAGAGAGAGAGAGAGATGAGAGAGAGACAGAGAGAGAGAGAGAGAGAGACTGAGAGAGAGAGAGACTGAGGTCGAGAGTGAGGGAGAGAGAGAGACTGAGAGAGAGAGAGAGAGAGAGAGAGAGAGAGAAGAGAGATGAGAGAGAGAGAAAGACTGAGGGAGAGAGAGAGATGAGGGAGAGACTGAGGGAGAGAGAAAGACTGAGGTGAGAGAGAGGGAGAGAGAGTGACTGAGGGAGAGAGAGACTGAGGGAGAGAGAGACTGAGGTCGAGAGACTGAGGGAGAGAGAGAGACTGAGGGAGAGAGAGAGAGAGAGAGAGAGAGAGAGAGACTGAGGTCGAGAGAGAGGGAGAGAGAGACTGAGAGAGAGAGAGAGAGAGAGGCTGAGGGAGAGAGAGAGAGAGAGACTAGAGAGAGAGAGAGACTGAGGGAGAGAGAGACTGAGGTCGAGAGAGAGGGAGAGAGAGCGACTGAGAGAGAGAGAGAGAGAGAGAGACTGAGAGAGAGAGAGAGAGAGACAGAGAGAGAGAGACTGAGGGAGAGAGAGAGAGACTGAGGGAGAGAGAGAGACTGAGGGAGAGAGAGAGAGAGAGAGAGACTGAGGGAGACAGAGACTGAGGTCGAGAGAGAGGGAGAGAGAGAGACTGAGATAGAGAGAGAGAAAGAGAGACTGAGAGAGAGAGAGAGAGAGACAGAGAGAGACTGAGGGAGAGAGAGAGAGACTGAGGGATCAGAAGCAGCTGCTGCTCTCTCTACCACTAATATACAGTCATTCCTGTTTTGTGAAGCTAAAACTACAGTCACACTGTGGAAGAAGAAGAAGAAGAAGAAGAAGAAGAAGAAGAAGAAGAAGAAGAAGAAGAAGTCCCATCCTCCAAGGTAGCACACCCCGGTGTCATAGTATGGCTCTCCTGGAGCAGATTCTGGGGGGTTCATTGCCTTTTTCAAGGGCACCTCTGCAGCTACCAGTCTGAGCTCCAGACTTGGTTTGAAAGGGGACTTGAACCAACAACCTTCCAGTTTGCTATCGCCTCTAATCTAAATACTCACATAAATACTGTTCACAACTTCCCATCTCATAAACACGAGTTCACAAGTTCCAGTTGAAGGCAGCATAACTCCTGAAATTTATCTTTTAGCACAAATTCAAGCAGGAAGACAATTTTGTCATCACTGTGAGGCTCCGCCTCTCAGTTATTAACCAATAATTTCACAGGATTTGTTCACAGACACATCCAGTCATTTTAGCAGACGAATAAACGACCTCACCCTTTTTGTCTCTCCCACCACCATCAGTGTCAGCAGCTCCTTAGGGGGGACTGGCTGCTATCTATAAGGCTCTATCCCCATAAATCTATCTGATTAATGGACTTTACTCCAACGTCTTTACCAGGTAAAGCTTGTCCTCTCTCCTGACTGAAACTAAACAACATCTAATGCTCACCAGGTGGGAAACTGAGTCATACAAAAGAAGGCGGTGAACTCTTGGGCACTTTCTTAGCACAACGTTTAAAGCAAGGCTTTTGTCTCTACCTTGTTCTAAAGTTGTGTAATGAAACATGAGCACGAGTCAATTATCTCAGGATAGCAAAAGTCATTTTCTCAAGATAACGAGTTCATTATTCAATTAGCTGGGAAAAATAAAGGTGGTTTGGTTGAGATAACAACAAAATTAACCTGTTACCAACTTGAGATAATTAATTCATTATCCACAGATAACAGGATTAAAAACAACAGCCCTCCTCGGCACTGATCGCCCTCTGAAAAAAATAAAATAAACTCGAATGGCACTCGGAGAGTGTAGACCTCCACCAAGGTGCTCGAATATGAATGTCTCCCTCTACGTTTTTGTTTACGCTGAGATCAGCTGTACGTAGCGGAGCATCGTAAAACACTTCACTCAAACTGGACAGAAATAAAATAAAACTCACCTAAACCGTCGTCTTGAGGCTGTCCAACAATCACCAAGTGTGCTTTGGTGGAACTCTACTCTTTGATTACGCTCAGGTGTGCCGGCCTCGTACGCCCCCAGAAGGTCGGCAGCCACGCCCACCTGCACATATACATAACACAGAAGGTAAGACAAGGGCTAACAACACAGGAAACAACAGGGCAGGGAACACACAGGGAAACACTGGGGAAAACTGGAACGGATTCAACGATCATCCATCCATCCGCAATCGCTTATCCCGTTCGGGGTCGTGGGGGGACCGGAGCTGATCCCAGCTGGCACTGGGTGAAGGCGGGGTTCACCCTGGACAGGTCGCCAGTCCATCGCAGGGCACATAGAGACAGACAACCATCCACGCTCACAGTCACAACTACGGGCAATTTAAAGTCATCAATTAACCTGCGTGTCTTTGGACTGTGGGAGGAAGCCGAGGAACCCGGAGAAAACCCACACTAACACGAGGAAAACATGTAAACTCCACACAGAAGAGCCCCAAGCCGGATTCGAGCCCCAAGGCGGATCCCTCTTGCTGTGAGGCGACAGTGCTAACCACTGCACCACCGTGCAGCCCCCGGCTTCTAAGATCATAACAGGTGATCAAAAAAATATCAGTGTGCCGTTTCTCATTTTCTGTATTGAGGTAATAAATGAAAGATTGGGGTGCTGTTGTAGCTCAGTAGAGCAGGCGCCCCATGTACCGAGGCCGAGTCCCTACTGCGGCGGCCCCAGGCTCAAATCCGGCCTCAAGTCCTTCGCTGCACGTCGTCCCCTCTGTCTCCCTCTTTCAGTACTCTGTCACTGTCAATAAAGGAAAAAAGCTCCAAAATAATACTTAAAGAAATAAAGAAAGACAGAAATCTTAATTTCTGTCTTACAATCACTGGGGACTGATGTGTGTTGTGTTCTGGGGGGTCGAACCTTAACCCTAGAGTGGTCTCCAAATCCAAATTTCACCTAAGGCACCAAAAGGGGTAGAGCCAGCCCTGACGAGCTTAATATCCACCTAACAGTAACTCTTCCTCTCATGCAACAAAACCAATAAAGTCCTTTTCCTCTTAAAACTTTCCCCACGTTCACCTCTTCCCCTCTTTGTAACTCTCCCATCTTGAACAGAAGCAGCTCTAAAACCAGAGAAACGCTGAGCTGATGGGGACGATTGGTCGAGACACATCAGCGTCTCTGATGCAACGATGGACTGAGGGAGGAAACTCAGGAGGTTACACTCCCTCACTGTACTATACTGTATGTGTGTGTTGTTGCAACCACATCTCTCACATTAAAGCTCGTCACCACACAGCGTGTTCACAGCGACTCGGGCAGCATATTCTCACTGCTGCTGGTGGAGAGAGACTAAAAATATTTGCTGCCCTAATTCAACACAACGTTACTGGGACAGCGAGAGGAGTGACAGCGCGCTTCAAAAGCCAGTTGTTTCTCTCGTTCTTTGCTTTCTCACTTTCATCTGCTGTTTAGTGTGCAAATGGGGGGAAAAATGGACGTCAATATGCTCACAAATCAATACATGCACTTACCAACTAACTGTTGTCAAAAACAACATTGATACTAATGGAGCACTCTGGTCTGACAAGCTGACATTCACACACACACACACACACACACACACACACACACACACACACACACACGCACCATGTCTACTACTAGCCTCCACTCTGGACCGACTGAAATATTGAGCAACAGTAAACAGGAAGAGAGGATCCCACTGGGAAGTGTGTATGTGTGTGCAAATGTGGGGCAACTCCCACCCAACCACTTATCACACACACACACACACACACATCTATGTTAGCGTGGTGTTGTTCTGTCTGTTAGCATCATGGAGACACAGATTATTGAATGAACCTACTGGGCACAAGCTCGGGGCCCCAACAGGTTAGGGGGCCCCTGGGCCTCTGATTGAAGATGTGAAACAGCCATTAAAAGAGACGCAAAACTACCACAGAGATTAACAATAAGCAAAACGACACACAAAAAAAAAAAGACAGAATACAACCACAAAGAGACTCAAAACTCCCATAGATGCAAAATGACCAAAACAAGACACAAAATACACAAAAGAGGACAGAATATGACCACAAAGAGATGGAAAAAATCTACAGAGACACAATACCACCAAAAAGAGACAGAATACAGCCATAAAGTGGTGCAAAACATCTACAAAGAGACAGACGACCAAAAAGAGACCTCAAACTAACCAAAGAGAGACACAATACGACCACAAGAGACACAAAATACCCAAAGAGAGACACAATATGACCACAAGAGACACAAAATATCTACAAAGAGACACAAAACCAGCAAAGACACCTCAAACTGACCAGAAAGAGACAAAATACAACCACAGAGACAGAAAACAACCAGAGAGGCACAATACGACCAAAGAGAGACACAATATGACCACAAATAGACACAATATGACCACAAAGAGACAAAACATCTACAAAGAGACACAAGACAACAAATAAGAGACAGAATCCGACCACAAACAGACACAAAACGAGCAGAAAATGTCTCTCTGTTTCTTGTTCTTGTGTAGGATATGTGGGGTCTTTACATGTCTATGCCCAGGGGCCCATTGTCTCATAATCGGTTAGCACCCTCTGAGGGTAAAAGCTGTATAAAGAAGTATGAGAGCGTAATATGAAATAGGATATAATCACTTTTACAGATTTTGAAACTGTTCAGAAAGTAGCCTCAGTGAGGAAAAAACACACCATAAATGAAGTAAAATCTAATGTACATAACCCATGAAACTAATGTTAGTATTTTAACATTATCGAGGTGTAAAATACATAAAGTTCACTCTAATTTAATGCTAAACTAGTAAGCATACTTTCCCTGTATTTGACCTCATTGAAAGTACAATATTTGGATATCTGTATCATATGTGGGGACTCACAGTAAATGTCAATATGGACAGTATATTCATTCCATCATAAAGCAAAACCTAGGATTAATACGTTCCCTGCTGTCTATATATAGTGTAACACGGGGCTCCTGAATACCCTGAAGAGTCAATGGGAGAAGGATTTTAGGAGGAAGGTGCTGGAAATAAGTGTCACATCATCTATATGCATGAGCCATGTGGTGACAGAGTTCAACAGAGAGCTTCATCTCCACTGGACCAAGTCTCTATCATAACATTTACACAACTCGAAGTTAAGCTGGGTGGCTCCAGTCCGACACAGAACCTGACTATCACAAAGACCCCGGGGTGAACATTTACATGAAGATAAAGACAATGTTCAGAATTCATTCAGCCATTTCCTGCTGCGTATCTGGTGGTACTGGTACAGTGACAGGGCAAGAAAAGTAGCCCAGATGCCCTGACTTCTCCCTGGCTTCTTCCTGCAGCTCCTGCTGAGGGATCCTAAAGCCAGATGGGATATATAATCCCTCTGTGTGTTCTGGGTCTGCCCAGAGGAAATCCTTCCAGCTGGATGTGCCTCCGCAGGCATCCAGGGGCCATCTAATCACACGCCAGAACCATCTTAAAGGGGACATATCATGACAAACTTTTGCATGATTTTACATTCGGGTATCTGGAGTACCTACCATCCATAGACTGTGTATAAGAAGTGGACGTAGTCACTGTGACGTCACACATTTGTTTGTGCACTCGAGTTTGGCATCTTGGCCGTCGCCGTCTTGATTATTTGCAACCAGAAGAGACATCAATGGGTGGTACAACCGAACAAATGAGACATTTTTAGGCGACCAAACTGTTATTAACAATTCATGAACTGGAAACACACTGTGAAAGAGTTAAGGTTGACGAAAACACAGACAGCTCCCAGACTGGACAACGCCGTGGTAACAACCTGTCAATCACAAGGTAGCCCTGCCCTAAAGCATCCCCTGATTTATGGTATATTTGACTCTAAATGGGACCATAATTTACTAAATGAACATCATGCGGCATTGAAGACTTGAAACTAGTGATTGAGACCATAAACTCATGTTTATAATGTTTACTGAGATAATAAATCAAGTGAGAAGTAGGATCATTTTCTCATAGATTTCCATACAATCAGACTTCTTTAGGTAACCAGAGTAGTCGCCCCCTGCTGGCTGTAAGAAACAATGCAAGTTCAGGACATTTCAGCTTTGGCTTCACTTTTCAGACCCACTGCTATCAACCCACAAACTATGAAATAAGACAACCCAGTCAGTGTTTTGTGAGCTGTCTAGCTCAGGAAACATGATTCAACAAGCCATCCAGATTTGACCCCCCTTCCTATGTCACATGTAGGCTCAGTGGAATATACCGCCGCCCCATCTTAGCGTCTCCGCCCACGGCTTGAGAACTACCTTTGCAAAGGTGCACCATGTTTTATTCGCAAGCCAATCTGAGCAGACTAGGTTCTTTTTCTTAAAGAGACAGGCGATGAAACCATCCCTGTTTCACTCCCAACTCATCAAATACCAGCGATTGGCATCGGGAACCTTTAGCGTCTGTATGTGATGAATGTGGCTTTCGGCTAACTCCAGTGTAAACCCACCCATAACGTTATTCGATGGTCAAAGCAAGTGGCGTAGTATTAACAGCGTGAGAGTCCATGAAGGGGTAGTGGATGAGTCAAACAAACACAAGACGTTCTTTTTGTATCCTGTGTGAAACTACAAGTAACATTAACTTATTTTGTCACGTCAGTCGTTAGTCAGTTAATATCATCAGTCATGTGAGCATCTAGTCAGTGAGGTTAACGTCAACCACAACTGTTTCCTAACCCTAACAAAGTGGCTGTGTTGCCTAAACCTAACTTCCTGTGAAAACAGAAGTTTGCACTATGCATGTAACGAGCACATATTGACCAAGCCTCCAGGAAGAGCATCGATCGTTGATGCCAGTTTTTGTAGTGGCCAAACGGTGGTACTACACCTTCTGTGTCGTCACATGATGCCATTGAACCCAAAAGACTTTTTCCAATAGACTTACATTGAGAAAAAGACATTGATAACTCAGCAGATTTTTTTTTTTGAGTTAAATCAACAGGTAAACTCAACTTAGCTTCTTTTCAATACAGAAGAGCAGCACTGCAAAAGAAACTGATCTAAGTTGCTTGTATCTGTGATTACTACCCAAATTTTATGACCTAAATCTAAAGGATAGTGCAGGAGGAGGCTGAGTAGGTGGAGGGAGTTTGCATATCAGATAGGGTGAACTCTTTCCAGCAAATGAAGAGGTGGCTAACAGCAGTTTTGGATGGTTTTATCCTCTACTTCACACTTTTCTAAAACAGTATTGTTGTATATGTACACCTACAGAACGCATTAGGAACGATTCCTGTATCGAGTTTGTTGATCACCTTTTCATGACTTTGTTAATGGACTAATTAGAACTTCTCACAGCGCTTCACATCTTATTAAAAGCTGAGATCAAGAGTAGAAATAGCGATGAGAGATGCCAAAGACGTGTCTATGTCAGTGGGACGGTCTGCTGAATCCATCAGACAGTGATGCAGACTGACAGGTATATTGTGTAAATCGTCGGATCTCCAGCACGAAGGGGCTGTTCGCATCTCGAATGACAGCGAACAACAAAGCTCGGCCTCTGAAGAACAAAACACCTCTTTGGCTGACTCTCCTCCTGAGAGCCTGATAAGAGACGTGAAGGCGTTGTGTGGGCTGCTGGAGAGCGTCGGATAAAAGCATCGAGGGTCCACACGACACGAGGTGGAAGGAGAGATGACCACATGCTGGTAAACAGAGAGGTTTCAGTCACACGGCGGCAGAGATGAAATGGAGATTTTAGCTTGAAAGTTGACAACCTTCTTATGTACAGAACAGAGTCTGATGTAAATGTGTTCAGTTAAGATCTTCAAAGGTTTACAATCACGTGTGCAGAGCTTCTTCATGTTATCCTGATACTGACGGCTGTTAGTGCAATCAGAGTTGCTTTCAGCTCATCCATGTCAGCGTTTCCAGGTCAGATACGCTGTTGGTGCTACCACATTAAACTCAGGCATTTTCAAAATCTACATAATGAATTTAAACCTGTGGATTTTAACTGTTGTTTTAATTACATATACGGATCAGCCATAACATTATGACCACCTACCTGATATTGAGTAGCACATCCCACAGGTGGTTGATTGATTTGACATCTGGAGACTTTGGAGGCCAAGTCAACACCTCAAACTCAAAACATTCTTGAACCATTTTTGCCGTGTGCTTCCGCCGGCTTGCCTTCTTCCCATAGTGCATCCTGGTGCCATGTCTTTCCCAGGTCAACAACGCACCCGGCCATCCACATGATGTAAAAGACAACATGATTCATCAGACCAGGCCACCTTCTTCCTTTGCTCCGTCATTCAGTTCTGATGCTCTCGTGCCCATTGTAGGAGCTTTTGGCGGTGGACGTGGGTCAGCATGAGCACCCTGACCGGTTTGCGGCTACGCAGCCCCATACGCAATAAACTGTACTGCACTGTGTGTTCTGACACCTTTCTATCAGAACCAGCATTAACTTTTTCAGCAATTTGAGCTCCAGTAGCTCTTCTATTGGATCGGACAGCACAAGCCGCCTAATTGATTTGTGACACACTTTTTAAATAACATACTTCTTAATCTTCGGACTCGGGGGAAGATGTCAAGCATTTTCAAGTCGAAAGGCTCAAGTAAGTCTGTGTGAAGTCAGGAGTCACTGGTCAAGTTGCAAGTCTCTCTGAATTTGTCAAGTCATCAAAGTTCTGACTCGAGTCCACTGTTGTTGTAGCTGCTGTGGCAGTGGACCAATCACGTCTCATTAAATCGAACATCTCTTCTGGGGAAGCACTTCAAGCTAAATCCTACAGACAACAACACAAAAAGGATCGATTGCAGGTGTCCTTTGACTGGAGACTGGTTTCATTACGACTTGGTTCTGGGTTATTTCAGTCGATACAGCGCTAATCATGACTCAGAAGCAGTCGGCACTCACAACACAGAAACAGCCCAGCGGGTAATGTACAAGTAAACACAAAGGCACCTTAAACATAACATTTTTTGCAACCTGTATACCCCTGAATCCTGGAGATACTGAATGACGGCTTCATGTTTACACCCACAGGTTCACATTTAGCTCTTTGCAAATGAACTCTTTCAGACACAGAAACACAGCAGGTTCCAGCTGTCCCTGATCAGACTCCTATTTAGGCATCGCACACTTTCGCGCTATAGAAAATCCTTGAAAGGAACCCCAGGTGATTCGGCCCACACATTTTCCACCTGTACGAAGATGACTAATCTGTGGCCTCCTCCGTATTAAAGCTCTCCTCCTCTGCAGCCAGACTGCGTCGCTGCTGCGATGGCCTCAAACAGCCCCGAACAATCGCTGCAGGTGGAGCGACTGAAACAAGCGCAGGTCAACTCACAGCAGCGGAGGTGACAAACAAACACATCTGATCAGAGCTCTCCCAGCTCTGCCACTTTTTTGTGCACAAATGAGTCAGATGTTTATTCTTATAACAGTCAGATATGTTAGCGCTTTAACGCTGAAAAAGCCTTGTTTTATTTGGACTGTGAAAGTATTTAGCTGTGGGGAAACTGTGCCAGGATTTACTGCGACTTCAGAGGTAAAGCAGCTTTTCTTTTAAATCCCTACTGGCAGTCAAAAAGCCTCTGGAAAAGGTTATATTATCAATGTCATGATAAGAACTATGGCAGCTTTAGAGGCAACTTATAGAGGCAACTTTGACTTTGTTTCTCTCTGTTTGGCTTTGAGTAAAATTGTCAATATGGCAAGCTACACACACCCATACATATCAATATATTTTTAAAGAGGTGATGTTGATTTTCTCAATGTACACTGGTAATTCATTTTAGGATTATTTAAAAGTCTAAACATAATAGTGTACGCATAAAAGTTCATTCTTGATCCAGCTGATAAAACAGCCGTTATCAGTCGCTATAAGCACCAGAGATGTGAGTCAGTAGGGGCCTACTGAAATCACTGGTAGGTTTCATCCAGTCCAATCCGAATTTATTTATAAAGCATGCTTAAAAACAACAAAAGTTAACCAAAGTGATGCACAGTTAAACATAAAAAAACATAAAACAACACAATAAAACACTAACTTAACACCACCAGGATATTAAAATAATAAATGTGTTTAGAGCAGTAGAGAAGGGAAAAGGATTAAACGAGGAAACTCTCATGCCAAGCCAAAAAACAAGGAATAAAAGTGCGTTTTGAGGTTACAAACAGGCAGTGTTGAGGACAGCCCAGTATGTGGAGGCAGAGCGATCCAGAGTGTTGGATGTTTTATTGTGTAGTCACCTGGTTGATCACTGACAATTTTGTTGCCTAAACCCAAAGAAAGCATTTTTGTTTGTGGTCCAAAACTGTGTCTCATAGCTTATATCAAGTTTTTTTATTTATGCTCAGATAGCATTTCACCTGAATGGTGGTGCAGTGGTTAGCGCTAGGTTGGTTTGTCGCTTCACAGCAAGAGGGTAGCAGGTTCGAATCCGGCTTGGGGTCCTTCTGTGTGGAGTTCCCATGTTCTCCTTGTGTTAGCGTGGGTTTTCTCCGGGTTCTCCAGCTCCCTACCACAGTCCAGAGACATGTAGGTTATTTGATGACTCTAAATGTGTCGATGCATGAATATCCCTCCACTCACTTTACCCTTGAAAGACTGTAGTAACCGGGGTAATGCCGTTCGTCTTGCTCAAAGGTCATCCGTACAGCAATAACACTACAGTAGGAGCCATGGAAGTCAGCTGGCAGCTGCCTGTATCATACAAAAGAGCGCTGGAGAACTATAGTGGCCTTCAGGTAACATAGAAACACAGAAATCTCTCTCTAGAGCCAGAGTTTGGTTTTCTGTTCTGGGCTATTGTAAAAACATGGGGGACTCCGTGAAGAGGACCTGCTCCCTATGTAGATATGAAGGGCTCATTCTAAGCTAAAGACAACACAACGATTCTTAGTTTCAACTACAGTCAGTTTCACTTTAATGTTACACATTAGTCCTTTAATACTTTGGCGAAGTACACATTACCCATTCATGGCATCAGAACCAAACACTTGCACTTATGCACAGAACAGTCTAAGACAGCCTTATTTCCACATGATCATAGCTCACCCACTAATGTTTACTTCCAGTACGGTGTAACAGTTTAGATGTAGAAAGGTCTCTAATGTGTGAAAAATAATGCTGAATTATCTCCAATCATCTCTTTCAGCAGTGGTGGCCAGTTGTTGCGTAACGGGTGCAGAAGAAAACAAGGTGAGGAGGTTGAGGCTGTGAGAGCAGTTAAAGTGCAATCAGGTGAATCAGTGTGATAGGGGAACAATAGGAGCCTGAGGCAGACTCGGTCCACATCCCAGACCTCTACCCTCTCTGGTTACTCACTGCCAGATACAATCAGACAGACGCTCTGCAGGAGAAACTAAATCTGTCCTCGCCAAAAACGAGCTGCTGGTATTAATCTATGAGCGGAGAACATTATTCATTTCATTTAGGTTTATTTTATAAGGACAGAGCAGGTTGATGAACAAGATAAATCACAAGATGTAAACAGTTAGCAAGAATGCTAATTTACATAATTCATGACTAATTATATTGGCTGCTGTTAACTCTGGGGAGCCGGACACATGAAATAATCATCAGAAAATTACTTTTTTCTCCCCAGATTTTAATTTAATTTAATGTGCATTTCTTGTCTGCATAATATTTGACTTTCATGTCAGTTTGTTGATTGTTTGGGAGTTTTTGTTTTGTTTTGTTTGTTTTTTTTACACAAAAAACTTTTTTATAAATTGCATGCATTAATTAATTTATCACTTCTGAATTATATTTTATAGTATTTTCATATATAAACTGTATTTATATTATACTTACATACCATCATACACACATTGATCTATTGTATTATTTTTTATCTTTTTATTCATTATTTTACTATAGTGTACAGGTACCAGCCACTTTAATGCCTGTGTACAAATACACTATAATACAATAAGTGTTTATATATATATATATATATATATATATATATAAGCAGCAAACAGCAGCGCAGAAACACAAGTCAACAGCACCACGAATCAATACGGCATTTATTTATTTCAGAAACTTTAATACTGTGATCACTGCAAATGTCTTTTTCATACCTTTACATGTTACAAAGACAATGGATCCGGGATGTAAACAGTATTTTCAGTCCTGTAAAACTTATGGTCCTCTTGAAAACGCCGTTCTTTATCTGCAGTCAGAGCTGATCAGTGTACTGTTTGAGTTTGTTCTTCCAGCGGGAGGAAACCAAACGGATCACGACACGGCGATGCAGCCGTGACTCTTCCTCCCCTGCTGCAATAACTAACCTCGCAAGTTGTGCTCGACTGAATACCAGCATCCTCTGCAGAACAAACAACACCCAGCCTGCTCTGGTCTGATCAGCGATGCTCGAGGAAAAACACGGGTTCAGGTTTTCTGGAGTGAATAAAGTCGAGCACCTTCCTCTGAAACTGCACTGGCAGGAAAACTACGGAGCAACATCCAGAAACAAAGATTGCACAGGGATGGATCAATTCACCTTCTTATCCAAAACCTGTCAACACAATACTTTATAGAAAACATTGTGCAAAGGTTCGTAAAAATAAAAGGTATTACAAAATGAAACATTGGAACATCTGAACATTCACATTTCCCTCTGAAAAGCACCAAAAACAAGCGGAACTGTAAAATAAATCAACATTCACACTGAAGTAACTGCTGTGTGTGTTTATGTCTCTGAATAAACCGTATTTAACATCCAACTCGATGCACACTTTTAAAGATGCGAGCAAAACATCTGCACTGCACAGTTTGTCATCTGGCCATACTTCATTTGAAAATACAAAAAACTAGAGCACTTTCCATGTACAATAAAATACGAAACATTACCTATTAGTCATCATTTACGCATCGACGCACTCTGGTTCTGGTGCTCGAAACAATTTACAGTCCAAACGTTCCTGGATCTCTGCCGATATGACTCAGATTTTATGTAGATTTCACATTATTGGATGACAACTTGACTGCTTTACACAACTGGCCAACTTATTAAAACCACCAAATCGGAGCACTTGACTGTCCACTGGTGTTATGATCCACAGAGATTCTTAAAACAGAACCTGTTTCCATCTTTTTGTCAAGAGTTCACTCATCTTCCTGCAAAACTGCAGAGCTGAGCGTCAGTTATAGTAAACATCACATTTCTTTAGGCTTGTTTATAATCTCTTTACATTCAGACCGGGTGCCGTTTCGTGCTGTACGCTGCAGGGTTTTAATTGCATCGATTTAAGATGCAAATTTACTCTTTTTTTTTTTTTTTTGTGAAAAGTGGGGGAGGAATTAAGGCTTATATTAGACCACGTTTGTGAACAGCGACCTGAAATAACCCCAACACAGACACCTGGCTGAGGAAATAGCTTACTCGGGTTGTACGTAGCTTTGTGATTTGGGGGGACATTTCTTCCAATACGCTCTGATTACAGGCGCCAGCTGCCCTGAAGGATACACTGCATGCAAATGAAGGCAAAGGCACACATTAGGGCTGTCCTCCATACCGGTTTTTGGGCTTCGAAGCTTGGGTGAGAAATATTCGAAACGATTCAAAGTTTCGCTTTGCGGCGTGACATCCATCTGACAATTACTATGCTGAATATGAATTGTGGCACTATTCCTTATTTCATGGGATATTTTGGGATTTATACATTATCATAGAGAGGTGAAGTCCCGTCCAATGGGGAGGGTTATTTCAGAAAAAAATATGAACGTAGTCAACAGAGAGAGATAAAGCTTTTTTTGATCCCATCTGAATTGCACCATGAATCACACACATTTGTCAATTTAAAAGATAATTTTACAAGTCAAGAAAATCATAGGTTGTCATAAAGCTAGTATAAGACTGAAAATATGTAGTTAGAAACACTACATACACAAAAGTCTCTGAAGCTACGATTATTGTGTGTTTCGTACTGGGGTGAACTCAAACCAGCAACAGGTCTCACTCGTTCTTTCTCCTCCCAGCTGGTAGAAAGACCAGGAGTCACTGGATAAAACACATCGGGTTTCATTTGAGCATGGAGCATAGCTAAGTTATCTCACTAGTGCCGGTGATGAGAGCTGTAGTTCACTGAACGCTTTCACACAAAACTAAATGATACTACGACAAACTGAGACTTTGACTTTGCAAAATTATCTTTTAAACTGATAAACATCATATGTGATTCATGGCACAATTCAAACAGGATCAAATCATTATTTGTCTCTCATCATTGACTATTGATCATAATTTTTTCAAACTATGGTCCCATGGTGGTCCACCGGAAGAGGAGGGGCTTCTCCTCTCTATAGCATCAATATATTAGGGCTGTCAAAGATAATGCAGTAATAATGCATTAACACAAATTTATCTTAACGCCGCTAATTTATTTAACAAATTAACACAATGGCTCTTTTGGAGGTTCTAAATCTAGAGGTAAGATACTGGCATCATATGAAACTAGAAAACCTAATGAGTGTCATACTAGCTTATACAACCATGTACTTATATATACAACCATGTTATACTAGCTTGCTCTGAAGAGCATTAAATAACACTCCAAACTTCGTCATGTCTATTTTGAAGGGGTCCCTTGACCTCTGACCTCTAGATATGAGGATGTAAATGGGTTCTATGGGTACCCACGAGTCTCCCCTTTACAGAAATGCCCACTTTATGATAATCACATGCAGTTTGGGAGAAGTCATAGTCAAGTCAGCACACTGACACACTGATAGCTGTAGTTGTCTGCTGGGCTGCAGTTTGCCATGTTATGATTTGAGTGTATTTTTTTTTTTTTTATGATAAATGCAGAACCTGTGAGGGTTTCTGGACAATATTTGTCATTGTTTTGTGTGCTAAATTGATTTCCAATAAGAAATATATACATGCATTTGCATAAAACAGCGTATTGTCCACTCCCATGTTGATAAGAGTATTAAATACTTGACAAATCAAACAAACAGATTAAAAATGTGCGATTAACTACAATTAATCATGGGCAATCGTGATTAATCGCAATTAAATATTTTAATTGCTTGACAGCCCTAATAGGTGCATATACACAAATCAAAACAAAGCATTCAAACACTGATTTGGAGGTTGATTACCATGGAAACGGACAAAGCTTTGAAGCATTTGGGTCAGCCCTAGCACACACACACACATTTCCATACACGACTTCACACTCTGGTCCCTGTCTGGAGGCTTGTGTTCAGTAAAATACGAACAAGAAAGCAGCAGATTCCCCCGTACAGACATGTATGAGGTCTTCAACTGTGAGTATGACTGAAACTAGGTGTGTGTGTGTGTGTGTGTGTGTGTGTGTGTGTGTGTGTGTGTGTTACCAGGTGTGTTAATTTTTCAGGATGATGAAGAAGAAGTGGAAGAAGAGCCTTTCCCTTTCATCTGCTCTCCAGGTGCTGTTTCAAAGGCACGTCCCTGCTCTGCCTGGGAGTAAATGACCAAAATAAGTGACTGTAGGCACGGCTGGATAGACTGATGTACATTCACACTACGACAACACACACTGCCACCGGTACAGTACGTAGCTCCTTCTTATCGTGGGCATTTTAACCATATAAGTTTGTTTAATTACTTTCTCCTCACGCTCCCAACGAATACTGAACCTGAGGAAAACTACAAATTTAAAATACATACATACAAGTACACCTAAGGTCTGCTCCCTTTATCAAAAATCAACCCTTTTGATTGTCTCTCGGCTTCTGATTTTTCCTCCTGTTGTTTTTGCGCATTTGGCCTCCCGGTCGACTGATTGCTGAAGAGGCGGTGGAAAAAATACAGTGACTGGCAGCACATTTAATAATCATGACATTTCCACTGGTCACCACTAGAGGGCACTGTTAAGCA
Organism: Pterois miles; assembly: GCA_947000775.1. Classification (NCBI taxonomy): domain Eukaryota; kingdom Metazoa; phylum Chordata; class Actinopteri; order Perciformes; family Scorpaenidae; genus Pterois; species Pterois miles. Next base: position 7,906,776 of record CAMQGK010000634.1, read on the forward strand.
ACACGACAGCAGGCTCGGGCACCACGAAATACAACAGAATACAGAAGAAAAAGCATATATTTTAGCCGGAATTAAGAAAGAAAGCCATTTAAATAATAATATCGCTAGTGACCTTTTTCTCGAGGAACTAAACACTGATGTCAGTTGTACTGTACGAATAGAACAACTTATTTATTGGAATTATAGTACAAGGAAATAAATTAACCTCCCTCCCAAAAAAATGTCATTTCTTATCAGCTGGCTCTCTGGATTCCAGATGGTGGGATGCTAAAGTCCTCTCTGTCCTTCTTCCCAAAGCATGACTGCTTTAAAGGAAGATGGAGTCTTTTACTTAAATCTTTTCCCACATCGAACTTCTTCCCAAAGAAAACTCGAGACACGAGTCCTGACTTCTTCCTATTGCTTTTAAGACACATACAATTGGGATGGAGCAAAGCACTCTGGATATCAGTCATGTTTAATGGCTTATAAATATACTCCTCTGTCAGGGTTTGTGCTAGAGATAGACGGGATGCTGTAATCCAGATCTGAGTGACACAGAGGAGGAAAAATAAACTGTAAATCCGTATTTCCCTTCTGCTCGGAGGCGACCTGCTTCCGCGACGACCCTTCGGTGGGCAGAAACTTCTTTACACTCCGTTTACATGTGAAGGAAATGAAGCCCCTCCTGCGTCCTGTTGTCTTGAGGCTTCAGATTCATTGTTGTGTTACAGCGAACTCCATGTGCAGGGCGGGCAGATTTGTTGTCGTACCTGTCTGACGTCGCATGGTGTGGATGTCTCTGCTACCCTCTGCTGTGGCGGGTTCGGTTTGGCACTAACGACTCACCTTTCAGAGAAGCTGGCAAACATTAGAAAAAAAAAAAAAGAGAGGAAAAGGCCAGATATTGACTGTAGGTTGTCTCTAAAAAGAGAAGCATCCACTGAGAGAGCATGGCAGGGGGAGTCTTGTGTTTACATCAGGGTGAGGCAAAGCTGACCTCTTGAGAAAGAGGAGGGAGGGGAGAGCTTCGTCTTTGTTGGCAATTTTGCAAAAACAATTTTGGCACAGCGAGATGAGAGAAATTCTGCGACGCTCTCTGGAGAGTAGAGGTCAGTCCTTCATAATCTGATAAAGGACTTTTATCTTGAGTCTCATCCTGAGAAGTTTACAGGGGGGTCTGCGGAGGCCGGTCGATTACCCGCTGATGTTTGAAGCCAGAGGAAGGTGGTTGAAAGTTTTCTTGCGCACAATTTCTTCCCCTCTCTTCTGCCTCTCGGTCCAGACTGTATGTCCTGATGTATGCGTTTGTGGATGTATGTGTGGGTTAAAATACGCAGGAGTGAAGTCAGTTCATGTCGATGGTGTTGAAGACCCACTCTGTGAACTTCTTGAGCTTGGCGGCGGAGGTCTGTGACTCCTCCTGCAGTCTCTGGTTGTCTTCCCAAAGCCTCTTGATCTGACCCTGAAGTCTCAGCTTCTCCTCTCGCTCCTGCAGAGAAAAGTTGGGTGAAATTAACACCACTTATTAAGCAGTTAAAGGGATAAATCGGGTGTTTCGAAGTGGGGCTGTAGGAGGTACTTATCATAGTCAGTGTATTACCTACAGTAGACGACGGTCAGCATGGCCCCAGTTTGGAGAAACAGACAGGAGTTTTCACACATAAGCAAATCAATGTACTGCTGTCGACGGGACAGCAGCAAAACTTATTTTAGCCACCTAAAAGAAAGGCTCACTTTTTTAATGGAGTCTGGTGGCTCCGGTGAAAGCAGATTACAGCCTCAGACCCCTGTTGGAAACATAGCTGTCTCATGGCAAGGAAAAGCTGTGAAAATACTGTAAATATAGCGTACACTTAAACTGATATTGATTATTTTTAGGTGAGTCTTTCTTTTAGGTGATACAATATGTTTTGCAGCCAGCCCCGTCCACACCACCACATTGATTTACTTCCATGCAGCAACTCCTGTGTTTCTCCAAACTGTAATACATACTGACTATGATAAGTACCTTATAAACCCCCCCCCCCCCCCCCCACACACACACACACACACACACACACACACACACACACACACACACACACACACACACACACACACACACACACACACACACACACACACACAAGATTCAGCTCTGTGTATAAATATAACAAACAGATTTTGGTTTCCATAAACATCTCAGGTCTGCAGACAGTGAGTCACACTAGAGGGACTTGAGGGCTTTGTGGGTAGATTTTATCAGTTGACATTTTGAACCCACCAAAAGCACAACAAAAGTGAATCCCTCGTTGGGTGCATGAACATGAATATGGAGCCAGTTAAAGACTACAAGTGAAACTGTGGGGAGTTTTGCTTCATGCTGTCAGTTCGCTGTGAGCTGATTGCTTCTGGCTCCAGGAGGTGAGTGAAGCACATTAGTTTTCCTGGTGTCTCATCTACTGCTGTTTTCCAGTATTTCACAGACGGCAGAGAATTTACTGAGAATTGCGTAAGAAATAAATCACAACCAGACTGTGGTAACGTCGAAACTCTTCACTGGGAAGAGGTCAGAGTAGATAACGGATAACAAACTCTGAAACTAGCAGCTAAAACCATTAACAGGAACAAAGGGCTACAGCAGTAGATCATCTTTCAGTTTCTGACCGGCTAAAGATGAAATGACAGAATTAAATACACCGAGGCTGCCTTAAGAAGGAGCACTAGGTTTGCATATGGATCCACCTGAAATTGTGACTATAGGAGAGACTTTTAGGAGTAAGTGAATATGATACTTGTAGCATAAATCAGACTGTTCTCATACAAATTTCATAGTTATACCTAAGCTAGCGCAGGATGACCAACCACTCCACCTGTCTAAATCTTAGCTAAGGTGCTGGAAACATAAATGAGTCCAAAAGATGATAGAAAAGACTTGTGCACACTTAGATCCACACAGTATTTCACTTCATTCTTTAATACTAAGCTTTCTGTCTGTCAGACCTTCATCAGAGCATCAAGAAAGGACAGTCTGGTAGAAATAACCACTCCCAGTCTCATTAGTGGTAGTACGCAGACCACCTGGCGGTGGTCGAGGCTCCACCTTTCTAGAAATACAAAGACGGGTGGAACACAGTGAATATAGAAAGTAGAAAAAAGTTACTAGTAGCCATAACAGCACTAGCTGATAAGTAATTCACTATAATCCACATAATCAGGAATCAGGAAGTATAAAGGGTGACAATAGTGTGTGGTTTCACACAGGTTGGCACCCTGTGTGAAACCAGAAATCAATGTCACTTTCATACTTTAGTTACACCACGTCCATATTTATTCTAAGTCAAACCATGATCTTTCCCTGAACCTAACTAAGTAGTTTTATTGCCTAAAGCTGACCACGTTGTTTCCTGTGAGGAGAGAGGAGAGCGCACGGAAAATGAGGAATAACTTTCCGTGAGCTGTAACACAAACCGTCATATGAGGATACGTTGCATAAATGTGCCTTGTTCTCGTAATACGCAAGAATTGTTTGACAGTGGAGAGTTAGTCTGGATGAACATACGTGTGTGAACTGCATCGCACACATTTTTACCACAATAGACACGATGGAAGCAACTGAAATGGAGATTTTTTTTAGGGGAAAAATTGTTAGGAAAGGGGTCTTCCCCTCTCTTTCTGTGTCATATATATTAAAAATAATCCGCCAGTTATTCTGGGGACTAGTCAGACTGCAGCGTTCGAACTGATGAAGCCACTTGGATAAGGGGCGAAACGTCTTCAGAGACAAATCTAAGTCCAGTTGCCTTCGATTCAATTTTTGCCAGAATGAATATGACTTGGATGAATGAGAACCTTCACAGACTTCTGCCAGTTATGTTTTCATTCAGAGATCTTTAGCTCCCTCTAACTCTATTCCAGTACAGGTTGAAGGCCTCCGGTAATCAGCCAGCCTGTTTTCTTTTCTCCCCGACATCCCAAGGTTGCCGCAAGGGTTTAGCGAGCAAAAAAAAGCCATTCTGGGTCTCCGGTCCGCTCAGTCTCCAATTAATTGCTTTAAATATTTTCCTTCATAGATATAAACTGGAAAAGAGTGGATGAGAGGAAGGGAAACCATTTGAGTCCATTAGTTTAAACGATTCTCACAAGAAGAGCAAAATGAAAGCGCTCTGTCTCTTCCAGGTGATTTGAAGGGAAAATAATAGCTTGAGTGACTGTGGTGAAATCTGAGTCAGCAGTTTACAACAACGAGCAGCAGAGTGGAACCAAATAACAGTGGCAGCGCTCAACTGCTGACTGTGTATTTTCTATTGAAGACAAAATATTTATTTACACAGCCAGCGTTTCGCTGTGTACGAATCAACCATGGCCTTCATTTTTCAATAGAGGAGCCGGAGGATTATCTGGTAGCACAACACAGAGAGCAGACAGAATATAACAGGAATGTGAATGCGTTTGTGTTTTCTCTCCCACCTTCTTCAGGTCCTCCTGGAGCATCTTGACCATGGCCTCCAGCTTGGTGACCTTCCTCTCCAGACCTATGTGACCCTCACTGTGGATCAGACAGAAGCACACAAGCCTTGTTCATGTACTCAGTAACAGAGAGCGGATGAATTCAATTATGACCTCAAGACTCGCTACAGAAGCATGAATGAGCACGGTCTACACTGCAGGCCCTTGACTGTACTACCCACTGGTTGAATGTTCATCCTCTAAATTCATTCACTACCTGTATATTATTTCTGTTCATCCGGTATTTTCTGCACATAGCTGTTCACTCTCTACATTTATACATCTACTTATATCGATACACAAGAGGGGGGATAGTTCATAAAATTCAGGGGTTCGGTTCATATCACAGTTTGGGACATTTACAGTATGGTACAGCAAGGAGGCTAATTTCCAATTTCAATTTCAACATGCTTTTCATTTATTTGGTAAAATAAGTCAAAAACTGTTTGATTTAGGAACAGTAGGCAAAGATAAGGAACACAACACTTCTTCATTGTCACATCTTATAGCTGGACATCTTAACTAAAAGAAAAGTTTCACTGTGTTGTTTAAAAAGAATTAAATTAAAACAAAGTACAGGCTCAGGCATCAACAAAAAGTATAGCATCAGGTCAGCCAGCACTACACCTTTTTTTAAACAACAGTAAGGTATACTAGGCCTGCATCATTTGAGGAAGACACTCGAGCTGCAATAATTAATCAGCTAATCAATTAGTGGATCAACAGAAAAATAATCACAGACTTTTGATAACTTGAAAGTAATTTTTCTTGTACTGGTATTTACTGTGTGCAGTGACAGTAAAGGTGCATCCAATCCAAGCTAACAGGATACCTGCAGGCTCCAGCAAGTCGAATTTAAGACTTTAAGACCTTTAAAGCCCAGCCGTGTATGCAATTAAGACCCATTTCATGGCCATTTAAGACCACTATGAATGTATTTAAGACCTACTTCATGAATGTAAAGTCCTGAACACAGCTTTTTGTGCAGGTGTAGCTCCAAACGCTGTCTGGATATAGTTTTGTTATGGCGTGCTCAAAAAACAAAACACTTAAAAGCAAGATAACGCATTTCTTTTGACGTTAAAGTAACTTTTATGAATTTTTGAGACCTGCCAAATTAACGGATTTAAGACTTTTCCTGAGATTTTAAGACCTTTTGAGACCTTAAATTCAGGTTATTGGATTTAAGACTTTTTAAGACCCCGCGGGAACCCTGGCTAATACAACACCAAAGGACTTGAATTTTTCATTTATTTGAAATGTATTTATTTATTTTATTATTGCTTATTATTATGTTATTTAATTTTGCCCTTATTCCAAAAAAGACAATATTCCTACTAAGATTTTTACATGCCTACTTAAAATGAATATTCCACTAATATTATGCAGTTGTGCATACTCCCTCTTTCATTCCTTCAACCACCTTGAAAAGGTCGCCATTGATATCCAAGTCTTCCATAATGTTTATAAGTAGCTGTGTTTCTCCTCCCGACCAGGAATGTGGGCTTTTCTTTTGGGCGTGCATCTCTGCAAACTGTCAGCTAGTCGGTTTGTGTACAACGCACAGAGCTGGATGTAAGCAGGCAAGAGGGTGTGTGTTGCAAACTGCTGTAAAACCCCAATTGAGACGTATATTCTGTATACTAGCCCAAAGAATGCTATTAAAGCCTGAATAATATCGGCATATCCAACACGTCTTAACTGAAAAATGCTCCATTCAGAATCAGGCCTAATTCAGAATATCCAAACAGAATATGCTGTTTTCATAACCTGTACCAAATTCACAATATTGTCATATTGGGAATAATAGTGAAATATTATTGTGCATGTACACGTAGTCAATGAAAAGACTAATTGAATTAATTCATGCAGTTGTTTTTTTTAGCAGTAGTTAACTATGATAAGTTGTTACAAAATGAACAAGCTGCAGTCCTGAGGCCACATACAGTATTTCTTGTGTTATCATTTTGGACCTGTAATCATATTCCCTTCAGGTGTTAACATGTTGTGGTGTAAGTTGAAGTAAATAAAATGCAGACACTGGTACAGAATGTATGGGCGTGTTGTTACCTAGATGAGGGCCGTGACAGTGGAGCAGGCTGCAGCTCTATGTGGGGCTGCTGGGGACTGGAGGCACCGCTGCTTCGGTGGTTTGAATCTCCGAACACATAACTTCTCTGAACTGGGAAAGAGAGAAATGGACACATGAAAACAAAGTCAGGTGAAGTTAAAATACACAAAATCAACAACAGGTGCAGGCCAAGTTATTACAGTAAACTAAAATTGAAACTAAACATATAATACAGTATATCACAACTCGTGACACTGATCCACAGAAATTACACAGACTGGCACAATGCCACAATGGCTTCAATGAAGTACCGAAAGATTAAACACTGCAACACTACAGGCATTCCTACACAGCTCTCCAACCATGTATTTTGTTTGTATATATGTAGCTACAAGCATTTGAGACATTATACTTTTGACAAAAAGATACTAAAACTAAAAGTAGAAAAACTAAATCTTAAACTAAAGTAAAACTAACAAATGTACTTGGAAAGCTAAACTACAATGAGACTGAAAAGTCAAAACTATTATAACCTTTGTGCAGGAAGACACATAATGAATCACAAATGCCTCTAACTGAAAATATAGGCGTCTAGCCATAATGTAAAATGCATACATACGTAGTGTAACACTGCAATGAACAACAAACAATTTTATGCTATCTTTATCTTTATTTCAGTGTTATAACATAGAGAACTGTAATATTATTTTAATGCTCTTGAGCACGATGGTGCAATTAGCATTGTCATCTTACAGCAAGAGGGTTGCGGGTTTGAATCTGGTTTGGGGCCCTTCTGTCTGGAGTTTGTGTGAAGGTTTCTGGCGTCCTCCCACAGTCCAAAGACATGGAGTTTAGGTTACTTGTTGACTCTAAATTGCGACTAAATGTGAGTGTGAATGATTGTCTGTCTCTATGTGCCCTGCGATGGTCTGGTGACCTGTCCAGGGTGAACCCCGCCTTCGCCCACTGTCAGCTGGGATCGGCTCCAGTGCCCCTGGACGGGATAAGTGGTTGCAGATGGATGGATGAACTTGTGCAAAGATAACCCAACCATAAAAGAAAAGACGTGTGTGCACTATAATACCGTAGTGTGTGTTTCTTTCACTCTCAAAGGTGTTGGCCACATCCACCAGGTGAGTCCACTCTAGGGGGCTGTCCCGGTCTTGAGACGGGAGGGGCATCAGCTCCTGAGGGAGGGGTCCACGGTGGCGCTCCACCAAATCCACCAATGACGTGTCAGATGCTGATAGGTCGCCTGTAAACACAAAAAAGGAATTGAATGTAAAATGATCATTTCTATGGGGATTGTGCATTTTCAGTCAAAAGGGGGCAGCAGATACACATCTGGAACAGTAACTACACTAGATCTATCACACACTCTTTCAGTTTATCACTGTTTTATCAATGTTTTATCATAAATAAAAACAAACCACATGACTTAGTGTGAATGTATAAACCTCTTGGCCCTGCTCTGATTTCACTCCCTGGATAAAACTGCCACATAATAACAACTGTGGTTACAATATATAGTCTTTTACAAATCAACAGAAGCACCAAAAAACATCCTTTCAATGTGAATGGACTCCAGCTATTAAAAATGCCTCAATGGGCAAGAAACAATCCACCACCTCCCCCTTACCGTGGAGTTTCACTCCCAGTTTATAGGAAGGCCGTCGGAGGGGAACGCCGCGGGTGGTGGGTGAGCGCGGGAGGGTGGAGCAGCTGAAGAGAACATCGGCGCCGAGCGCCGGTTCAGTCACTGAGTCGCACAGGGGAGGCAGACGCTGACCACGATAGATACTCTCATCTGATAGGGTACGATGGAGGGAGCGACGGCGGCTGAGAGGCTGGCTGGGTGGCGATTTCTGGCCATGCTGCACAGGATGGGAGGAAATGATGGGGAAGTGTTGTATTAGTAAAACACAGGATCTGGACCCATGCATTATGTGGGTGAACACCTGTCCAGAGTAAATGTAAAAGCAAAATGAATATCTAAGGCATAAAGTACTGCAGTTAAAATAAATATAAACATTAGGAAACATAAAAAAGTAATGTAAATTAGTAATTTGGTTGATGACAGTATTTCAGATGGGAAATATGAATATAAACAGGATGTATATACATCATGAGAAGTCTATATGCAAACAGGGATGTAGTGTGTATAGAGAAGTAGTCAATATGTATATATACAATATGTATATATACACAGAAGTATGTAAAGTATGTAAAGGTAAAGTGACCGGCCGTATCAATGTGTCTGCATGTGGGAAAATCTAGTCCAGTTTAAAGGAATAATTCACCCACAAAATGCCCATTTGTATATCAATTACTCACCCTGTGTTACTTTGAATTCTTGAAGAAAAAATTTTGTTTTCAGCAGCGAACAAAGAATCAATAAAAGCAGAAAAGTCTTGATGAATTTAAGTAAACTGGGGCTGCAGCATGTTACAGCTATCATCTGAGTGTATGATTGGATACATCATGATGATTGGATACACTCATCCAGACAACCACGGCACCTGCACAAGCGTTAGACTGTATATGTGGGAGTGTCTTGAACAGTAAGGTTTTAGTAAAGATGCATGTGTTTGGGAAGTAGTGAGCATATGAATGAATTAATGAGATTTGTAAATGGATGCTTTGATAAAGTTAAGATGTTAAATGTGGCTCCAGTTTGCTTCAATTCATCAAGACTTCTCTACGTTTGGAAAAAATGTTTTATTCAAGAATTTAACGTAACATGGGTCGAGTACTCGATATACAAACGGTCATTTTGTGGGTGAAGTATTCCTTAAAGTTTTTTTTTCAAATAAATACATAATGATAATAAAATAAAATAACAGTTATCTTTACTCTCTAGAACGAATCACTGAAATATAAAAGCTGTAAAAACCTGTCTAGCAGCAGTTCAGTAATATGAGGATATGATCCCGTGTGTCTATTAGAAGGTTGTTCCTGTAACTAGATTCACACAGACGTACCTTTTCCTTGTGTCTGCGTGGTGGCGGAGGGCTGTCTGGGGCGCTGTGTCTCTTCACATCCTCCTCCATAGTAGACTTGGCGTGAGGCTGGGGTGAGTGCATATCCCGAAGAGAGGGCCTGACTGCTGGGGTCGGAACCACCTCCACTCCACCCTCTCCGGGAGATTTCCTAAAACACACAGCCAGACGCTGCACTTTTAATACATATTTCCTATATGCTATATTATAGCACTGATAAATAATAAAAATATGAGGTCATTCAGCTTCAACAGTAGAGTCTTATTGCATTCAATTACTGCATGAAGCTTTTAGTGTATTACCCTCTTCAACCACAAGGGGGTAATCAAGTAGTACGCATATTATTACAACCAAAAGACATTAACAGGAAAGTACAGTGGGTGGACAAGTAGTGGGATCAAATGCAGTGTTACAGCATCCTGCATCCTACCATAAACTCTATCATTGTAAAGCTGGTAATGTATTATACAATATACATAAAGGGATGAAGAGCAGTCTGAAACAACTTCTCTGACACCATCTCAATAATAATGTAACAGTATGAGCTTTACAAAAGGTAGTACTGATCAAGCGTTACTGCGAATGTGAATAAATTGCAGTACTACACCCAGCAGGAATTGGTAGGTACATTCACTTTAAGTAGGTAGACTGTTACTAAACCACCATGACAAAATGGAGAAACTGAATGTTGAGATGTTTTAAGGGCCACCTAGTATTTTTTAAACATTTATTTAACCAGGAGTAAAGACTCATTGAGATTAAAAACTTTCTCAGGAGTGTCCTGGTCAAGATTGGCAGCAGCACAGTTACATGGCTGTAGACATAAAATAAACATAATTTGAAACGAAGACAAAGCAAATTACAGAGTCATAAGGTACTGAGAAAACATTCATCAGCATTCAAAACACCGACAGCCAGAGGTGCTGTAAAGCCAGAAGCACTTTAAAGACATTCAGTGAGACCAGCTCTGAAAATTCAGGTCATTGTAACTGATTTCAAGAAGAGGGAGCAGCATACTTGAACACCCTTTTTCCCAGTTAAGTACAGACTTTGGAGACAGTTAAAGTAGTTAAAGTCCTGGGAGCGAAGACCGTAACATGCTGTACTTTTTGGAAGAATGAGAGACCAACAACAGCCTAATAAATAAGGATATGCCAGTGGTTCAATCTACAGGTTGTTTGGTGGCGGCCTTAATACCATATAACTTAAAATATGTGTATAACTGTATAAATCCTTTGCTGGACTGGGAACTACTAATTTCTTATTTGCTCCATCCTTACTTGCGGGTGTCCCCGAAGTCGACAGAATTGATGGTGGAGCCAGGTTTCCTCCAGCCAATCAGGTATTTGGACTGGGCACCTTGGCGGGGGTAGAAGCTCTTGGGCCCGGGGGAAGGCGAGGACTGGGACGAAGGGGAGGTGGCTGAAGAGGAGGACTCCTCTCGTGGGGAGCTGTGGCCCGAGTGCCTGGCACAAGGAGGGGAAGAGAGGGGGGAGAATGAGAGGGGTTATTCACCATCGCAGTGCAGTTGCAACACAAATAAGAAGAGCTGATGGACGTTGATTCATAATCCTGCATCTTTAGGCAATGACAGGTTTGTTTTATGACTTATCTGGATCTCTATCTGGTGCAACAGGAATGAGTCCTAAAACCCAGAAAAGAGTTAGCATTTAGCACTTCCAGTTCCTTCATCTGGAAGTCAATGGGTTTTTAGTTAGATGCCTGAAATCATGTCTGTGCTTCACACAAGCTGAAGAGATTTTAATGTTTTGTTCTACAACTCAAAAAACAAATAATAAAATACCCCACTTGTGAATTTTTAAGCCTTAATGTGTCTTAAAAACATTACTTCCTAACAAGTGGCTAAATGATTGAATGAAAATCCTAAAAGTGGTGTTCATTTGTGGAGATTATCTTGCTGAACAAAACATGTAAGTATCACAAACATGTGTTTGCCACAGAGCTTATTTTCTGCAATAATCCGAAACCCAATGGAAAAATCCCATTGACTTTTTGTTGAGGAAACCAGGGTGATACTCGCTTCCGGGTTGGTCTACAAAAATACATCATCCCTGGAGCTCTCTATATTGTTTAGAGAGAAGAATTTAAACATTTTTGCCCCTTAAGATATCAATTTCAGTCTTGGGTCAAGCTTTCAAAAACTCTTCTTAACTAATCATCTAGGAATTTCCAGGGAGGACTTACGTAGTTGAGTTATAGATGGAAAATGATATCTAAGCATCACCTGCGGTCACACTCATTTCAGAGCCCCCCTCTTATTCCCCCTTCGCCACTTTGACAGAATACAAATGCATCTGAAATGCTGGACAGACGATGCCCAGGTCATGAATCGCAACTCTATCTGAACGGGTGAATTAAGACCGGAAGAGAGAGACACTGGAGTTCTCTCAGCTCTCGACACCATTTCAGCTATGAAAAGTTGGACATGTGTTGCACATTTCCTGAGGCCTAATGTGGAAAGATAAGAGGGAGTTGAAATTGCTCCCGTGCTCGGTTTCCAGGAAAGACTCATTGAGAGGGAGGCAGTCTAGTGTGTGTTCCTCTTGGGCGGAGAAATATCGGCGTGAGGAATGAGAAGTGGAAACATGCCGCGGGGGTCAGGCAAATGCTGTGATGTCACGTGACAAAGATTATTCATTAACGGGCAGGTCAGTTATTTATTTATTTCTCAAAAGTTTTTATATAGTTATATGTAGCTTCACAGTGATGTTCCTTATGTATTCAAATCCAAACATTCAAATTTTGTATATATTTAGCATCAAAATACTATTTTCCCAAGCCCCTCTAAAAACTTTCTCCCCTTCTGACCTTACGTAGGTTTCTGCATGATGACGCTGCTACATATACAGTATATAAAGCCTTATAGTCAGTGTATTAACGTTACATACAGTAACTAAGCAGGACTAAGCTAAGCCATGTACTGCTGGGGACGCCACATTAGTTCAGATCCGAAAGTCACAAAATAACACCAACAAACTAACTGATTGATGCAACGATAGACCAGCAGCTCCCAGGTTCTGTGAGGTAAAATGACAGCATTATAACGGCTTCAGTTCTCCATCAGAAAGCGCTGTCCGATGGCAAGGTAATGCTGTGACAATACTCTAAACATAGAGTACACTTAAACTGATACTGATTTCTGTTATGTGGCTAAAATACATTTTTCTGATGCTCTTGTCCATAGTTGCTGTATCTCAACATCAGACAGCCTTTTCCGACAGGGAACTGAAGGTGTAATATCGCTCTCATCAGCGTCACAAAACTACAGTCACAAAAACAGTAATTTCACCTTGCAGAACACAGGAGTATATGTATATATACAACCCCACCTCAAAAAGTGAACAAATGAAATGAATTGAACTATCTCTTTCACTTATTTCCGAACTTGGCACAGCTCACATTGACTCAGCTAGCGTTCACATTCATAACCTTGTTGATTAGCTTACTTTGGAAACCTACATCACTGCTTTTTGCAATGGCTGAGTGGGCGTTTGCATTTGGAAAACGCTGAACAGAACGCAGATGGATCCGCCCTTTCAAACTGAAATTAGATAAGCTGTAACAGCAACTTTTATTGAGAGAAATTAGAGTTATGCTTCTCAGATTGTTTCATTTGAACAGTTTTGACAAAAGTCCAAATAATAAACAAGCAGGAATGTTTTTCTTCTTCTGTCTTAACTTGTTAATAATATCACAACCACTCAGATTTATCTTGCAACTCCATATGGGGTCTCGCCCCCCAGGTCTGTAACCACAACACATATATTTGTACCTCACAGTTTTGCACAGACACAAACTCCTCCTCACACAGACCTCGAGTGTGATCCAGCTTCACTCAGACTGTAGGTGCTGCTGTCTCTAACCAGGAGATGAGTAGGTGGGCTTCGGCCTGTCCCTTCCATACTCCTTTCTCCTGGAGGGCCCGGGGACTCGGCGGCAGCCGGCGACCTCTCCAGCATCCTGCGGCCTCCCTCGGTGGGGCTGTGCCAAGGAGACGCTGACCGCTCCCTGCTCTCTCTGCCTCCGCTGGGCGCCAGCAGGGAGGTGGTGCTGCCGTGATGAGAATGGGGGTGTGTGTGGTGAGAGGCTCCATAGGAGCTGGTGTCAATGCCGCTGTCGGCCGACGCCCCCTGGAGGTAGCCTCCTCCTCCCAGCCCGTTGGGCTCCGTCTCGCCCTGGTCGCCGCTGGAACCTCCACCTGCTCCCATTTCGTACCATTTATCGCTGTCGCTGTGGCCCCCGCTGGACGCTGTGCTGGATAGAGTGTTACTGCTGGAGTGGCCAGAGTAAGGGCCATCGGACTGCAGGAACAAACAGAAAGTGGAAGAGCAAAGGGAAATGACAGTTGAGGAAGATTTTTGTTAGTAAAAATAGCCGTTTTTAAGCATTTTTTTCTCAGTCATTGGGTGACCACAACATCATTAAGGGCACTTTCACAAGCCAACATTTAGTCAGTTTTAATCAAACTAGTGAGGTTGTTTGGGCAGCTGTGAACGTAGGAATCGTACTATGGTGCGGACCAAAACGAGACTGCTTGTATGAGGTGGTCTCGGGCTGTTTAAGTTAATCAGAATGCAGGCTGCCTACGCAGGCATTTGTTAAGATGCCTGAAGAACGACAGGTTAACATGAGCGGATGAGGACTGACCTGGACTTCTGCAGAAGTCTGATGGCTGCTTGACATCTGGGCCGAAAACAACATATAGATTATGCTAAATAAAGTGAAAAAACTGTGATTTCCTGCATAGAAGTGGCAGCTCTCGAGACAAAAACATAAGTTCACTCCTTTGTATACGCCCCTCAGCAAATTATTACAACTTCAAATGGACTGTGGCTTGTGAAAGTTCCCTAAATGACATGAGACAACAGTATTATTAACTAGGATAACTGAATGAAATTTAAATTGTATGCTAACAGAGATGCAAAAGTCCTTAATAAAAACAAACAAGTCATCTGAACTCCAGAAGAAGAAAGCAAAGAGGGGTTACAGAGCATTAAAACTATACTGTCAGGAGTTCTGATGGTTTAAATAAACAGTATAAGACCGGTGTAAAGCCTGACCTGGCTGCCCTTCTTCGGGGACAGGTGGATGACCTGCTCCTGCCTCTGGATGCGGGGAGCTCCAGAGTAGCCTTGACCCGACTTGGAGACTGGGGCCTCTGCAGTAAATAGACCAATAAACACAGCTGGTGACAAATTCATGCACAGAGCCTGAGGTCCAAACACACGGCTTGTTGATGATTCAACAGAGAAGTCGTTCTCCTTTCTGCTCACTGGTGTGTACTTTGCTACGACAGCACTCATGCTTCCTGGGGGTTCATAACGACGACACTGTTTTCATTCTGCGTCTGTTCGTGACAAAAACCCTGATCACTCGTCATCAGCACGTAACGCACATCAAACAGAAATTTGTCCCCAGACGTTTCCTCTGGCTTTGTTTGTTCTGGGCAAGCTGTTCAGCATGAGGGGATGTGTGCATGTGTCCTGGAGCAAAACTGGGGGTCTAAATGGGACTGTTGTGTAATTGTCTACATGTTATGCAACAAGACATACACAGTAGGCAGCTAATGACCAACGCACCGTGAGAGGCAGAGCTGAGGGAGGTATCACAACATCTGCTGGGGTGAATCTAGTAACGTAGAGAAGCCCCCCAGATCTCACTTACAATATTCATTACTCTGCATCGTTTTCTCTGCATAGCGGGCCTCGCGGCGTTAATTAGAGATGGTTGCACATGTGCATGCCTGCTTGTTCAAGTGCCTGTACATATATAAGCAATATGTGTGACTGCATGTTTGTGACTACATGTATTGTTTTACTTCTCAGGTGTAGTTATTGATGTGATGGGTCAACCAGATGTTTTGTAATGAAAAACCAGATATTTTTGTGACAAACCAAAAGCACCTTGGGTTAATGTGGGCACTCCTGTGGGCTTTGTTGAACTAAAAACAAGGTAGTTAAAAAATGCCGTGCATAGGAAGGGAAGTCATAACAAATAGAAATTTTCCCAGCGCATGAATTAATCATAAAGCTGCCACAGGATATCAAAAGAAAATGGAGCAATTGCATTGTTAAATAGATGCAACAGGAAAACTTGATGTAATAATTACTCTAACCAGAGCAGTGTGCCTTCAGGGCGTGGCCATTTGGAGCATGTGACCGTTCAGAGTATGTTGATTGCGTGGCTCAAAGGAAGTGCTGCTTGCAGCATTACCGAGAACCGCTCATCGCTCGTCGCTCGTCGACTCCATAGAGATGAAGAAGAGCCAGCTCTAACATTAGTATATCCAGCATCCAGCAACCAGTGAGCCGTGGCCTGTAAAGGCCCAGACACACCAAGCCGACATCAAAGAACCAGCGGCGATAACGGCTGACGTCTCACGTCGCCTGTGTCTTGGCCGACAAGTTGCATTTGAACACACCACAAAGACTACAGCCGACGACCACTCAGCACATATGTTCTGCACCTACGTGAGAGGAAAAAACTCTCTCTACCAGCAGGTAGTGGCAGTCTGTATTCGGCAATCAAAAAGGGAAACCAGAAGACGGAGGACTGCGGATATACAGTACAAGCTGTTGTTATGATACATACATGAAACAAAGCGACGTTTGCCGACCATTTACACACCACTCTCACTCACCACTTCATTCCAGATGGCCATGTCGTTGTGAAAATATCCGTGTACTGGAATGATCAGATGGGATGAAAGATCCTTCTGTGTTTTTCCTCTTGACTTTACTCGTTGGCTTGCTTTCCTCATGTCCATTTCTCTTCTTGTGCACTGACTTACTTAACTGAACAGCTGATCAGCAGGGCTGTCTTGAATACCATTTTTTGGACTTCGAAGCTTCGCGGCGCAGCAGGCTGACATGTTCGCCTGTCTATCTGTCTGCCTCTCCTCTATACACATAAACCTCTACACACAAAAGTAGCAATATCCATCTGAGAAGAACTGATAATAACAATTCATGTAGTGGGAATATTCCTTATTTAATGGGTTATCTTGGGATTTATAGTTTATGACTACATACTTACATTAAAAAAAACAAACAAAAAAAAAACGATGTGAACACTGATTTGGTGGTTGATTACTATGGTGAGTTTTGAAGCATTCAGATCAACCCTACCAATCAGAGTGATTTCTCTCATCAAGAGACAATTCAGCATGCTGAATCGGCCAAAAATCCTCTACCACAGGCAGACTAGAGCTAACAGTGCGGGACACACTGTAAAAACTAGGCCATCGGCTTGGTATGTCAGGGCCTTAAAACATGCAACATGTTTGCCACAGTCCGCGGAGCCCTGAGGCCTTGTCGCCAATGTTACACAGAGCGCTATTCGCTTGTTTATTCAAAGATTATTAATATTGAACATGGCTCAAATCGCACCAAATTCCACACTGAACGTCCTCGGGTCCCCAGCAATACAAACGGAGAGTATGAAGTAGATCAGATGAATGGTTTCTTGAGATATGTGAATGACACACCCACAGACAGCCAGACAGACTGAGATTCCTCAATTTACAGTTAGATGCAAACCTCTGTATAGGCCACATTAAGGGCTAAAGTTAAGTTGCGTTTGTGTGACAGGAATTGAGAGAGCAAAGAGAGTATTCTGCCCTCTGCATGACTTGTGTTATTTCTGGACAGAGCATGGCCACATCATCATTGCTGAAGACTTAACGGGTCAAGGGGGTAAAAATGGGAGGAAGAGTAAAGGATAGAAGAGAAACCCTCAACCACAGAGACGGCAAAGTAGACTGTGTAGGGCAGGACACTTGGCTGACACAGTCTGAGCTGGCCCAGCCTGCATTGTTCCACCCTGACCAATAACGACATAAGTGCTATAAACAACCACAAAATGAGAGACTAGGGCCTTTCTCTGTGATTGTGGCGGTCAGGAACAGGTTGAGGGCACGGCTGAAAGTAGGCTGGTCAACAACCAACTAGAGCAACGTCGTGCTGGGAATCAGAGGAGCGGCAGAGGAGCATGTCGTTTTTGTGGCTTTCAGAGACCGAGCTGGAAAACAAGAAAAAAACTCCCAGAAAAACAAGTGCATGGGAGAACACTCGTAATTAAATGAAAGCCAATGTACAAGGGAATAAAACGATGAATGAGAGGTGAACAGAAATGGAGAATGAGGACTGGAGGAAGAGAGGGAAGGAAAGGCTCACAATGGAAACTTGAGCAACTATGTTGACAGGAAAGAAAGGAATTTCTCCCTTTTCTCTTTCTTCTTTATTAAACCTTACAGACTAAAGTAAAGAAAAAGTCATATACTCTAATTGAGATCATGATTTGATCTCTTCTCCCCCATTCAATAATTATCTCTTCCCTTTTTCTTTGTCTCATTATCTTCCCACCGTTTTGTCTGCTCGCAGAGACATTAAGACCTGCTCTGTGAAGGCAATATAATTCACAGCTTGCAGAAGAGGTGGGAGAAGAGGAGGAGGAGGAAGAGTAGGAGGATTGTGGATGTTGTCAGAGTTGGCTTCTCAGCTCCAAAAAACTGTCACTAGCAGATGAGGAGGCACACACTCATCTGGATACCTGTCATTTCAAAGGATTTAGTAATATGGATAAATATGGATGACTTCTTTCCTGCGCTGTCCCTCCCTTCCTCCCATGCAATTCAAGAGTAAGATGCCTTCACATATAAAATATAAAAACACGTCCATACACATACTGCACACACACAACCACAAATTGATGTTTAGAAAACATTTACATTGCGCAAAACATTAGAATCTACCAAGAATATTCAGCCACTGCACCTTTCTCTCTCAGTAAAGGGTAACTTTGGTATTTTTCAGCCCTGTTTTCTCTTGTTTTTGTATCTAAGTGACTTATAGAAACAACTAGTTTTGAAATTGGTCTAGTATTGAGGTACTGAGAGCTAAACAGGATGCAATTAAATCTTTCTGGGCAATTCCTTACCGTAAGTTTATATCCACCAAAAGTGCTTGTTTTTGCCACTGACAGGCTCAGATTATTATTATAAATGTCTGACAACATAATGGAAAGGACCATACAGAGAAATAAAATGTTTTTCTTGCCTTTCGCTTGTTCCAGTCTGTTTTTCATTGTATCCAACCAAGTCTCACTCGGAAATCTTACAGGTGACCTGTTGCCCTAAGACAACGGAGTGAGAGTGGAGAGAAGAGTGTCACGGGACACCAGTGTTGGCAGAGGTTGTTGTGTTGGAGTACAGAGTGTAGCTCAGTGTTATATGAGAGATAACAAGATTTTCAATGTCATGGTTGAATCTTTACATGATTTTGGTGGTTTAAATGATAGAGAAGCAAGATCGTGACCGGACGATCGCCGGTTCAATCCCCCAGACGGTAAATTATCCTGTGGGACCTCATTACCACCACTAAGATACCCTTGAGTAAGGCCCTTGACCCCAGCTCTTCCAGTGGGGTTGTGGCTGTACTGGTTACTTCCTGGTGTGAACATGTGTGAACTGTGATCAGGGTGTTCCTGAAAAAGAGAGGATTGCTCTCATATATGAATAAATAAAGGTGAAAAACAAAAAATAATGACAAAAAATGTAACGTGGGTACTAACTAGGGCGGCTGTGGCTCAGAGGGTAGAGCAGGTCATCCACCAATCGGGAGGTTCACCAGCTGCTCTGGTCATGTCGATGTGTCCTTAAGCAAGACACTTAACCCCAAATTGCTCCCAAAGGCATAGCCATTGGTGTGTGAATGAGTATTTATATCCTGATGGGCAATGTTGGCACCCTGCATGGCAGCCTCTGCCATCTGTGTGTGAATAGGTGAATGCTCACATGTAGTGTAAAGCACTTTGAGTGGTTGGAAGACTAGAAAAGCACTATATAAATAAGAGTCCATTTAACATTTAACCTCTCAGGAAATGAACTGCGCCTCGCCTGGAGAGTAGACAACATCAGGTGGCAGCAGGGGGCGGAGACAAAAAGCTGTGGTCTGACAGTTCCCAGCCGTTTCCAGCAGCCTTCAGTGAATTTACAGGAATTCACAGGAAAAGTTACATCCTGTTAGAGCCAATCTGTAGGCTACTTGTATTTTGCAGACCATGTTTAGATTTATTTATATTAGTTTGTAAATATATGTGAAAATGTGCATGTATCTAGCATTGTATTCTATCCTTTATTCTTTTGACCCAAGTGTGAATGACGTCAGAGCAAGTCGGGATCAAGTCGGACATAAATCTCACCAGCATGCATTGTGCACCGATGGCCGGTGATGGATTCTGTGCAAGCTTGGCTCATCTCAAATGAGCCGTCTAACAAACAGATTGGATCAAGCCAAATAAAAATAAAAGCATTTTATTTCTCTTGCATAATGTTGTCAGACACTTACTATAACAATCTGAGGAGTAAGTGGCAAAGACAAGCTGCTGGCTGCAACGTACTCCTTCAATACTGGACCAGTTTCAAAAATTGTTGCCCCAGTCACTTAGACATGTAAACACGGGGAAACAGGATTCAGCTTGAAAAACACCCAAGTTACCGTTTTAAGTTTACTGTATTTACTCCATTGCTTCTCTACTATCTCCCACAAGATAAATTCACCTGTTGACCCTCGTTCGGCCCCTCCCCCTTCCTCCATCCTCGACCAATTGGGCGTGGACTTCCCACTGGACCCGCCCTCTCCGACCACCTCCCGTCTCTCCGCAGACATCGGAGAGTGGCGGCTGCCTACAAACCTGGTGAATGAGCACACAGGAACAAAATCAGAACACTGAGTTTTTTATACTGAGCTGTTTATATCAGCTAAATGTGTGTTTCCACTGATTAAAAATGCAGAGCTAGAAGTAACAGAATGAGGAAGACAATACATTTGACCATAGGCTGCAGTGGGTGGATGTAGAGCATTATAATATACAAAGACACACATAACGGCATCACCTCACTCTCCTACACTAATGTAATGCACCGTTACAACTGTGGACATTAATAAATCAGCTTCCTTAGTGTAAAACAAGGACTCCAGAGGAAATAGTCTTACACGATCAGTGAAGTTATTAGTACTTAGAAATGATTTTTAAAGATGAAAACTGAGTAACAGCTAAAAGACAACTAAACATGTTTCTACCATTAATAATTACAGAAAGAACAGAAAAAGTGTGACACAGGGAATTTGTTGCTTCTGATATGCTTTTCTGATATATCAAAATTTGCATAAAACAATACTCAGCCCAGCCACAGACAAGCACAATCCCTCTCCCTCCCTCTTCCTTACTGCTCAGGCATGGACTTCTGCCTCCAGTGAGCAGAGCTTCCGGAGGCGTCACTGGAACAAGACAGGTTGCTGGGAGAGCTGCGATTGTGAGGGGAGCGACCCAACGCCATGGAGGCGGCCAGGCTGTAGCTCTCGCTGCCCGGAGACATCCTGGTACACAAACAAACACATGTACACACACAGGAATGGTACAAATTTACAGGCACGTGGAAATGAAGGAACTACAGGAAGATGAAATAAACACAGCAAAACAGTGCAGGACCAAATGCTCCCTTCAGAGGAAATTCCACTGATTGTTACTGCCCACACAGGCTGGATGACAAAATGATATCAATACTTAAAAGCTTCTGCTTAAAAATCAGCTACATATCCAACGGCTGCAGTTGGTTTGCAGAATTTCAGCAGTGTTAGAGGTGAACATATGTATTATTTCACAAGAGGGAAAAAAACTCTTCCGGCCGACTTCTGGCCTTCAAAATCCATATTTACTAGGGCTGTCAAACTTAATGTGATAACACATGAACGCAAATTCTTTTTAACACCAGTGGTTTCTTTAATGCATTAACACAACTTGCCATTGTTATGTTGTAGCAGTCTCAGTTTTAAAGCTGGAGTGAAAATACTGAAAACCTCAGTAATCCATTGGTACCAATCATGTCATGTCAGCTTATTGCAAACGAAGCAAAATAACGCTCCAAACTTGCGCTCAATTTTGGCAAGGAAAAACTGGCAAGGCCATTTTTAAAGGGGTCCCTTGACCTCTGATCGCAAGACATGTGAATGTAAATGGGTTCTATTGGTACCCACAAGTCTCCCCTTTACAGACATCTCCACTTTATGATAATCACATGCAGTTTGGGGCAAGTCATAGTCAAGTCAGCACACTGACACACTGACAGCTGTTGTTGCCTGTTGGGCTGCAGTTTGCCATGTTCTGATTGGAGCATATTTTTATGCTAAATGCAGACCCTGTGAGGGTTTATGGACAATATTTGTCATTGTTCTGTCCTGTTAATTGATTTCCAATAGTAAATATATATATATACATTTGCATAAAGCAGCACATTTGCCCACTCCCATGTTGATAAGAGTACTGAATACTTGAATACTTGACAAATCTCCCTTTAAGATATATGTTGGACAGATAAAAAATGTGAGATTAATTGCAATTAGCTGTTTCAATCAATTGACAGCCCTGATATTTTGTACTCCATTTTGAACCACCCCACCCTCCTCCTGATAAAAATCCATATCTAAAAAGCCAAGGGGCTCTAACCTCTTGGTGTCCAGGGGTCGGCCATCACTGCTGACACTGCGTGGGATGACGGCACCCCGCTCCAGCCTCTCAGCTGACAGGGTCTTCCCCACTGAGCTGCCCAGGCTGATGGCCCGGTTGGGCGTGTGTGGCTGTGGAGAGGCAGTGAGTGACTGCTGAGGGCTGCTGGATGTCCTCTGCCATTTGTTGTTGTTGCTGCGGAAGGGAAACTTGTATTCGAAGGAGCCGCTGTCGCTGCTGCTGCTCTTGTATTCTGACACAGGCATCCGATAGAGCTCTGAGCAGCCTCTGTACAAGAAGAAGGAAGGACATTTAGTTTGAGAAGAATGTGTTAATTGTGTCAGTAAGGGGTCATATTAATTTTCTTTCTCATAGGGGTCGAAAAGGTCTGAAATAAGATTTAGTATTCATGACATAAATGCAAATTTCTCCACTGTGGGACAAATAAAAGAATATCTTATCTTATCTTATCTTAAAGGAAAGGTGGGTATTCAAACTAGCAAGAGTACTGAAAAAAAACAAGCCTAGTGTTGCCAACTCTTTTGCAATGAAAGTAGCTAACAGCAATAACTCCATAAGTCCCTAAATCTAGAGAGACAGTTGTCAAGTTGGCAACATCATCTCTTCAGGCCTCCCTCCAGACCAAAGAGCAGAGTGCACGCAGGCAGGAAGACAGGTAGTCTTTCCAAACAAAATAATGTTTTGAAAATCTTTACCAACCCTGCCTTTAAATATCCAATGACACAAATAAAGCAGTCTATTAGAATATATGTAAACTAGCTAGGTCTTCTAGTTTAACATATGAAAGAACAGCCATTCGGTTACCTGTATCTCCAGATAACTGAATTAATAATTAACGAACAGGCGGTTAGAAAAAGAAATTTAAAGGCCAGTATTGTGTAGGATTCAATAGCATCTAGTGGCGTGGTTGCAGATTGCAACTAACTGAATACCCCTCCACTCGCGCCCCTTTCCAAGCACAGGTTATCCATCTTATTTTCAGACAACGGACCCCCACATGTATGTCCCCTGGAATAATTTGACATATAGCTCTTTTAGAGTGATCTGATCTGCTATTAAATCCTATACAGCGGCCCTGTAAAGGAAACATATGATGGCACCGCTCCCATCCCCACCTACCTGCGTGGAGTGGCGTCATCATGTGGCGGGATGATGACAACACGCACCGTCACTGAGGTTCGCAGGAGATCAATCATCTGCTCGTGGGTCAGTGTTGCTACAGCAACTTTGCAGATTTCCACCAATCGGCTTCCCTGCCGCAGTCCTGCCTGCCAGGCATAACCGTACGGCTCCACCTATTAGTGACAACGTTTGATTGCATTACCGCTGCAATGGTGGGAGGCTTCTTTATCCAAACAGTAATATATCCAAGACAGGAAGTGTCAACATGGAGCTGAGACATTACTAACAACCTGGCTTTTCATATTCATATATCTGGACATATAATATGAGATAATACATAAAAACATATCCCATGAGGGAGAACACTGGTGTAATAATGACTTGTTAAATATGAAATATGTAAAATACTGATTACTGTTGGACCAATTTTGAAAGCGACAGACAACAACTTTCTCACCTTGCACAGTCATACAAATGATTGATTAGCAGTTAACACTTTAAAGTTACAAAATAAGAACTAAACACAAGCGCAGGTCATCAGCATGTTTAGGTCTTTGAAGCAAACACGTGTTCACACAAATCAACTGGATATTTTTAGAGGAATGTTTGAGTTATGCACAGACAAATACCTCGGCCACGATGCCTTCGTAGTTCACATGGAAGCCAAGCTGCCCCAGGCCATTTCGACGAAGCGTCATCTCTGATGTCTCGCAGCCTTTAGTCAGGAACTAAACACAGGGACGGCAAAGAGACAGACAGCGCACAGATCAGGCTTCCCACTCTTCTCCAGAGATCATTTTACAGGACTTTTTCAGTGATGATTTAGCTTGTATGACAGATGGAGATCACATCATACACTGATCTGTTCCTCTCTGCTGAAGTCTGAGAAATACGTCCGGTCAAAGGCTAAAACTTATCTATGAAATCATCCCTTGCATGTTTAGAAATTATGACAAATGGATCATAGAATAATATAATAACAGAAACTACCACAGTTACCAGCCAGCAGTGACTATTATCTTTGAACACATTCAGATGGGAACGTTATCCATTTTGGGGAGCTCTGATAGATAGCTTATTCTCAGATATAAGGAAAGTAGGAGAATGTTGAAATCAATTTTCAGGATGTTTTTTTCCTCATTCTTCCATGTGTTTTCCATGACTGGAAGTGTTTTTCAGGTTTTCCAAGATGTGTGGGACAGATGAAAGATTAAGCGGCATGAAACAACAGAGGAGAAATGGTGAGAAAGAACCGAACACGTCAAGAAAAGAAAACAAAGTGAATAGAAAAGGGAACACACTGAAAAAGGACTGTGAACTTTGCTTATCTCCCACAGCCTCAGTCAAATGTGCAAAACCATCAAACAATTTTTACGTATAGAATCAGTTGCTTAATGTTTGTTAATGTTCACGAAAATTGGGACAGTTGATGGGATTATCTAATGGTAAATGTCCGCAGCCTCTGTCCTTTCCACGCTTTCCATTCATTGTGTATATAGGCAGCCGAGCAATGTATTCTGGTAGTGTGGCAGCGTGATGTGAGAAACAAGGCGTCATATTGGCCACTCGTCATGTGCATAAAGTTGAGGTCTAGGCTACTTTACGTACATCAGGGGCATCCAGCATGACTTATCGTCTCTGGAGGCTCACAAGAAACTTAACTAACTAAACTAAACTAAGTGTTGTCGATCCAAAATAAAGACAGATTCAGCAACTGCATGTCTTATTTCTTAAATAAAATGTTTTCAGAAACACATTTCGGTGAACTATTTTTGTAAGATATGTGAAAAAAGTTTAAAAACGAGCCGCCATGTTGGTTCTAGTTGAAAGCTAGGAGCAGCAGCAGCTCGTGAGGGAAAGCATTCGTCCAATCAGGTGCCTTGTGCCTAGAGGTAAGATCGGGCCTAAAATATCCAGCCCGACCCGACCCAGGCCCGCGGGTATTAAAGCCCAACCCGGCCCGAGCCCGATCAAATAACTTGATTTGCAGGCCCGAGCCCGAAACAAACCCGAAATTTTATATTTTATTTGTGAGGACTCAGGAGGAGGAAAGGGAGAGGGTGTGTCAGTCAGATCCGGACAGAGCTCTGCTCCGGGAAAAGGGACTGGTTGCGATTTGTGTGATCACATTTGTGACGATGCCTGAGCATAATGACAACAAATTAAAGCCTGTCTTTTGTAACGAATTCTCCCAGTTAAACAAGACTGTAAGATGTATATTCAATAAACATTTATATCTTACCATACAGCGCCTTCTCTGTTTTATCCAAATTATTTATTTTATAACAAGTATTCCTTAGTTTAATATCCATACATCGTTTTAGTATACATAATATATAAATATATATTTATTTTAAAAAGTTAGTGAGAGAGAGCCCGGCCCAACCCGAACGTAATAATTGACATTTTGAGCCTGACCCGGCCCGACTCGGACTCGGGCTCGGGCTAAAGATCTTACCTCTACTTGTGCCTTGTGGCTCATGGCAGCCTATCGAGCGTCCAATGCTGGGAAGCCAGGCAATCCTTTGCAATAAAAAAACACCCCTGTGGACATGTACCATAAGTCTGCAACTGTCTGCAGGTGTGTGAACACGTTCAGTGCATAGAGTACGTACACATGCTTCCTCTTTTAAGTGGAAGAAGAGATTTCTTTAAACAACCTAAGTGATCCCTAAGAGATTTATAGCCATAAATAAAGATGAATTAGTGCTCCAGCATCTCGCTGTCTTCACACACACTCGACAGATGACAGAGTTGAAAGCAGGTATGTCTCTTGCTGTGACACTTTAGGCTGAACTCACACAGAGATGCGTCACTTATGAGAGACACTTTTGAACTTCATGTTTTTTTCATGGAAAGATGTGACTCTTCAGGCAGGGAGGGGAATGCTGTGAAGCAGCCATGCTACTTTTTCACCGGGAGTCGGGGTGGAAAAGCTGCAGTGTTTTAAGAAAGCACAGCCCGGCTCACCTGTCAAACTGCAAACGGCGACCAATGAGCAAACAAAGGATCTGGTAAAGCCAATCCTGCCTGACTACATCTTCTTTGAGGTCACAGCTCATCTCTTCTTCCCTCTAGTGACACTCCTGGCAGCTTCGGGGCACCTTGCATTTCTTTGTCTGAACAAAGCAGCTCTACAGAAGTCAAATTCACACAAGGATTCGTGAATAAATCATGCTGCAGACTGGCACCTGATAGGAATTGTTATGATGCTCTCTGATGTCTCTGAATGTGTGTGTGGGAGAAAAAGAGAGTACAAGAAAAAAGGGAACGATAAAGAGCTCTCAAAAAGAGAGCAAAGAGACAAAAAAGAGAGAGAGACGAGCTCCAAAAAGCGAGCCCGAGGCCACTTCCCTTCCTCTCTCTGGCACTGAGGTAGTCCAAATGATTGAAGATTAACGCCAGATGCATAAAATGCAACATGAAAGTGGTACATTTCTGAGCCAAATAACGATGTGTGTGTGTTCAAATATGTTTGGATGCATGTGTGCAAATCAAAGATGGTGGACTCAATCCAGGTTACATAAATACATGATATAAACCATCACACATAAACACACACAGTTTGAAGGTAGGGAGAGGCTGGGGAAATGAGTGTATTCTAAAGCACTGATGATTGCATAAGAAAACACCTTTTTTTTTCTAGCCAGTTTCCATGGAAACAGCTAAGGAAGAGCTAGCACCACTTCAGTGTGTGTGTGTAGGTGTATGAGCCATCAGGAGCATGTTGTCCAGAGGTGTTTCTGAAACTCCCTCAATAAGTGGAGACCAGTAATGAGACAGCAGGTTTGGCATAAAACGATGTCATTCTGGCAGACTGACAGTAAATAGTAGGAGAGAGTGTGAGTGGGTCAGGTAAATGATCAATTGCAGCCAACAGCATTTGAGCCCATTGATTTGGGTTCTCAGTACTCATCTGCTGACTGTTCATTTGTCTTACTCAGTCTCCCAACAACCACATGGAGTCGGGTTTGGTTTTGCAGTGCGAGTAGTGCCACCCGTTAGGTTACAGGGATGAAAAAATCCTTTGTGTTGACACCGAAACTACATTGTGTTAATTATCTTGACACCCACTGACCTCATTTGATTGTTGCCATGCCCTAAGCTATGACAGCAGAGGGTAGGAAGTCCAATAAATGTCAATGATTGCTATCATTGTGAAAATAGAGCAAACTACTACTAAAATATAAAGAGATCCATTGTGAGGTTCCAGAAGTTAAATTCCCATTCATATTCTCAGTCGCAGATTTGCCATAATTGCGAAACAATCCAAGGGAGACTCACCACTAGATTGTGAAAAAAATGTGTTATTCACTATGCCATGGAGAAGGACTACACTACCCACAATCCTTTGTGCAACAGTGACGTCGCTGATTGACAAAGCTCACAGTTACTGTAGAAATGCATACCGCACCTGCGAACAGCTAGTGAAGTCCCACCATGGGACTTTACTTCAGAAAACGGTAATCAACACTGAGACAAATATTTTTTGATCTTGTTTGAATTGCTCCATGAATCATGTCTCTCTCTGAAGCTATGATGCCCATGTGTTTCGTACTGTGATGTACTCAAACCAGCAACCGGTCTCGCTCGTTCTTTTATTTCCGGGCTGGTAAAAAGACCAGGAGTCGCTGGATAAAACACATCAAGTAAGATAATGTTTAATTTATGTGTGATAGCTAAGTTAGCTAGCTAGCTAGGGTAGGTGACGTATATATTGTGTGAGAAAAGAGATGTAGTTCACTGAGCAGTTCCACACAAAACTAAATGATACTACAACAAACCTACAGCACACTGAGACTTTCTTAACTTGCAAAATAATCTTTTAAATTGACAAACATCATATGTGTGAATCATGGCGCAACTCAAATGGGATCAAAAACAACATTTGTCTCTCGACGTTGATGAAGGTGCATATTTTTTCCGAAAACAGATCCGATGGGGTCCACTGGAACGGGAGGTACTTCGCCGGTCCATATTACGAAAATAGTTCACCGATGTGTGTTTCTGAAAACCTTTGAGGTGAGGAATAAGGCATGCAGTTGCTGAATCTGTCTTAATTTGTTTCAGGAGTTTCCAGAGGCGGTGAGTCAACATTCACAATGGTTTTGTGAATGAGAAGTTCCTTCACTCTTCATAATTCATCATAATTATGTACACAGACTTGTATCTTTTTTCCATTTTTCAATGTTTCTTTTGCTCTGAATCAAATGTTTTATGGTCACAATTCATCTTGTAGCTGGTTGGCTTGGTTACAGGCTTAAAACTCTTTATAAATAAGGATTTCTGAAACGCCAATGGAGTCAATGTTTTATGGGAAATCCACTTCCAGAACTGGAGTCATTCAGTGGGCGGTCACTGTTGAGCTCTTGGCTCAATAACAGGCATCAGCCTTATCACATTCTATATGTAATGTATTGGTATGTGTGTCTACTAACCTCTAGACGTTTGACCACCTCTTTGAAATCCTCAGTGTTATTACTGACACTCCTCAGAGACAAACTTTCTCCCCGCTCGTAGAAAATCCGCAAAGATGCAGGGCTGCTCAGCGTCCAGCCAATCACATCCTTAGTGGCACAGTTAAACACCACGGCCTTGGCGTCCTGGTCCAACAGGATGAGAAAGTCATTGGAGATGGCCAGCAGTGCCTCCAGTTCCCCTCCGGTCCCGTGATCCTCGACATGGACCAGCCAGGTCACCGCCCCCAGGCTGCGCAGTTCTGCCCCTGCGTACGGCCGACTCTTCTCTTTTTTCTTGTGGGCCAGCGAGATGAAGGGGAACTTTCCGGAGGGGTCGATGGGTGTACTGGTGGTGTGGCGCTCAGCCAGGTCACGCAGGTACTCCTGGCGTGTTCGGGTGGCCATGGCGCGGAACTTGTTTGACTTGTGGGCAGCATTTTCTGCGTTGATGACCTTGGCCAGCAAGAAGTCCCTGAACACGGAGGACTTGGGAAAGGTCACGCCTTCTGGGATGGGGGGGCCGAAGGAGGGCACGTCTTTGGAGCGAGTGACAGCCACACTACAGGGAGAGAAAAGAGGTAAGAGACAAGAAGAACTGATGGTTAACAAACCAGTTGTACCAGTATAGACCACCAATCTGGCCAATTTAAGGTGCGCATTTTGTTCCAATATCATACATCCTGTAGCTTAGATTCAGTGTTTTATTACACAGTAAATCTACTCAGAATGTCAAATCACATCCGAGCAAGTATTTATGGCAATAAGAATAAAAAAAAAAAAAAAAAAAAAATGCTGCCATATTCTGCAACAGAGTTTGTTTGGCAGCCTCATGCTGTTTGCTCACTCAAGTATGGGAATATAAAAAGGCACAATTCTTGTTCTGTCAGGACACAAAACAAAAACAGAGTGGATTTAAATGAGGAAAAGCAGACTGAGCTCCAGTCTCCGTCTTTCTCTTCTTTCAAAAATAATCTTTTTGATTTATGCATCATCTGCTTCAAATTAGTTGTCTACTGCTATCTCTACCATACTAAATCATAGACTTTTGATAGGAAATGCATGCAGACATCACCCATTGTTTTGTGGACTCCTGTTTTGAAGCATTGAATTTGGTACTTTGGCCGCTGCCATCTTGTTTTTTTGCAACCAGAAGTGACACAAGAGAGTGGAGCTAAGCACAACTGAATGCTGAATAAGACATTTTTAGGCAACCAAAAAGTTACGATAAACTGAACTAATGAACTGAAAACGCACTGTGAAAGGTTTGAAGTTCTAAGACGAAAACAAGGACAGCTCCCAGACCAGACAACGCTGTGGTAGCAACCTGCCAGTCACACAGTAGCCCCGCGCTACAGCAGTGGTTTCCAACCTGGGGTCCAGGCCCAGACCCCACCAGATTTTGTCTGCTCTGAAGTTGTCAAAATTTGATTTGCTCATGTATAACTAAAATCATAATACATAACACATAAAACATCATAGTACATTAGCCAGCTTATTAAATGGCTACGTGCTTAAGAAATCAATCATTTGACTATTTTATAAGTAGCAACGGTCTACTATAAAGAAATAACAGACTGTAGAATGCTGTGATTGACCAATCAGAATCAAGTATTCAACGCAACTGTGTAATAAAATTATTTAACAGCAATAACAAAAAAAAAATCTATTTTGGCTCTGTCGCTTCAGCGACAGTAATAAATCCAGTATACAAATGCAATGGTTCACATTACGTACGTCAGTGTTTAGTGTTTACTACTGTTGCCAGGCAGCCTATTTTCCTTTCCAGTAACTCTTGTTCTTCTTGGTTGTCCACAGAATATTTTGTTTGTACAACTCCTGGCGTTTTGGAGCATATTACAATGTACAACTTGCTGAGTCTGTGCATACTTGTAGGCGGCCCGTGGTGTCTCGGAAACCACTGCCCTAAAGCATACCCTGCTTTATGGTCTATTTGACTCCAAATGGGACCATAATTTACTAAATGAATGTCATGCTGTACTGAAGGCAACTTGAAACTAGCAATTAAGACCATAAACTCATGTTTACAATGTTCATTGAGGTAATAAATCAAGTGATCAAGTCTCTCATAGATTTCTATACAGTCAGACTTCTTTTTGCAACCAGAGGAGTCGCCCCCTGCTGGCTATTAGAAAGAATGGAAGTTTAAGGCACTTCAGCGTTGGCTTCACTGTTCAGACCCGGAGGTCGTCCACTAGTCTCAATGATGCACATAATAATTATTAAGACATTTGCTATTGTGAGGAGGCTGTGTATATTTGCCTTTTCCTCATACTGCAGCATGTACGTCATTTCCTTGCTCTCCACCTCCATCTCCAAACCCCTTTTTCCTTTGATTAAGTCCCTGGAATGACCATCTTGGGCTGTTTGCCCTGTCTGGTATGTCAGGAACTCAGCTGAGCAGCCATGGAGAGGAAGGAGAGTCGAAGAGGAGGAGGAGGAGGAGGATAAGGGGAGAGTACTATTCCAAATCTCCTGCCCAAAGCCCCACAAAACTCCAGAGCAAGGGAAAAGGTAAACATGGCTGAGAAAGGAGGACTGTGTGGGACAGCTTACTGGAAAAAACAGCATTTTTCTATTATGCAAAACAAACAGACTTACAACCTGATTTGTTGACCAAAAAAAAAAGGTTAGCAGTGACCTGAAATGGCCTTCAGTATGACCAAAATGTCAGCTGTACCGGTCTCAACCTTGTTGTGACCAAATGAGCTCAATCACAGATCCTCTCTTAGGTGATAATTACCAGCTGACGAGAGTAGCACCGGAAGTCATTTCCCTCATCCCACACGCCCCCTGCTGATATGCATCAGCACACATGTTGACACCAGGATTAATCGCTTTGTCTAATAAGCAACTAAAGTCAAAATGTCACCCACATATTTCTAAACATACCTCAGAGACACCCTGTCCTCACCATGCGGTGCTCAATTATACTGACGTCAAATTTGTTGACACCTCATTTCCCACCTTTCCTTGTTTGTGACAGAGACGTAATGGGGGGATGTTTTTTCTGGTAGAAATTCTTTTGGACAGTGAATGCTAGAGGTGGGACCAAGTCATTGTTCTGCAAATCACAGGCAAGTTTCAAGACTTTGCACTCAAGTCTGAGTAAGATAGGAAGGTCAGTCCAAACAAGCAAGTGCTGAGTCAAGTCTGAAGTCAAGATAGGCAAGTCCCAAGTCAATGTGAATTTTCACTGTGGGACTAATAAGATAAGATAAGATGAACCTTTATTAATCCCCGTAGGGAAATTCAGTTTTTACACTCCGTTGTTAATTTCGCACAGTACACATACATGCGTTAATGGAGAGGAGCCCCCTCAGAGTGAGGGGGCTGCTCCTGACAAGTGCCCTGAGCAGTTGGGGGTTTGGTGCCTTGCTCAGGGGCACCTCGGCAGTGCCCAAGAGGTAAACTGGCACCTCTCCAGCAACCAGTCGGTCTTGGTCCATGTTGGGACTTGAACCGGTGACCCTCCGATTCCTAAACCAACTCCCTATGGACTGAGCTACTGCCGCCCCCATAATAAAGGAATATCTTATCTTATCTTATCTAACACAGGCAAGGCCCGAGTCAAGACAAGCAAATCGCGGGTCAAGTCAGGTCTGAAGTCAAGTAACGCAAGTCCCAAGTCAAGACAGCCAAGTCCAGAGTCAAGTCCCCAGTCAAGACAGGCAGGTTCCGAGTGTCACCTTGTTTCCGCTGAGCCCATGTTCAAAGAAACTGCTAATGCTCCTTAATGTGGCAATATACTGCACCACAGTTTCACTCTACTGGTATGAAAATGATTTGTAAGCAGATGTCATTGCAGCACGTAATGAGTGTTAATGTGCTGCAAAAGAGGTGCTTTCAGTTTCACCTTAACGACACTGGCCTGGTTGAACTGCACCGGAAGGCAGCCAACTGCAGTATATCGTAAATTAAATTTTGAAAATGTCAACAAAACAAAGCCCAATTAAATTGGGAATAAGAATTGTCTTTTTAACTTGCTTTCACCTTGCAGTATACTAGCATATAAAATTGTAATTTTAACCGGACGGCCGATACAAAGTAAGTGACAGCCTCAAGGCAATGTCCACCTGCTTTTCTGTAGATGACAAATGAATCATGCAGAGTATTTCAGAGAGGAGCAGCTGAAGTGGTTATATGCAGACTGAACAAATGGTTAAAATTAAATGTGACCTTTTGTTCTTATTCTTCTCCATCACTACAAACATCACTCAATACATTACACCGGAGCTCTAAAAGCACTTGTACTGATCTCAAACACCTGTGAGTCAGTCAAGCAAAGACCTGTGACTCATGCTGGACAGAGGGAGGTGATGGAGGGAGAGAAAGAGAGGGGTAGAGGTGTGAAAGGCAGAGAACAAGACAGAGAGAGAGCATTAAAAAACTGAATGACAAAAAAAGAGAGATTGAATGAGAAAGAGGGTGAGGGTGAGAAAGCAGAAAGACAGAGGGAAAGGACAGAGAATAGGGACTGCTGGGCTGTGTGGCTGCTGTGTGATCCTCGTGGCAGGACGTTTAGCAGCAGAAATGAAAGAGCACATTCATGCGGTTTCAGTGATTTGTGGTCTTATAAATATCCAGTGCGTGGGCAGCTCTGCTCTACCAGGATCCACGACCTGCTGCCCACTGAGGCAGGGCAAGAAAAGAACATGTCAATACCTATTGGAGTGGGTGGCCAAGAGGTGTAATGTATGTATGTGGATGTGGGGAAGGCACAACATGTTTTTCTCTATTTGTGTTGTGACAACTAGTCCGCAAAGCAGAAACCATGGGGACACATGCAATGATGTGCTCTAGACACTGGAAAAGAGGTAAAAGATTGGGGTTGAATTATGAAAATGATAATGTATGGGCTATTCTAACAAGACAAGAAAATGACCAATTGATTTAAATGGGATATAACATTGTTTTCTATTTTCTTTCACTTAGAATGTGCAGCAGACTGCACACAG
Source organism: Pterois miles (assembly GCA_947000775.1). Classification (NCBI taxonomy): domain Eukaryota; kingdom Metazoa; phylum Chordata; class Actinopteri; order Perciformes; family Scorpaenidae; genus Pterois; species Pterois miles. The sequence goes on from CAMQGK010000634.1 coordinate 7,940,419, forward strand.
AAGATGAATGTGTACCCTAAAGGCATCACATGAAACTATCATTATGAAGAATTAATAATCGGACTAAAGTCAACCTGTGTAAAGACATGAGTAATGTTTCACACCACGCATAACGTGTTCACTGTCTGGAAGTCACGTTCCGTGTCACCATTACCTCATACTATGTGATGTTTGTTTGTCTAGTCTAGTAATAGTCTCATAGCTGCGATGATGTATCTGCATTGGCATCTACACCGATCATAACATCAGGACAGCGTGGGCACCCTGACCGGTCTACAGCTACACAGCCCCATATGCAACAAACTGCAATACACTGTGTGTTCTGACACCTTTCTATCGGAAACCAGCATTAACTTTTCGGCATTTTGAGCTACAGTAGCTCTTCCATTGGATCCTTGGCTACCCATGACCCTGTCACCAGTTCTCCTTCCTTGAACCACTTCTGGTAGGTCCTGACCACTGCAGACCAGGAACATCCCACAAGAGCTGCAGTTTCGGAGATGTTAAATCACATATTTTCTGTTCTGGGCAGCCCACTAAAAAAAAAAAAAAAAAAAAAAATGACCAGGTTGTCTTATTTCACAGTTTGAGGGTTGGTAGGTACTCCAGATACCCAAATGTATGAACACAAGCACTGAAAAGGCAAGTTTTTCATGATATGTCCCCTGTAAGTGTTAGTTTATAATGACAAAATGACATTATATAATTTTAAGGATAAAAGAACAATTTGTGCTGTAATATTTTTGGATAAGTCCTCATATCAAAAACTACTTCGAATGCAGCCATCAAAACTTTATCTTTATACTGAGAGTGGCAACACACTAAAATCAGAATGACAAATAATGTAACGATGAAACGAGGAATCTGTGTCTGTCTTTTGATGTGCTTTGCATATCTCGAAAACGTGCCATTTTGCTGAGGAGCCAAGGGAGTGCTTTGTCGAATTTGAACATGTTCAATGTTAATGAACTTAAAATAAAGAAGCAAACGCTGCTCTGTTCAGCAGCGGGGGTTGGGGCTTCAGGGCTCTGCAGACTGAGAGGAGCAAGTCATCTGCAGTGAGCAGACTGTAGCTCACTGACTGAAATTTATTTTTGCTGCTGGATGCTCCATGCAACGTTACCACTAAACTATTCTTCACTTCCTTGGAGTCAATGAACGGTTCTCCACAAGCACTTCCTTGGGGCCCAGCAATGGGTCCGAACTAGGGATGCTAATTTTGAAAAATTTTCTTAAACCGGTAGCCAACCCTCGTTAACCAATTATTAAACATTAACCGACAAGATTTGTGCCTCATGTGCAGTGGTGCACCAGCTGCAGTATATGAGCACTACAAACAACTGAGTCAACAGTTCACCATCAGGAAAGCTGCTGCAGCAGCCATGGTGTTGCGTTCACTGTCCCCAGTTCACCGTCTGGGAACGTTAGCAGCCATGATGCTGTGTATAGTGTCGCAGACATGCAGCCGCTTTCCCAGTAAAAGTCTCCACCGCACATTTAGTTTAGCTTAGCAGGCTGTCAGCTGTGTGTCTGGCCGGATTAACGATAGCAGTTGTCTGGCAAACAGTGTGTGTTTTGTTCTACATTAGCAGCTGTTAGCTGCTAGCGTTGCTGGAGGCTTTGTGTCCGCTGTAGCATAATTTCAGTGAGTGAGACAGACTGTATGTGTGTGGCGGCAGGGAGTGTGGATTTGTTGGTGGCGTTACAACTGTGAACGTAGCTGTAGCAGACAGTGTGTGTACAGTTTATTTGTCGGTGAATAAATGCTACGAGGCTACAAGCTACAACTCCTCAGCTGGAAGTCCCAAGCCAACTTCCTGTATCTGTGCTAGCTATCTCTTAAGGTGATGAGCTGCTCCTCTGCTTTTTTTTAAGCTTTTTTATTCATTAGTAATATTTCTTTTAACCATTTAACCCATAGCGTTAATCGGTTAAAATGCTTAATGTCATTTATCCATTAAACGGTTAATTATTAACATCCCTAGTCTGAACCGAACAGGCACACGCTCCAAACAGCCACGCCACAAATGGGTACTGCACTTGTGATATTAAATCTAAAATTGTTAAAAGTGATAAGCATCTGTGTACAAATATGCACATTGTATTGGAGGCTGGGTGGATCAGGGGCCAACACTTTTCCTTTGAATGAACGCCGTGGTTTAAAAGAGTTAGGGAAACACTGCTTTACAGAGCAGAGCAGCACTAAGTACAGCAATGAAGTGTAATATACAGTATTTCTCTGCCCTATGTGTATGTAAATGTCCAATAAAACGCACACCAAAGATTCAGAGCATTTAGGTCATCCTTCCTTAATACATTATGACTCATAGTCGATTCCCTATGGTGGCTATGAATCAGAAATTTACATCTAAAACCTGATGTTTCACCTCTAATGTGTGCGTGGGAAATTAGTTTTCACTTCAGAAAACTTAATTCACATTTGTGAATCACAGAAGGCAAGTGTAAACAGTATTTGCTCTATATTCATCCCATCGGTGGGCTCTTTGTTTGTGTGTGTGTGTGTGTGTGTGTTGTGTGTGTGTGTTGTTGCTCAGTAACGAAGTAGCCCCATGGGGGACAATTAAGACCTCACACAATGTGCTCAGACAGCAATTAAAACAGCCATTAGTAGGAGAGGGAGGAAGAGTCATAGAGAGCGAGATAAGAGAGAATGACAGAAAACTAGATAACAAGACAGGCAGGAATAAACAGAGAATGAAACGTCCTTCACAGCTGAACAGACAAAAAGTTCATTATTTCTTAAAAATGACTCGAGGCTGGCACATTGTGTTTCATATTACACATCTCTGACAATGTGGTAATAAATCGTGAGCTGTTAGAAAGGGCTCTCAACGCTCACAGCCTACTCTGTGATGGAGTGGTGGAAATGCAAAGGCAACCATTTGAAGCAACAGATAAGAGCATTATTGTTTCAGCCGTGATGGGCAGTGATTCGTGAAGAAAAGTTATGTGCATACTTTGGGTAAAACGAATGCTCTATCTAGACTTTTTCAAATGCAGCTACTGCACTGGATTCAATATGAGATGACACATTATAAAACATCCACCAACTGGTTTTGGATAAAAATATTATTAAATATAAAAAGAATAAATAAACCATATTTCCAATGTTTAAATGTATCATCACAACTGAACAAAAACACATAACTGTCTCTTTTCTTTTCTCTTAAATTTTGCTGGTGATTAAAATACAATAAAACTAACAATCGACAGCCTAATTGTCTTTCTAATTCCATTTTACCACCTCAAAGAAAGTCAGCATGAACCACTTAATTCAGCTGTTTAGTGATTTCAAAAGCCATCAGCTGAATAATTGTTCTGTTAATATGCATACCTTCTTTCTGTTGTTCAGTCATATATACATACACACTTACACACACTCCTACAATGGTGTATTAGGGCCTTTGCAGGTAAAATATAAATTTTAAAAAAATTACGGAGCCAGGAGAGGTGGATAATATTCTGAGAAAAAAATCTGGATATTAAAGATTAAAGATTAAAGCAGCAGATTTAAAAGAAAAAAACTCAAATGTATGAATGAAAACACTATTCTTTGAGATTAAAATGAGATATTTAACAGAGAAAACACAAATTTCTGAGAATAAAAACTTGGATATCATCTGAGATTAAAGTGGCTGATTACAAGAAAAAAACTTGTGTATGAATGTATGATAAAAAATACTCAAATATTCTGATATTCTCTGAGACTGAAGTGATAAATTTACAATACAAAAAAAAAAATCAAAAATTGCCATGAAAAAAAAGAGATTAAAATAGCGAAGTTATGAGAAAACACAAATTTATGAGAAAAAAAACATGGATATAAAGTTGCAGATTTACAAGAAGAAAAACTCTAAAACATACCATAAAAATTCTCAAATATTCTCTGATTAAAGTGGTAAATTTCCTAGAAAAAAAACTTGAATATTCTGAAATTATAAAATCATATTTGCAAGAAAAAAAATCTGAAATTATCTGAGAATAAAGTCAAATTCTCAAGAAAAATATTTTTAAAATTGTTTATGTTCTGATCACCTTGTTTCAATTTGAATGTTTGGATCAACATCATAGCACCAATGCCACCATTAAACACTGCAGTAACGTGAGCCGCCGAGTGCAAAATATATTAATTAGATTAGCATTCTTCTTTCACGTTCATAAAGGAACAGAAAACGCATATACTGTATGTATCTTTCAGGACCTTCACCTCGCTCAGATGCCCGCCGTCATCAAAAAGAGCAATCTATAGGATGTACCTGAAAACACAAAATAAAACGTACGACACCTGCAATGTGTGGGCGACAAACAACCCATAATACACCAGTCTAAATATAAATCTGAAACGTATACACATAGGTGCATCTCACCTGTAGGAGCTGTTGTCGGAGCATGGATTGTGAGCACGCACCACCACAAAGACATGCTGAAAGTGCGAACGAATATTTTTAGGGGTGAAGGGGAGCGCACCGGGTTCCTGGAACACGACTGTTACAATATCGTTCCCAATATGACGCTTCCGCAGTAACTGGAAAAGCACAAAGACAGCAGGAGTAATGAACATTAGATATTGAGTAATAATCAATTAGATATCTAAAAAAATACACAAAAACGATGTAAACATTTTGAACCACAGTTGATTTAAAATGTACACTGTAAGTTTAATAGTGCTTTATCTAGATCACTGCTACTGAAGTCATGTACAAAATGAGTAAAATTATCATAGGATCATGTAAATACTTATTTATGACCACCATCTCACCTAGATGACCATTTACATATTAATAAATAGCTGTAACTTGCTCATGGACATAAAGGCTTCACTGAGTGCCTTTTAATTAACATACCTGTTGCTTATTGTTGGGTGTGTAGGGCAGCATGGTCGACACATGGAACATGATCTCATAGTCCTTGTAGGTGGTGTACATGGAGTGGGTGCCCGTCGAGTCAGCTGAGGGGGAAAACAATGACGTGAATTTCTCACACTGTGGAATACGGTTGTCATAACATATTTATAACCTTAACCGATCTCAGGCCACTCTCCTCAGGTGGGTTCAGTTTCTGAGTCACACCCAGATATGAGAAAAAGGTTTTATATTCCCAAGTAAAATATAAGAATATTGCCAAAGTAAAAGCTTCAATATAAAAACTATTTAAAGTAATTTAGTATTAAATCTTTATTAAGTAAAATTGTATTTTGTAGCCATAAACAGCCTTTTCCATAAACAACTAAAATACAGTATTTGGCGTATGAGAACATATGTAACTCCTGAAAAACTCAATAAATCATCTTAATATCTCAGACAATTGTATGAAACAGAAGAAAATGCACCATATTTCATTGCATTTGGAAGTGTGAACACATATAAGACGTTTAGAATGGAATAATCAACACAATTTCCAAAGAAATCCCTGTAAGCCCAGAGATGTGTGTCATACATTTCGTAAAATATGGGATTTATACCTTACAAGACCTGTACTAATGAGACTATACCTCCCTTTTCCCCCAATTAACAAGCAGGCAAGTATGTCTGTATTTCTGCATGTGGGTATTTGTAAATCAACTTGGAAAAAAAGGTTGCTGAGTTTGGTGGATTATTTCTCTGTTGTGTAGTTAACTGTCATAGTATTTTACATCATTGGAAAGCTTGTTTATTTACCTTCACAATGATGTCCAGAAAGTGATGTAGTATGCTCAAAATCAATAACAAAAAAAAACCTATTGCTATCAGATATGGAGAAGTCCAGGAACACTAACAGACAACAGTCAACTGGAAAACTTTTCAAATTATACAGTATGTATTAATTCTGTCTGAGACATTTAGATTATAAACTACCATACCAAGTATAACTAAACATTACCTTTATGTTCTTCATCTTCCTCTGAATCAAATGCTGATAAAATGGCCCTGAGCTCGCAGAGCTCTCAACTCTGGCCCTAAAGAGAGCCACTGCATGTTAACAACCACCTCCACAATCTACCAGTGTGCTCTATGCAGAGAACAAAACAGTCACAAGGTGTTTAAAGGCCATACTTAACCTAGCTAGATTACCTCAATTAATTACACTTGTCCTATAGGGAGCACTTTGCAAGGCTGTATTTAATTTACTAGAGGCTACTGAAGGTGTTATTACATGTCCTGCATCGAGTGACGGAGAATTTTAGTCTCACAGAGAATTATGGAGTTAAATATTAAAGCAGACATCAATCTACGAATGCAGAGGTGGTCGGACAAAGGAAAGAAGAAGAGGAAGCCAGTGGAGCAGTTTCCCCAACAGTATAATGCGACACCAAGCACCATCTGTCACGTCGGAAAGTAAAGGAACTTTTGTTTTTAAGGCAGTGCATAGAGAGGAAGCAGAAGAATCACTGAATGGAAGCCAGAGGGATTAAAGCAGACTGAGACTGAGGGGTAGAAGTCTAAAAAGCCTTTTAAACATCTGGGGCTTCATTCATGAACACTGCAACCTCTGTATAAGGGACTAAAATGGGCTTGAAAGATGAGTGCACACACATTTTTGAAGACTACAAGGCTTCCCAACACCAATAGCAAAGTAGCAAAACAAAGCCAAATGTTTTAACGGCCTTTACAAAATAAACTGTGTGTAATTTTACTCATTGCAAATCCTTATCCCAATGAACATCTCGATTTGAAAAGTGATTTTAGATTATTTGAGAGGGCATGCCATTTACTAAATAAGCAGCACTGTAGACTATGATGTGTATATTTGGTGTGCACACAAGAAGGGATGGTTCACTTTGCTGGTTTATTATCAGATCTGTGTCTGTAACACCAATTATGAGGAAGTCTTCAGAGGCCATATGCTCTCCAAGAAGAGAGTGTTCCTGTGTACTCCGACCCCCTAAGGGTGACACCCATGCTGGTGCGCAGAAACACACACCTTGATAAACTTTTTCTTAATTCATGAAATAGTTTGGACCGCTAAGCTGATACTATCGGCTGTTGTGACATGCTACCAGCTGTTACTGGACATTTATACACATCATCTTTACATACTGTTTGTCACTAAAAGGCAGAGGTGGGGGACTCGAGCCACCTAACATCAATAAAAGATTCAACTTGACTTGTTATTCATGACGTGAGACTTTGACTTGACAGACGACCTGAAAGAACTTGAACTTATACAAATTGAGGACTTTGTAATCTTATTTTAGTGTGACAATGTCAGAAAATAGCAGACCAGCAGAGGCCAAGGTGCGAGGAAGCTAAAAACAATAAAATTTTGGTTTTATTTGTCAATGTAGAATTGCGAGAGTACACAATTCAAGTGGGTGCAAACACACATAGAGAGAAGACAAACCGCGGCTGTAAGGCAATGGCATCCCGAAGCGATGGTAGGATTGTACGCATTCACTTTGGGACAGGTTAAATTGGGTTGATCATCAGATTTTTTAGGACTTGACCTGTGACTTGCTTGAGACTCCCAAATAATCAGCGCTTAAATTAACATGAACATCAAACTCCCTGTTCAGGCATTGATCATATACATCATGTCAGTGGGGTGGGTCACCTCCTGCGTGCTGCAATCCATCAACCGCTTGCTGAGCAACTGAACACAAGACTTCGTTAATCAATGCGGACATCTGCATAGCGTGTGACAGCTGTTGTTAACCCTGCTGCTGTGGGGCAGTGGCATTAGTTTCAATGTCAGTGTAGCACCATGTGAAGGTTTTACCACTGTATTTGTAGGACAACATGAGATTTCTGTGTGTGTACATACTCTTGGTGTCGAGCTGGGCCCGGTACTTGGTGAAGCCTTTGAGTCGAACTCTCTCCCCCAGCAGATGAAGGAATTCCTCCAGGGCGGGACCGGCTGATTCGTTGTTGTACATTTCCTCCTCGCTGCTCTGGCCTGCCATGCAGTACATCACCCCCACTTTACGCTGGAAACTCAGCTATGGACAGAAGCGGGATCGTTGTAACGAAAAGGGGAGTCACACCAATATTACTGAGTAGAAATCATGTCAGAGCAACCATCTTGACATTTCAGGGAGAACTCATGTTGGCATTTTAAAAATAAGCACATTGGGTTGTTCTGAAGTGATCGCGGTGCCATTTTCCAGAGAAATCATGCTGACATTTGCAGAGGTTCAGCTTTTGATGATTGCATCAGGGAACATGAGTATCAAAGAGCTTGTTTTGTATTATTCTCCTTCTTAAGGTCGAGGCGTGTGTGTTTGTGTATGCTGTCAATATGTGGGGGAGTTTCTCCACTTAAATCCCACAAAATAGTCTGTGGGAGTGAATGGATAATTTAAGCATAAATATAAAAATGAATTATAATAAATAATTCTGCTTCACAATGAGACATCCCCCATTGGGAAAAATAACACCTACGTAAAAGGAAAATGACTTGCTTTGCACAGTACAGGATATAATGTTGGGGAAACTTATGCTAACTTATATATCAATTATGCTGACTGGATCATATTTTTAAGGAATGATGATCAAATTATGAAGTTCATGGAGGACCTGCCAAAATAAAAAATAAATGAATAAATAAATAACTCAAAAAATGAATAAATATGTCATTACATGTAGCAAAAATAATATTAAAAATATACATAGCCATTAATAAATTGCTAAAATGTGACATACATTAACATTTTTGTTTGTTTGGGGTGTTTTGCATAAATAAATAAATATAAATGCAAAAATAAATTAATACACTTTAAATTTAAAAAATAAAATAAATTATTATTTTTGTAAAATTTATAAAAATAATAAATTAATCAATTAAAAGGGAAAATTAAACTGAAGAGTAAATAAATAAGGGAATTAATACAAAGATAAATATTTAAAGAAACAGAAATAAAATAAAACAGAAATATCAATTTATATCATATTTTATCAATTAATTAAAATAAATGGCTACATTTATTTTGAATATTTTTGCTGTATTTATTTTACTTATTGAGTCATTTATTTATTTATTAATTTACTTTTGATTTTGGCCTGACCAGTATTGTTTTTTTTTTTACTAAATGGATATCAGTAAAAAGAGCGAGCACTCCAGCCCGACTCAGTGTCCTCACTGTGTCTCCTTACCCCCTGCTCATCCAGCTTCATCAGCTGCTCGGTGACCTTTGGCGTGTTAAGCGCCAGTCGCAGGCAGTGGACGTTGAGCTCAGGCACCAGGTACTCCAGCACCTCTTTGAGGGGCAGGCCTCGAGCTAGACCGTGCTTGGATGTGGACGGTACGGCATCTTCCAGGATGGAGCCCCTCAGGGTGTTCAGCTGGACACAACACAACCAGAGGGAGAGGAAATGCAAAGGATCAGGACTAAAACCAATTTCTTGAGTTCCCTTCCTTCACTGCAGTGTCAGTTGTGTGGCTCAATCGTTAATAATCAAAATCATTTTATGTTTCTGCTTGATTTATGTTACTTACTTTGTGTTTGCTTTTGGAATTTATGCTTGCTTGTCTAATTTTGTTGATTATAAAATTTGCGTATAATGCTTATTGAGGTGAGATTCCTGCTATAAACCCCATGTTTTTTTTATTTTTTTCATCTCACCTGCACAACTTGTCTTATGTTGTTATTTTGGCTGCTTTGTTTTATTGTGCAAACAAATACATCTCAAAATCTCAGTCTCATCTTTCTTAATAAGGCTGTATTACACATGCTCTCCCCCTATCTATGTTCTCATGTCCGGTTCTGAACAACACTGCTAATTCACTGGTTTGTGTAATTTGCTGTTTGTTTTAAGTCTCTCATGGTCTGTTTTATGTGACATTTTTGTTGTTTTTAACTTTTTGCTGTTTTGCTTTTAAGTCTGTTATTTGTGCTTTTATGTATGAATCTTTATGCTGCTGTCTTGACAATCCTGGATAAATAAATGAAAAAAAATTTTGAAAACCATTTAGAATTTTTTTTCTTAAAAAAAAATACTCAAACCGATTAATTTAATAGTTGACAACTAATCCATTAATTGTTGCTCTACTTAGAATAAAAAACTATTAAAAACTATTTTAAAAAATGAGTCGTAAAAAATACAACAATGCCTCAGTCATCTCCCTATTGTTTCTCCATTGATCAGTGGGGTATAAAATACTTGAGTTATCTTATCACACAACTACTGAATACAATGTGTTGACCATTTCAAAACACTTCCCACTGTGATTTTATCTTTAGAGCATGCAGTATCACACTGCAGTGTTGATGATACTTGGTCACAATAACAGAAGCAGATTCAGCCTAGCTGAGATAATTCCTCTATTGTTTCTGAACATTTTTGGCTTTCTGCTCTGTTCAGTGTGTTGGTGTTGAAGCCAGCAGTAGAACACTAGCAAGTCTATGTTTGGAAAACTGCAAGGAAACCTAAAGGCCTGTACAATCAAATGCATTTACAGCATAAGAGGGCTCTTTTCAAAGACTAATCATGGTCATCAATGCATCATGGGTTCAAGATCGTTCATGAAATCAATCCAGGCTAAAAATTGATTCTGCCAGACAATGCTAGTGCAGGGAAACTGTCTGGCAAAGCAAGAGAAAATAATGCATGGAGGTTTTGCTGCTATAGTTTCCACTATGACGCTAAGGCTCAAGGCTAAAACAAACTCGAGGAGGACATCCATGAATAAATCAAGAGGACTGCAGAAGGACCAGGACCTGAAATATCCATCATGTACAAATAAACACAGCTGGATATCCATAGTGGTCCCATGGCTCTTAAGAATCACTTATACGTGTCTTCACATAGTGTTCGGTAGGCCAAAAGGTTCTTCAGGTTTAAACAAATGGAAGAGAAGTGCTCTCACTTAAGAGAGGACAACAGCTGTCCTCAATGGACACTGGACTTCGGTGCATCCCACTCACTACCACAAGGATACACACATATCTATACTGCCCAGTTCCCTATTCTGGAAATAGCAATTAGAGAGGAGAGAGGGAGTCAAGAGAAAGGGAGAAAATAGAGGAAAATGCAGCACAGTAGGTTGTGCGTCATCCCAAGAGATTGGAAGGGCTATTACTCATGATGCTCTTCAATACGAGAGTTTTCCTTCTCTACTCAAATACCTTTGGCGCTATTTTAGTCTCGTTTAGCTGTGAAATGGCACAGCTCAGTCCTTCACAGATGAAGGCTGACAAAGATGGTAGGTGGGCGTTCAGCTCACAGAATGAGGACATAGATCTCTGGCTCTATAGGAGGGGATAGCAGCAAATCCTGGAGGGATTCATACGAGATTTCGAATCGCTGCATGTTGAGCATAGGGCATAAATAATCAGGAGAATAAATTACAAATTAAATCAAACACATGCAATAATTTGAGATGGTGTTAAGGAATGGAGGTGGAGACATCTAAGGTCTTGATCCATATCTGACAACCTGGAAATGAAGCTTTTATAATATCTCCCTCCAACTGTGTTTTTCAATAAGCAAGGCTATGCTATATTACGCCTACACCATTTGATAAGAGACATAAGAGCTTCACTCAGTACAGAGTGTACTAAATATTGAACATGAACATTCATGGTTCCAGAGGGAACAACTACAGTTACAGTATATCCTGGTGAATGGATCATTACATAACACAACAATCAACAAATCCAGCTAATAAAACAATATATACCGGGGTGACACTTTACAATAACCATCATTTATAAATACTTAATAATAATAATAGTGCCGTTATTTTAACACTTTATTGCTGCACATATTATAACAGTTTAAAAACTACAAGTATTTGTTCATGATTACAAATGATTTGTAAACCTTTAAGAAATAGTTTGTAAAATATCTATAAACATAGATAGACCAGATAATTGCAACACTTTGTTAATGGTTAATAAATGGCTTGTAAACCAACTATAAACATTATTTGGATGGCGATCATAAAGTTATAACTTATGATTATAAGACCTTATTAAATGGGTAATTAATACTTTGTAAAGCATCTATAAAACATAGATAAACCAGATATTTGTAACACTTTGTTAATGGATAATAAATGGTTTGTAAACCGTCAATCAACATTATTTGGATGGCTATTATTATTTATTATTATAATACTTGCAAAGCATCTATACACATCATTTAGTTGGATAGTTAATGCTTTGTCAATGGTTAATAATTGGTTTCTAGTCCATCTAGCTATGTAACATTTTGAGATGCTTTACAAACAAAATCTTAAAGGTTTACAAATCATTTGGTAATAAATTAAAAATACTTAATATAGTATATAAAACATTAGAATATGTATAACAAACTGTTAATAAATACTTTACAAATGTAATCAGAATGTAATTGTTATTGTTGTGGTGATGTGTCCATTTCAATGTACCTCGCTCGTCCTGAAGATGACCCTGTAGTTGTACTGCTGGCCGTGCTCCTTGTGCTCCTCCACTTTCTCCCTCCTCAGACTCACCGCTACTGGGCCCAGGTTCTCGTCCACCCCCAGGTAGTTCCAGTGTTCTAGGGGTGAGGAGGGATGGGATTTAAGGTAGGGATGGACAGGAATGGATGACGCGAAAGAGAGGAAGAAATTACAGAAAGGAAGAATTTCTGGTTTTACGGGTCCAGTCCAGTGTACAAGCTGACACCGGTTAGATTTTATGCAAACTGGCTGAACTGGCATTTGTCATTATGACACTTTCTTGCGAAAAGCTGACAGCATCACAGCGCTGACAACGGTGTCATACAGCACTAAATCAAACTTGTATAGAGCGGTGCAGGGATGATGTATTTTTGAAGGCCAAACAGGAAGTTAGCATCACCCTGGTTCCCTCAACAAAAAGCTGATGGGATTTGTCCATTGGCTTTTGGATTAGTGCAAAAAAATAAGTTCAAAAGGCTACAGACGAACTACACCACGGTCACATGAACGAATATACACAATAAGACTGTAAAGGCAGACGAGATAGCGTGATGACGTTTAGTAGTCTCATTTAGCCACTTGTAAGCAACTGCCTTTTCTAAGTCGCATAAAAGCTTCAGAATTGTAGGATATTTACTGTCGTATTTTATACCGCAGAACAAATAAATAAATCTCTTCAGCTTATGTTAACCACAGACCTTATTTCAGGCATCTAACTAAAAACCTGTTTGATAAAAACACTGCCTTTTAAGACGAGGGAACAGGAAGTGCTAAAACAGCAACTCACTTCCAGCTTTTAGGACTCATCCCTGCACCACTTTTTACATTAGTAATAAGCAATATGACAATGTGATTAAAATAATATCGTTTCATAAACAGACCAACAGAGCAACTAGTGTCTGACAGGCAATGTGCAACTCACTGCCGCACAGAAGGCCGGCAACGTGAAGGAGAACAAATTTCAGTAGAAGTGAGAGGGAGGACGAGGCGCACAGTGCACATTGTGTTTGTTTTCAGGAAACTTCCTGTGCTTTTTTGGGGTGAGGAGACGACACATGGCAGCATTAGTCTCAAAGAAAACTAAAACTGCACCGATATACAGTACATGTATTGATGTGCATGCTGCCATCTTGGACCATCAGAGACACTATGGCTGCAATTATTTTCATTGCTGATTAATCTGTTGATTATTTTCTACATTAATCGATTAGTTGTTTGGTCCATAAAATGTCAGGAAATGGTGAAAAATATTGAACAGTGTTTCAAAAAAAGCCTAAGATGACGTCCTCAAATGTCTTGTTTTGTCCACTACTCAAAGATATTCAGTTTACCGTCAGAGAGGGAAAAGAAACCTGAAAATATTCACATTTAAGAAGCTGGAATCAGAGAATTTGGACTTTTTTGTGTTAAAAATTACTCAAACAGATTAATTGATTGTCAAAACATTTGGCGATTACTTTGATAGTTGACACCTAATCAATGAATCGATTAATTATTACAGCTCTAATAAACACTGCAGGAAAAAGTAAAGTGTGACACCTACTGGTCCTGTGTTGTGGCATAATATCAAACTTGTTTGAAAAATTTTATGCCAACCCAAACTTAGGCTTTGCGACTTTGACATTTTCAAGCTCAATTCTAGTGGTCTAATAGGGGAAGGATGTAAAAACCTGACACAAAAATGACTGCTTCCTCCACTGCTTGCCAACTTATCTCTTATTCCTAGAGAGACACAGGATGTAGTATTAGCATGAACACTGAATATGATACCAATTGTCTAAAACAGATGAAGCTTGGCTGTTAGCAAAAAATGACATTTTCTCTGCCAGTAATGGCTATATATTTTTTTAATTATCTAAATATACAGTCAACAGCATTTCAGACAGACAGCTACCACACCAGACAAAGGGAAACAGCTATCAATAATCAAGATCTAGAAATCTAGAAAAGCCCAAACTATCCTACTTTGCTCACCTCTGAGGTAGAAGTACTTCCGGTAGTAATATGTGCCGAGGTCAACATGTTCCACAATGTAACGTTTGGACCTGTCAGCGTGTTGGCTCGGCCCGTCCTTGGGGGCCTCCAACACTGCCACACCGGCGTTGGTGAAATGAGTAGTGAGGGTGGCATCCAAAGGTCCTTCCTCTGTGCTGCCTGAAGAATTGCTTGAGCTGCCACCACTGCCTATGCTGCCCGGCTGGGGAATGGGAGACGAGGAAGTGGAGGGAGTTAGCTGAATTAATATTGCAGACTGCAGTTTTAAGCAATTTGTGCCTGCAGCTGAAATTTTTAATTTCCTTCGGTATTCTCTGTACAAGTACAAATGTGAAGACATTTTCACAATCAGTCAAAACATTTGGCTGAAAAGTGAGTTTTTCTTATCATACTACATCTAATGTTTTTCCAATAGACTCCACTATATTTCTGAAAAACAGTTGTCCTATATCCCTACATACTATATATAGTATAATAGAAAATGGCTGTATCTCAGAAACTACAAGGAGCACATTCAAGCACTTGATCTATGAACTTATTACAAGTTTAAAATCAAAGATTTGAACACATAAGCAGAGTTTTTCCTCATTTATCCTCAAACTTGTACTGTTATACTATAATTTTGCACAAAATTTCAAAACTTTTAATCAATCAAAACAAATGTGAAAAAACAAGACAATCATATTTAGATATTGTTAGCCTCATAGCATAATTGCCTAAGTCATATACCTTAAAATATGACTTAGGCAATTATGCTATGAGGCTAACAATATGTTTTTTTATAGAATCCAATCATCCTATTCTGGCACAAAACCTACCTGTTTAGCAGAAGAGATGTTCCTCTCACCCTCTCCACCAATCTCATTCCTGAAACAAGGGCAGCTGAGCACCACGTCATTACTCTTGTCATCACCAGGGTCCAAGGCTGGGTTGGTACCGTGTCCTCCTCCCATCCCCTCCTTGCTCAGCTCCTCTTGTGAGCCACATGGCGACCCATATATTCCACTCTGATTGGAGGCGAGGGAGGACGTGGCCGAAGCAGAGGCGGCAGCAGCAGCTGAGGCACCAGTAGTGGTGTTTTTGCGTTTGGACCCAGATTGACGACTGTGGATTACCTCATTGAGGTCAAAGAGTAGAGACTGGACGTCAAAATGGGCAAAGCCTCTTTGGCAGGCCCAGGGCCTGGGAGGTGGGCCACTGTCATCCACTTTCCCCCCATCTTCAGCATCCGAGCCAGCCCTCGATGTGTCGCCATCCACCTTCACACTACGCAGCTTACGGAATATCGACTCCCCACCTGTCTCCGACTTTGACCTCCTCTTCAAGTGCTTCTCTCGCTCCTTGAGCCGACTGGCGGGACTACCTCTGGCTGGACCTAGAGGTCCATCTGGCAGGTCCAGGGCAGCCTGTTTTGTCGGGGCCACAGTAAGCAGCTCTGTGAGCTTCTCTGGAGCTGGGCTTCGCTGATCAGGGGCCTCGGAGGACTGGTATCCCTTCAGCATGTCGAAGAAGCTCTCTCCTGACACACCATGTTTATCTATGGATGAAGTACTGCCATACTCACGGTGCATGGGTGTCCACCCGGAAAAGGACCAGCCCTCATTGCCGTCCACATCGAGCTCACTGATAGTTATATCACTGTTACTTCGCTGGCGGATGCGCCTCATGCCTTTGCGAGGTGAGCCCAGATAGCCATCCGGTGACAGGAAGCGATTGTCCTTTCCCTTGCTCTGCATCTTGTTCTTTAGTGTGTTGTGGATGTTGCGTAGCATGGAGGAGTCCTGAGGGCTTATCAGGTGGCCCAGCTTGGCTGACAGATTGGTGTGGGCTGTGACGGCTGACACTCCCCCTCCTCCACTGCCACCACTACCACTACCACTACCGCTACCACTACCACCACTCCTCCTCCTCCTCCTCCTCCACCACCACCTCCTCCTCCACCTCCGACAAGTCTTTCTCTATCTCCACTTCCTGATCCTGAAGAGCTGGTGGTTATGGTTGAGCTGGGTGAGTCTGTTTCCACAGTGATATGCCAAACACCTCCTCCACCCCCGTCTTTCCTTGGGGGCCAGTCAGCCACACGAGCCCGAACCCCCATCTTGGGGACGCCAGGGTTGGTGCCGGTGGTGGAGGAGGAGGAGATGTGGGCGCTCTCGCTGCGGGGTGGTGGTGCCCCTCCATTGGGTAGTCGCAGGCGGCGGGTGTAGAACTCATCAGAAGCCGGCACCGAGCCCCCAACCGAGCGCTCCGTCTGAGAACGCTTCAGACTGGTCATGGTGGAGATGGGAAAGGGTGTGGGGAGGGGAGATGGGAGGGAGAGGTAGGGATGAGTTGCTGATGGGTTTAGATTAGGGTCAACATAATGCCCACTGAGTGAAGTAACGAGAGAGTCTCACGGATGCATTTGGTGCTGCAGAAAGAGCAAAGAAAAAGAAAACATGAATAGAACTCAGCATTGAATAATCAATAGTCAACATAAAGATTTGAAATCTGCAATCACCAATGAAAAGAATGATAGCAATTACAGAAATTTCACTAATACCCTACAGCTTATGATGCTGCAAAGATGGCTGGCTTTAAACTTTTGCAAATTAAATAGACGCAAAAAGGTAAAGGATTTTTAACACTTGCATCAGTATTCTCATCACACACCACTGAGTTCAAAACCTTAAAGGGATAATGCGGGTGTTTTGAAGTGGGGTTGCATGAGTTACTAATCCATGGTGTATTACCTAGAGTAGATGTCAGTCAGCAAGTCCCCAGGTTGGAGAAGCAGACACGAATATATAATATCAGTTTACTGCAAGTGTGCACTACATTTGGAATATTTTCACCAGTTTAACAGTCTGGTGGCTGTGGAAAGAGCATAGGTGGACACAACGGCATCAGTCCCCCGCTAGAAATGGCTGTCTGATGGCAGGGTAACACACTGAAAATATCCTAAATATAGCATAGACTTAAACTGATATTTTCAGTGAGCCTTTCTTTTAGGTGGCTAAAATATGTTGCCCATGTCCACTGCTATACATTGATTTGGTTCTGAACTGTAACTCCTGTCTGCTTTCCAAACTGGGGGTATATCAATAGTCATCTACTGTAGGTAACACACTGACTATGGAAAAGTACCTCACACAATCCCACTTCAAAACACGCAAACTATCCCTTTAAGTTTGTAATCTTTTTAATAATAATAAAAAACAGCAGAGAAGCTGTACCTTGATGAAGCTTGATGAACAGAAATGTGTTGATGGTGACCTTTCACAGCTGGGGTCTCTAAAAAGCCGTCTGCATTGCAACCATGCTGGAGGAGAACTCAACTCAGTCTGGATGAGACCAAGTCAGGAACTGAGAAAGACCAGTACAGAGAGAGAAAGAGGACAGGTAGAAAGTAAAGCCGGAAGGAGACGGATCAAGTTAGAGAACATCCAACATCTTTCATTCTACAGTATCAACTCTTACCTTAATTTCAGAGGCACAATTATAAAGAAAGCAATTGGAAAGTACTGTGTTTCTGTTAAATTTCTATTATGTTAATTATTATGAAAGTATAAACTGATATAATATCTGAAAGCCGCTGTATGCGAGTGCCAGGGTAGTCTATTGAGAAACCATCCAATTACACTGCAGGGTCACAGTAGACCACTTAAAGCCAATGATTCAATTCATAGCTACATTTTCTTCAAAGGGAAAATTTAACAATTTTACAAGTCAAGGTCACTTTACTAGTCATGTAGAGCATTACACAGCCTGCAAAAATGACATCTGATCTGTACAAAACTTTGTCCATAACAAACCTTGTGATGTCATCTGGGGCTTGGAGACGATTAATTGTTAACAGAAAGCCTTTGTTACAAACGGGGAGGCATTTGGTGTTTATCTTAACACTAACTAAACTCAAAACCTTTTTTTTTAGCTACACCTTTCAGCAGTCTGGTTGCCGGTCTTAATTATTTCACTCTATTCTTGCTAATTCTGTTGGTTTTAACCCAAGTATCTTATCATTTTATTTTTAGAATTATTTGTATTAGTTGATTTGTTTTTGTTTTATTATTTCAGTTTTATTCACATCTTATTTAAATTCACTCATATCATTTACCTATCTTAAATAGTGCTGACTTATGTCTAATGTCTTATCTTTACACAATCAATATGGTGTTTGTGGCTGCAACTTTGGTGGTTGCTCACGCTTGGTGCTTGCACCTGGAATGAAATGTGCTATATAAATAAAGTATGCTTGCTTTACAATGCGTGGGCATTCACCAGGCAGCGAGGGTCTAAGATCGAGCTGCATCAGGGAATTATAAAAGCAAGCATTTTTGGCATCTGACCCATACCAGGAGCGGGGAATAAATGTTGAGGTATCGCTGGCCTCTGCTCGCTGCACTGATTGTGACTCACAAGTCTAAATTGTTGAAGCCCTGTTTTAATTTGTTCCTGTGGAGTATTTCTACGTCATTCTGGAAAACCGTGTAAAAATAACAGATGCTTCAGGATTTAATTCCTGTTGCCTTCACCGTGGGAGCCGTGTCTTCCTCGTTTGGATGTTTCTTCATAACATCAAAATGAGCCGTGACACACTCGACATAGCTGTCAAAAGACCTTGAACAGCCCACACAATGTTGAATTTACCTCGGAGGCCTCGGGAGATTAATGTAATATAGAAGCTTGTGTACAAAATCAGCATCTCTACAAACAATAACAAACGATGTGAGCGCTATTGTCTTCCACAGCCGTTCATGTAAGATATGAGGAAAGACTTGTTTGTTTGAATATACATTTGTCTACTGGTTTATCCACAATGGTGCTCTACATCTCTCTTTCTGACCACATTGTGTATCACCATGGAGATAAAGACTTGTACAGTACATGTTTCTGTGAGTGTGTGTGTGTGAAAGAGAGATTGATTCCTTCCTCTCCTGCAGACCTCGCTGTCAACTGTTCTCAAAGCTAAACACATTTGCTGTTGAGTTTTTCACATTTATAATTACAATGGAAACCGCCTATAGTGTTCACATCTTTCTGGGTGAAATTGATCGCTATAAGCGGATGATTTTTACAACTTTTCTTTTCTCTATTTCTCTTACAGTTTACCACCTAATTGACATTTGTATATTTATTACATGAATATAAATTAATGAAACAATTCATGTAATGATTTTTCTGCCCTTTTCCTCACCAAGGGCTCACTTGGGGTGAGGCTTTGCTGGTAGTACACAAGTACTATGTACTTATGTAAAGACCGAAATAAACACTTTGAGTGGACTACTTGATTACTATAAGCAAATTATTTAGAGCAGTTGTATAGGAATAATTCTGTCAGAGCATTTTGATCCATATAGGTGGTTGATCACTGTAACCGTGATCACTCTTAGCAGTTTCAGTAAGTGATAATGTACAGCTAGCCGGTCATTGTTGTAAAATAAACCCCAGGCGATGTGGCACCCCAACATGAAGCTTGTAACTCTGAGGGGGTTTACTTAAAAAAAAAAAAAAAAAAAACCTGCTAGCTATACACTATAATGCTTATTATATGGCTACTTACAAGAACTGCAGGACGTTTTTGTAACATGAGCGATGAGCAGATTATTTCCTGTGAATACTGCATCAGAGATGAGTTTTCCAGTAATTTTTTGGGAACTTTTAATACAATTCTGTCAATATTATGTATTTCTTTGAATTTCGAACAATCATACATATTTAATTTTTTTGGCAAATTCAGAGTTTTCTTCTCCCTGACGCTTGCCCCTTGTTCTATCAGCTCTTTGTTTTAACAACGTACGTTTCTAATGCAGGACGAGGCTGTTCAGCAGAGACGGAAAGCTCTGTGAATCTAACTTGTGTTCAGGTCTTCACCATGCTGTTATCCTGCTTATATCTTAAATAATAATCCAAACTATAAAAACAACACTTATATTTAGGCATCTTCACAGATATTAATGAAATGCTGAAATGTAGGCCAACTGTATATATATAAAGTTGTCTCAGACACTTAAAATCAAGAAGTGACCCCTGTGAAGCTTTGACGACCCCCAGTGGGGGTCGGGAGCCCCAGGTTGGGAACTAGTGACATGACAGCAGCAGTAAAACCATGTGGTTCTTCAACTATCATCTACTGAAGCTAAAAAGAGTCTCTTTTCTCGATTTCTCTTGTAGAGTAAAAGGTTGCTCCACTGATAACAGCCCTTGTTGCACAAGTGGCATGCTCAGCCGCCACAACACATCAGAGGGTTCACCACTGTACGATGTTCATAACATCACACACAGTGACTTTGGAGACGACTATAAGTGGCTTCTTGTACAAAACTACAATTACTGTCTGAACTGCCAACCAGTCAAGTTACAGTTTACATCCATGCCTGACTAAAATGTCATCGCTATATCATTTTATCCTATTAGACATTTGCGTGAAATTGTCATAATTAGCATATGAATTCTTTAGTTATGGCCAAAAATGTGTTTTGTGAGGTCACAGTGACCTTGACCTTTGTGACCTTGACCACCAAAATGTCATCAGTTCATCATGAATGTATAAAGAGAAGAGGATATTGTGTTAGAGGCAGAGCCATTCATTCCTGTGCTCAGTGGTGCAGGAAGCCAAAATAGTTTGACTGCTGAGTGAAAAATTACCCGGATCATCCGGCGAGCTTCCGCATCCACTGGGCCCATAGAGAAGGCGTAGTAGCTTCCAGCAGCGGTCTCGGGCTCAGTCACATGAATGAAAAATAACTCTGGATTTGGCTATTAGTGTATTTTACAACCTTTAGGACTAATGACTGACAAGGGTTCATACCAGGAAGTTGATTTACCGGCAAAAGAAAGTATTCGCTGATTTACAGACTTTTCTTTCCCAGTGTAAGTCTACGGGAAAAAGCCTTTTTTGGCCCAACAAAATCACATGACGGACACAGACATTGTAGTACCACTGTTTGGCCACTATGTAAAATTAGTTTCAAAGCGCAGCGCTCTTCGCTAAATTGGACGCTTGTGCCAAATTTGAAAAATATTCCTTCCAGGCATTTCTGAGATTTCGCATTCACAAGAATGGGTCGGATGTTTATACAGACAACCCAAAAACATAATGTTTGAGGCCACAGCTCTCGCAGAAACATTAAAAGAGCACAGTTCCATTTTATTTCCCCACAGTGATACAGGCAGTAGAAAAATAATGCTCCTATTTTTCAAATGAGACCTGCAAAAAAGTAAAATACAAAGTCACAAAGTAGGAACACTGCTTTGCCCTCCACTATAAGACAATGACACCTTTGAAATCACACTCAAAAAGTGTATCCCAAATAACTACCTGCAGAGTGTCTTCCTCTTTCTCCGCTGAGGACTGGGTAGTACTCTTTAATGAGAACTAGAGAGATACTGTATTTTCAGTAAGGAGACTGGGAATTGGAACGAATGAATGCGGTGTAGCGCGCCTCTCTGCAGTCGCAGAGGACCAATTACACTGACAGATACTCAGTAACCTTTAGCAGTGTCTAAATGAGGTCGATTCCTGAAGTAAATATGGAGCAAAGTGCTGCCAACGTTGTCTTCTGGCCCAGTCAGCTGTTAACACCATGAGCATGACATACCCAAAACATGAAGGAATGGTTATAATGTTCCATCGAACATTTGATATTACAGTTACAAACCTTGTAATTCACAGGAGACGGAGTTTAATGGCCAATTATCTGCAGCCGAAAACTATGCTAAAAATAGTAACTTTGGATAAAACTTGTTTGACTAATTCAAGACTGCTGAAGTCTCATAAAAACACATTTTTGTCTTATATTGGAGTCATGCTAATAAGGGATTGATACAGACAGGAGGAATGTTTACAGCGGCCAATACTCTTTCAGTGCATTGATTCAAGATAGACTTGAGATTAAATTTTGTACTAGTACTGGTTCCTTTCTGTGAAGCACTGTACAAGCTGTAATTTTAGATGTTTGCGTTGAATTTATAAGCAGTTGTTTATTTCCAGATGAATTTCCTTGAAAGAACCACTCCAATTATACTCAAGTTAATATCATTCATTATGAATGCATTATTCATGTGTTGAATTGTTTCCTCGTAGGCACATTTCTTTGCCTGTTCGTCTGACCTGCTGTGCACTGGCCAACAGACTCGAGGCTTTGCTAACAACTCACTGGAACTAATTAAGTGAAGAATACCACCTTAACAACGTCTCATTTTTCCCTACAATTAGAACAAGATTACACAGTCCTTTCCAGGAAAACTCCTACAGTTACATATCGTTAATGAAATTATACTATGCGACCAGTAAAGCAGTATTACCAAAAACGTTAAAAAGCAGTAAAGTACATTAGTTATGGATAAATTCACTAAAGAGTACAATATCATGAGGGTGTCATTACTATTAATATGGTGATTTTAGAATCTGTAAACCATAGTACTGCTGCTTACTGTATTTAAAATGTTTCAGACAAACGCTGTCTGTGTGAGCAGTGCAGAATCTCTTGCTTTTTATTACTTAGAAATTAAACTTTATAATCATCATATACATACATACATACAGGTACATACGTACATGAAATTTTACCTCTGCATTTAACCCATCCTAAGCATTTAGAAGCTGTGGACTGCTAGAAAGCACCTGGGGAGCAACTTGGGGTTTAGTGTCAATATTGATATCTGTAGAATATATCACAAACATGAAAAAATTGTATTTCGAACTCAGCACTTCCTGGTTTTCTGTGGACACAAAGCTTTTATTCTGAAATATTTGCAGGACAGTGTACGGGACCTTGGAAAATGCAGTGACTTGCACAGCTCCATGAATTAGTAGAGTAACAGCATTTAATTGTGGGTTTTTATTATAAGTAAGCACATGCGTCTTAACCTTTTTCTCATTCATTCATTCATCGTCAACCGCTTATCCCATTAGGGGTCGCGGGGAGGCTGGAGCTGATCCCAGCTGGCATTGGGCGAAGGCGGGGTTCACCCTGGACAGGTCGCCAGTCCATCGCAGGGCACATATAGACAGACAACCATTCACGCTCACATCCACACCTACGGGCAATTTAGAGTAATCAATTAACCTAAATTGCATGTTTTTGGACGGTGGGAGGAAGCCAGAGTACCCGGAGAAAACCCACGCTTACACGGGGAGAACATGCAAACTCCACACAGAAGAGTCCCAAGCCGGAATCGAACCTGCGACCCTCTTGCTGTGAGGCGACAGCACTAACCACTACACCACCGTGCAGCCCCTTAACCTTTTTCTGTCTAAAATAAATATGAATGACATTTATAATGAAATGAAATGGCCATTATGAAAGGCAAACATGTAGAAAGAAGTGTCTGGCAGCAGGGTTGGAAATTAGCACCAGCCACCAGCCAAATGCTGATAAAATATGCAAGTGGCTGCTACATTTGTTTCACTCACCAGCCAAAAAAAGATACTGGTAATCTATTGAATGGCTGGTATATTTTGAAATCCACCAGCCACAGTGGCGGGTGGACAAAAAAGTTCATTTCCAACCGCGGCTGGCAGCAGCAGCGCTGTCTGCTGGATAGATATCACATGTGTGACAGACGCAACAGTTCAGTGATGTAGGTGTCAAACGCTGCTCACGCAGGCACTGTGGCCCAGGTGTAAGGTTGTTGTCAACCAGCACAGGTGTGCCACTATGGACGCTGCGTGACTATGAATCTGCTCCACTGCACAGTGAGTCATACACACCTGAAATTACAGAGCAGACGAGCTGACTGACTGGCTGAAAGAGGCTAGAGCTGAAAGAGAGGGCACAAACCATTGAGCAGAAGATTCTCTGTGTGTTTGTGTGCACAGACGAAAACCCTATAACGTCCGTTTCCTCTCTCCATTCTCAAAAATACTGTTATTCAGAAGCAGCTAATATTTTAAGACAACTGCAGAGTGAATTAGTGTTTGGTATTCATTAATCAGCCAGTATTGTAGTTGAAATATACAGATAGTTTTCCCCCAGGCCTGTGTTTAGAGAAGATCACCACCTTGCAATCACAGAGCAGTTCTTTCATGGCAGACAGGGGGCTAAAGAAATCAACTACATTTGAAGAAACAAAAGAAACAACAAGAAACAAAAATCTATAGGCTAGTGTCAGTTTTTATATTGCCGAACCTTTGACAATTATACACCTGTTTCTCCAGACAGACATCATTACCAAACCGACTGGTGAGTCAAGACAAGTCACGTCATGTTTTTTTTTGTAAAACACATGCAACAGAAACAGTGTGAGAGCACAAGCTCTCTAAGGAGACAAACACCAGGATACAAAAGCCTTTAGACATAAAGAAAATAATGGAAGGAACCTCTCAAGGGGAAACTCAAAAAGAGAGATCCCCTTACTGGATGGCCAGGGGTGCAACACAAGCTGTAGGTGGGAAAAAGGCAATTACAGAAAGAGAGAGACACTGACTCAAATTTTGACAGCATGTACTCTCAAACACCTGCTGCCAACATGCTGCTGAGCATTAAAGTGACCGTTAAGGCTACAGTACATATACTGTATACTACCTGTGTGTGTGTGCACGTGCATTTGTGGGTGTAGAGCCGCTGCAGGTACCACAAAGAGCCTTAGGACAAAACAACATGGACAAATTCCAAGTCATGACTCAGTGCGTCTCTTTCTCTGTCTCACACACAAACAAAAGGACCCAGATGATGAGGAATGTTGCGTCACATTATTACTTTCTCACCCGTCATCTCTCCCAGGCTCAGTGACATCAGTGTCTCGGTTTCAGTTTGCTTCAACTTTGTATGGGAAGCGTCAAACTCTTCAGTCACATCCAGGGTCTGAAATTAACTTTTTTCACAGCCTCACGCTGTGGCTGCAAGTATTTTTTTTTCCTGCCACTCAGAAATGTTTTGAAATCTCTGCACCAAATAAAGGAATAACATTATAGCTCTGATGTCATTCAAAATGTGATATATTGTACATAAAAAAACATTATATGCATGGTAAATTATAGTGATACAATCAGGGACTGGAGGGTACTGTAAACTACTGTACTGTGCTGTGCTTTGCTGTTGTCATCTATGGTGGTTATTTGCATGAAAACAAACAACTATTTAAATCTTTGCCTTCATTTCCATCTTGGTATTAGTAGTTTTAATGACGTATTATGGTGCCTTCAAAGGGGGTCGTGTTAACCGTGTTCACGAGAAGAGTCCATATGGAAGTTCATTTTTCGGTCCATAATAAGATAATATATTATAATCTTAGTCCTATATTGTTTCAAAGAGCAATCAACAGTCACAGAAGCATGAGATGCCGAGGAATCAGACAACTAGGATCCGGTTCTCTATTCCCATCACTAGCATTTTTGAAGTGACGGATGGCCTAACGATTTTACCCCCCATTGCCAACAATTTACCTGCATTTGGTAAGTGGCGGGTGCTAATTTCAGACCCAAACAATAAGCAGAAAGTTTTAAAGTAGTAATGACAGCTACAAATGCTCTCTGGAAATTGCAGTTCACAAATACATCACTGCTCTGCACCAATGACAAACATTTTACACTAAATGCAGGTATTTCAAACCTCCCATGTGTCAGAATGTAGCAGTAATGGCCTAGTGTTCCTAAATGCTCCACAGCCATTTGAGAGCCAAACAGCTTTTCATCTGAGTGTAGATGAGGAAATGGCAGGCCAAGACACAGAAGAGAGATAAGGAGGGGGAAAAAAATAAATCAAACATTATTCTCTTTGAAAGTTGCCAGGCAGCAGGCGGTCCCAGTGTGTTGGAGTTTCAGTTCAGAGCATTTCAAAGTGAAATTGTAATTGTGTGAAAAGATAAACGCGCTTTGCTGTTTTTTCTCCCTCTGCAGAGCTCGTCGGTGGGGTGAGGTCTCCTCTCCGGCTCACTGAGATGTAAAGGGGTCTTTTTGGGTGCTCTGAAGTCTTCCCAATGTTGCCTTTTTCTCTCAAGTGTGAAATTGTGAAGGCGTTCTACGGCGTACACTCCCCCGTCTACAGCTATCACAGAATGGCAATGGAGTGATGACACAGGATTGATTGTGTGTGTGTGTGTGTGTGTGTGTGTGTGTGTGTGTGTGTGTGTGACAGTGACAACGTTTACATGCACATCATTATTCCATTGTTATTCAGAATATGACGATATACCGAATTTGATATAGGTCATGTAAACAGCATAATCTGTTTGGATATTGTGAATTAGGCGTTAGTCCAAATTAGGAATCTTCTGATTAAGACATGTGGGATATGCTGATATTATTCAGGTTTTAGGAGCATTCTTTGGATATGTATAGTGTATTCATAATATGCATCTCAACAGAGGTTTTTACATCAGTTTACAACACACAGCCTCTTGCCTGTTTACAGCCCGCTCTGTGCGCATTGTACACAATCCAACTAGCTGACAGTGCATGCATGCCCCAAAAAAAGCACACATTTCTGGTATTGCGTCCTTTTCAAGAAGACGGTTGAAGGAATGAAAGAGGGAGGCTGTGTTTGCACAGTCGAACACGTCCACCAACTGTTATGTTAATCAGAGTATGTACAACCACGAAACATCTTAGTACGAATATTGTGTTTTTCAGAAGAAGGGCAAAAACCGGAATATTTTCTGCATGTTGACGTAGTAATGAAGACGAGTGCAGATGTAGAGTGTAGGATCTGGCGGTATCTAGTGGTGAGGTTATAGATTGCAACCATGCATGTAAGACTACAGTGGCTGATGCAAAAATACGAATGGTTCTCTCTGGAGCCAGTTGTTGCAAGGGTAGTGTAAGGTAATTTGGAGCAGAGCCAGCGCTTAGAGTGTGTATGCGGGAAGTGAGTGGTGAAGCAAGAGAGAAAGAGCAGCGGCAAAAACATATTTATCAATATTATATTCCATTTCTGCCAATAGATTCCCCTAAATGTTACACACTGGTCATTCAATCGTGGAATATTTGAATTTTGTTGTGAGTCCAGGTACCTAACACATTTTGCATAAGAATATGAAAATATTTACAGTTGAAATATTGCGTTAAAAAGACCTAAAATAATGTCCCTTAATACTGAACAGTGACTTTGTTTGAATACCTAATAAAGCAGCTACTAACAGCCAGTGGCATGGCCTCCTCTACACCAGCTGCAGTCATGGTTTTAAACTTTTTGATCCATATGAGCGCTCTGTTTCACGCCTCCATTTTAATAGCAGCTTTCGACTCACTAGTCAAACAGATGTTTTTGAGTCACTGGGTGACAAATATGGAACCTCTCATTTCCATATTTGTAACTCATTTCTTCATGACTCCGTCGACGCTTGTAATACTTTGATTGTGACTCATGATTTATGTCTTGCATTTCACCACAGCTAGCTTTATACAAATGTTAAATGGTCTTACCTGGCCTTGACAAAAGAAAAAAAAAACAGCTCTCCTTTGAGTGTGGGTGACTGGATATCTTGTAAACACAAAGCACCTAAAAAGATGAAAAAGAAAAAGATGAGTATTGAAAACCAACTTAAAGTAAACTTAGTTTATTTGATTCAGAAGCATAAGAGACGTAAATGCTGCAATTTCCATCAAGTGAAGATAGTCAATCTACCTTGGGTGAGAAGAGGACCAGACTTGCACTTGATTGGCTATAGACAGTACAAACTGTGTGTTTGGTCATAAAAATACAAAGTCATAACAATAAAGTGTAGATGATAACGTCCTATATTTCCCTTTCATTGAACTGTTTATCTTCAAATCACATTGAAGTATATCACTTTCCAGGGAAACAACATTTTATTTGGTACACCTGGTTAGAGTTACTGCTTAGTTAGAACCAACTTCATGCAGCTGAAAATGTTATTTGTGTTCAACTTTATGGTCATACTAACAAGTGCTTTCAAAATTTTGTCCACCCCCTTTATCTTAATGAGGGCAGACTAAATTCCTGGAAAAATATCCAAAGCAGAACCTTTCAATGACATACATTTATAGAAATGGTAAATGGACTCGCATTTATATCGCGCTTTTCTAGACTGACTACTCAAAGCACTTTACACTACATAAGATAAGATAAGATAAGATGAACCTTTATTAATCCCCGGAGGGAAAATCAGGGTTAGGGTTAGGGTTACTACATGTCAGCATTCGCCCATTCATGGGAACAATTTGAGGTTAAGTGTATTGCTCAAGGACACATTGACGTGACCGGAGCAGCGGGGGATCGAACCACCAACCTGCTCTACCCTCTGAGTCACAGTCACCCCAGATTTTTTTTGTTGTTGAATATACCTGCCCTGATCTAAAACAAAGTCTCGGGAATTTAACATTTTTTCGCACAGCTTTCAGTGCTTTTAGGTATCACATGTCATTGAACTTGTTAACACAAACACTCCTCACTCCATCCCAGCTGGATTAGCAGCTATGATGACGCCTGTTTCTATAGGGAAAAGAACAGATAGGAGTGATGATAGGACATGGAGGGGTGGAGAGACTAAGGCTAAGTGCCACTTTCTGTTTCAGTTCCACAGTGTGCAACAATGGCACAAAAAGCTGTGGCCTTCATACACTACCTGCATGCAAGTGTGTCCACATTTGTACTGTTCTCACAGCAAAACAGATCTGAAAAAGATCGTACCAGTGCGAATGAATACAGGAAGAGGTAGTTTACCATGTTACACGTATGACTGCTTCTTCTGCTTTGCAGTGCAGCTTAATCGAAGCCACAAACCATTTCCACAGTGAGACAACAATATCTGTTTCACCCTCACACACACTTCCTTTCCTTCTTCCTACTGCATCTCAGGGGTCCAACACACATTTCCTCTCCTCTGTACCTCCATGGTGCAATGAGATTATTATACATCTGCATTCCTTTATCAAGTTAAAACAAATACCAAGACAAAGTACACATGTGAAATACACGCAAATGTTATTTACCAAATTCAGTGAAAAACACTTATAGCAGACCTGGGCATTATACGGCCCGCATGCTGGAACCAGCCCTCGTGATGGTTCTGTCTGGCCCGCGAGGTCTCAGACAAACAACACAATTTTATCTACGAAGAAACCTGTCTGGAGATGAGAAGGAGAGGATGGCTGAGGGGCTGCTAGCTAAGATACTAAAGCAGCAAGGACTTTTTACAAAGCTGCATGAACCAAAGGAGGAAATGTTAGTGTTAATGTTGAGTTAAATGTTAAATGTGTTAATATTATGTTAAATGTTAAATGTACGAGTTCATTGTGAGTTAAATGTTAAATGTAAGAGTTAATGTTAAGTTTAATGTTAAGTTTAAACATTAGTACCCAAAGCAGTCAGTTCTGTATGGTTCATATTATTCTCTTAATATGCTGTTTGGACTGATTTTCAGTGTAATAAATGCTGAAAAATAAGTGCCCGGTATGTTTTCTATATGATAAAACTGAGGTTACGTCTGGCAGTATTTGTTTGGCCCCCCAGCAACAATCTTGGTTTGCCATGTGCCCCCCCCCCCCCCCCCCCAGGAAAAATAATCGCCCACCTCTGGCTTATAGTGATCACGTTTATGCGGGTCAAATTGATCACGATACGCAGATGATTATTACAACAAAGTTTGCAGATTACCACCTAATTAACTATGGTATATTTATTACATGAATCCAGCCGGAAAGCTGACAGGTTACCACGAGTAAAGTTCATTAGCCTACCATATTTTAAAATGTTTTCCTATATGTTGTCATACATGAAATGAACCAACATGAACAGTGTAAGCGGACGACTTCAATAATGTAAGCAGACTGCTTAAACAGTGTTTGTATAGGAATGATTATGTCCCAAGTTCATCACATCACTGTAACTGTGATCACTAGAAGTACTTTCCACTGTACAGGAATTCACAAGAAATACACTGATATTTTGGAACTGCTGATTTAATCACTATTTAACTTAACATGTAAGTACTATCGATCCGCACCCAAACAAATCTCATGAATTACTGAACTACTGTACTCTTCACCATCACATTGCAGGACGTGACATCTGGGTCACATGAGCTCTGATGAATCAGGTCCAAACAGCCAGTTGCCGTTGTGACGGGTTGATTTATTATTTATGGCAAGCATAGAGGATTTTGGTTGTGTGGATAGATAGAGTGACTTTCCTTGTATGCTGATGTGTTATTTATAGATAATGGTGATTCTAATTCAAACTATCACTACCCTGCTCATTCAAAGACCTTTGAGCATGTTTGAGATGTTGCTTTTCATTTACAGCCAGCAACATATTCACATGGACTGTGAACATGTCCTCAGGGTGCCTCCACTGATCTCCACAATAATACTGCCAACACAGATAGCTCCACATTTGCGCTGCAAGTATTTTACTGTTCACATGTTCCACTGGTGACTGTAAGGTCAGCTTTAGTCTAAATGATATTAAAGTGTTCTGGTCTCTGAGTTTACCGTATTTGTATTGTAAAATGCATTCACCTATGTATTGCAATTAATTTTTTTACATTTTTGAATTGAAATTCATGTCAGAATCAATATATTTGCTCCATTTGTGTGTATGTGGAGGTAGATGGAAGTTGCCGCTTTTATTGTTGTAGGCTGAGTAACACAACGTCATATCTGTTCCATATCTTTCAACCAAAACAAACCGCAGCCGGCCGCAATGAGGAATTCAACATAGTAAATACTACACTTATAGTAAAATATGGAAACACTTTGGGTCTCACAAATTAACAGGAAAAACAGAGCTAGACATCATGGCTAAAGCTGCATGCTAACTCTGTCACGGACAGGAAACGCTGTTGTAGCCAAGCTAGCAGTCCCTCTCATCTCTCTGGTCAAGTCGGCCGACGCTACAACATAAGAGCACCTATATACTGATATTTATGGTAAATAGAGTCAAGCAAAGTTGACCATAGATGCATAAAGAGACAGTGAAGTAAGCAGAAGTATACACATGCAACTATGTCCATTTTTAAAAATAAGGTGTTAACAAAGGGAACTGAATATACAAAATACATATATAGAAGTAAGATTGGTTGGGTTATATTCACCAGAAGTATAAAACAGTACATGTCCCTTATATATTAAAAAGAAAATACCACAAATTTGTGCGAGAAACGTATTTATTCTTTGATTTTTGGTTAGCTGGGGAAAAAAAAATAATAAATAATTTCTGACAATGACTGACATATTTGACTTCAGGACATCTCTGACTACATACATGCTGAAAATCAAACATTTCAGTGTATTAATGTAGATATTTTCCAAAATCCCTAGAAGTGCATGATTCAACTTTCCCATGGTGTCTTGTTAAAAAAAGTTAATAAAAATTGCAATAAATCATAATATTGAGTTGCAATACTTGTAGTAGCGCAGGACATAAAAATCACATTTCATATTGATCGGCACCCAAGTGTCATGACAGCACTGAATCGTGAGTCATTTTTGTGTTTCATGACATTCAGCTGAGGAAACCTCATTAAACAACAACCGCATTTATTCAAGCTGTCCACACATCAATGAGACGGACAGGTGGCTGCTAAATGGACCGATGAGGGACAACAGAAGTTCAAACAATACCTGCGGGCATAAAACATCCTCACCAAAAAAATGTGAGGTTTACATCACTGGTCTGATTTTGCCCTAAAGTTAGAGGGATGACACACTTTTATGCAATGTTCTGGCCTAAGCAATGCTATAATTGGCCTGAGTGGAGTGGTATTAAGGTCAAATTTTCAAACACTGAAAAGTCATAGCCGCTGCTCCACTTGTCTAATTTGACTGAAACTGCAGGTATGATGCATCTCATTACTAACCGGCCCAAAGGGTGCCTGCTTCTTGGTGGCAGCTGATTAATTTTCTGTTGTTTCTTTTGTTTTGTTTCCCTGAATGACTCATCAAACAACTGATTTTCTGTTGAAGTTGAGAGTATCTGTATGTGCTGCTCTGCCTGTTAACCCATGCTGCCCATCATTGCTCTTGCTACATACATACTTCCTGTCTTTAATCTCACTGTTGCGTTCATAAACTAGTTGAATACAGATCACTACTGTTAACAGTGATCAAGAGTGATATTTAAATATGCAGATATCAATTATTACAGTATTATCAACCCACTAGCAAACAGGCTAATCTGACAAAAAGTAATTCACTCTCTGCGCTAGAAGCCTGACAAAGATGCGTTTCTTTCTCTGAAACACCTTGGCACTTGCTGACATTTACTGCAAAATGCATGCTGTCACACCTTGTTCACTCATGGGTGTCCCTCTAAGACAATAAATAAGTAACAGTGCAGAACACACACATGCACTCACACACAGACTGAACCAGGGTCCTATCTGAGAGGTTGCAATCCATTTACTATAGCTCTCCTGTGCCTAAAAACCAGCAACTAACCAAGCTGCAGGCATCATGTTTGACGGAAACTGCTCGTCGTCGAGTAATGGGTCGTTTTGGTCTCAGTCAACTAAGATTCCTTTAGTGCATTAATCATTTTTTCAGGCTGAAGGTCTTATTTCCAAGAAATTTATGAGCACATCTCTGGTGCTTTTGTGTGATTCTTTGTAGAAAATTTCAGTTTTACATATCTGTCGATTAAATCAACTAATCGCTAAGTCGACTAAAACGCGAGTGTGGGTTGAGTGAGAAAACAGCCCTATGTCAGTGTGATACTAGCAAAAGGAAATCAGATATCAAAATAAATGAAAATCACAATTTAATAATGATGTAGGTTTAGCAGCATATACTGTGTGCTTGCCTAAACTAGTTAATTAAACTTGGTTAAACTTAAAATCAAGGCGCAGAATGATTACAACTCATCAATTAACGTCCCGTCCGTCATGTTCACTCAATAAATCTTCCTTTATTAAATCTAAAAGGTGTATAAAAGTAGCCAGCCAGACAGGCAAATGGTCAGCTATTAAGGTGACAGCAGACATAAAAACAGCTTTGGTTTTATAGGCTCGTCTGATCTCAGCAGTGAGGTGTCATTGTTAGCAATAAATCAGGTTTCATTTAGAGTTGCTTGATTATGGCAAAAATCATAAATCAGATATTTTTGGTCAATATTGAAATTCTGAATATTTAACATGATTATTCATTAACTTTTTAGACATGTATTTAATACATTTTGTAGAGTACATTTTAAATCTGGTGCGCTTTGAGGGCAAGATTAAGAGGCGAGCTCTACCAAGAACTTTGTGCTCTAGTTGGTTGTATACCTATGAATGGCGATGGCGCACCAAATAAAGTCACACCCACGAAGCAGCAATAAGACAAGGTCCGTGTTTCAAGACGGGACGGTTGGTTTGCCGACATCGCTGCACTGAGGACAGTCCGCACCCGTTGACTTTCGCACCAGGAGCAGGGTGCCCTGTTAAGCAGCGAGGTCTAGGCGAGGGCTGCTGTAAAGCACCACCTTCACCCCGGGCCTTTCTGAACCAACCTACAGTCAGTCGCAGCACACCACTACAAATAAAATACATCCGGCGAGGATTAGCCAGTGCCAGTGAGGGTTCCCACAAGGGGAAAGAGGTGCATTGGATTTATAACACCAGACAAAACAATAGCTTCAGTGCGAAATGGAAAATGACACAATAATCGTTTTGTATCGCTTACTCATCACTCTCACTCCTCGTCAACGGTTTATCCAGGGTCTGGTAGCGGGGGCAACAGCTCCAGCAGGGACCCTTAAAACTCCGCTTTTAACCAGACTGGGAGATCCCAAGGCGTTCCCAGACCAGCGTGGAGATATAATTTTGTCTCTTGTTTTAATTGTCGGAGCCAAAATCGTAATTGAAATTTGATTAATTGTACGGCCCTAGTTTCACATCAACACTATCCCATTCAATTACACTTAATAGAGCAAAATGTCATTAAAATAGTAAAACACACTCTAGGCGAATGGCTCAGTCAGGTGTGCTCAGACAACAGAAATGAAGCCGCTTGGTCCTCTGTGAGAGCCACCTCCGCACCACCACCGAGAGCCCTCTAATCTGTGCCAATCAGATGACGCTGAACAGCCATTTGTTGTTGAATTGGGCACCAGTGCACGCCCCCTCCTCATTCCAACAGCCACTGCAGACCCCAGCAAAACGCTGGCAATGCAGCGAAAGCAGGCGCAGCAGCGAGGGTGACAGAAATAGCAGAGTGGTGAATAATAGAGAAAAAGAACTGTGGTGTAATTAACATGGTGGCTTGGGGCTGATGTACTGTAGAGAGATAAAGAAAGGAAGTGAAGAGAGGGCGTCGAGAGAGAGGATGGAGAAGAGATATGCCAGAACTTAAATGAATTAATGAGTGGGGAGTTTTAAGACGGGAACATTTTGGGAGAAAAGCAAAACAGAAAAAAACAACTGAGGGGAAAGTGAGAGAGAAAACCAAACTACAGCCCTGTCATCAAAAGATCAAAAGAGTAAATAAAATCCTGGAAACAGGCAGCAGTATTTTTGTCATACTCAAATTATCTGGACTGCTGCTTAACAAGAAAACCAAGTTGATGCATCATAAAATGCTGGTACACAAAGGTTCAGAGATGGAGGGAGGAAAGCAGGGACAAAACAGAAATGTTGATGATAATTACAGGTTTCCCTCCAGCAAGTACAGCTTAACATTTCCGTTTCAATTCTGTAATGTAAAGTTCACTTTTAACTGGTAACACAGGGTGCATTTTCATTCATAAGAAGAAACAAGTCCACGGAGTAAATGAGGATGTCCTGTTATCCATTGCCTCGTAGCACAGGTGACTTCTTTAAGCCACAGAGAGAAAGCCATGGATTACAGCCATCAGACAAGAGCTGCAGATTTCCAAAATGGCGCTGCTCTGCGTGGGCTGGAACAGCACTGCAGTAAGGAGAGGAGTGAGTAGGACTGAGAACTGAAAGCAGCTCACTCTTCAACACTGGTGCATGTGTGGCGAGTACGCAAGAAGACACAGGAGGATAGACAGACAGACAGAAATGTGGACAGCAGTGACATGCACGAAAAATGACAAGTACAGAAGGGAAATATGAATGAAGGAATCCTACTGATTCCCACCTGAGCTTGTAATCTCAGAGTACATGTACATTAAGATTAAATCTAAAACTGCATCTTTTTTTTTTCTATATTCCAGCCCTCTATGCATGATAAAAAGCATTTATCACTTAAAATCTAAGATATTCCCAGTTTCCAAAGTGGATAAATCTTAAAATGGCAGCTTGGCATATGCACCAGAACAGGGGGACAAGGACACTTTTGTCCCCCCACACTTTCAGGTGTTAATGTAATAAGGTGGTAAGCCAAGTAGAAAGCTGCCGATAATGTCTTTATGGTATCGACTATGTTGGACCTTAATCCACTCATAATCATCTTTTGTGTAGCTTAATCACGGTGTGTCCATCAACCGGAGCAGATTGTCCTCAGTGTGTCAGGGGTCTGCAGCTATGTTGGCGACTCACCCAGCCTGGTCTGATTAAAATGTTTACTAGATCACAAAGTTCTTCACAGATCTCGCCTCTTAATTTTGCTCTCAATGTGCACCAGATTGATGCATTTAAATTCATAAAATAATGTTAATATTGCTGTTGCTTAGCAGCGGTGTTCTTCACAACATAACCACTTGAACGCAACACATGTCGTGTTCATGACTTCCCATGTAATGAACATGAGTTCACAAGTTCCATTTGAACACGTCAAAAATATAAGAAGTGGATGTGGTCCCCATGACGTCACCCATTGATTTGTGGACTGCTGTTTTGAAACCTCAAGTTTGGCATTTTGGCCATCGCCATTTTGGCTTTTGCAACCAGAAGTGACGCGAGAGGGTGGAGCTCAGTACAAATGAATGCTGCATAAGACATTTTTAGGTGACCAAATTTTCATGAACTGAAAACACACTGTGAAAGGGTTAAAGTTGTAAAATAAAAACACAAACTCATAGCATACCCTGCTTTATGGTCCATTTGACTCTACATGGGACTATAATTTACTATATGAACATCAAGCTGTATTGAATAAGACTTAAAACTAGTGATTGAGACCATAAATTCATGTTTATAATGTTTACTGAGGTAATAAATCAAGTGAGAAGTCGGCTCATTTTCCTCATAGACTTCTATACAATCAGAGGAGTCGCCCCTTCCTGGCTGTTAGAAAGAATCCAAGTTTAATGTACTTCCACACTGGCTCCAATTTTCAGGCCCAAAGTTTGCCCTCTGGTCAACACATTTGCAAAAACTTTACATATGTGTTAAGCTAATATTCCTGACAGCATATGGGAAAAGACTAATAACTAAAATCAGTCTAAAATTGAAGTGGGTGTTTGTACCTTGCAATAAAGTGTGTGATTAAAGTAAAAGTTTAACACATGCGACAGTAATGAGCAGTGAATATATAATAAAGAAACTCTGTTCCTCCCTGTTGCTTTCTGACACCGAGCTGTGCAAGCCTTTGCTTTAGCCGAGGAAGCCGTCTCACATCCCAGTAGGAAACACATCTCAGCCACTTCCTGCTTCCCGTGAGGAAGTGACAGGTCAGACAGGGAATGGGTGAGCCACGAGATGAGTGACTTTCAAGACAAAAAAAAAAAAAAAAAAACACTTACAAACTGGTTCTACAATAGCTCAATAGCAGGTTATCTGCTTAAGTGTTAGGGTGTGTTAACACTACACTGCTGTTTTTACCACACATGCTCTGTTTCCATTAAGACGACCTACAGCTGCTACTATTCACAAATATCACTACAGCAACTCAGAGAGGCTTTAGTGCAGAGCCTCCATACAGACTCTGATCAAGGTTTTGAGATGTCCCTTCTTACTGCTGCCAACATTTCCACTAATTTTATCTTTTCATTCCTGCTAGCTGTTGTTACTGTAGTTACCCGCTCATGTTTACTACACGTTTGAAGATTTTAGGAGGCTCCTAAATACTTGTCCTGAGACTTTACTCAGTCTCAGATGTCTCACACCACATTTTTACAAATCACTTTTTACTGTCTGTATTCTTATATTTACTGCTTCCACTGTCTATTGTGAAGCACATAATAACATCTGTATGTGACATCTATATAAATAATCAGAATAGTATAGTAGAGTTCATTTCAGGATCAACTGTACATCCCACAAACGTTAAGACTGCGTTTACACGCTACACAGGTTTTACTGCCTCACAAACCAGTTAAACTGTAAAAACACAGTTGGACAAAACAGAACCAACTGTAAAGTTTTTTTGCTTCAACATTTCCTCTATTTTTTCTTTTGTTTCCAGTACTGATTGATTACTGAAGTCATTATGTATTGCATCATTAAACAGCACAACAGGGTTCTCCCCATAGAGTGTAACAGTGATATTACACAAATGTGATCCCTCACTTCAATCCCAAAACAAGGTCCTTGTCTTAATTTACTACAGAAGATTCATACAGGAGCAAATAATAGTGTTGAGAGTCCTTTCTTTCATAATCACTGTTTCAGTCAGCCATAGAAAACAAAATAAGAGCTTTTTAAAGGGACAGTGTGTAGGATTTGGCGGCACTGACTGGTGTGGTTGCAGATTGCAACCAACTGAGGACCCTTCTGCTCACTCCACCATTTCTAAGACTGACGTAACGTGAAATACCAAGTGCAAAATTGTGGTAACGCTGTTCGCCTTGCTCAGAGGCCATCCTTACTATAATAACACTACTATAGGAGCAACGTTTAGTCAGACGATGACTTGCGGTACTACGGTTTTGTGAGCATGTCAGAGAACTACGGTGGCCCTCAGGTAACATAAGAAACTGCCTCTCTCTAGACCCAGTGTTTGGTTTGTCTGTCCTAGGCTAATATTAGTTTCAGGTGATTATACACTAATGAAAACATAGTTATCAATATTATATTCCATTTCTTCAAATAGATCTCCCAAATTGTTACACCGTTCTATTTATTATGTATCTATTTATTGGGTCTTATCCAGAACTAGAGGTGGAATGATTAATCCATTAGTTGTCAAATAATAAATAGATTGCTAAATATTTTAATAATCGATTAATCAATCCAAGTAATTAAAAAAAATTCTTAAATATTGATATTTTCTAATTTCTTTACTCCTCTATGACAGTGGACCTGAATATATCTGAGTTGTGCACAAAACAACACTTGAGGCTGTCATCTTGGGCTTTGGGAAACACTGACTGACATTTTGAACCATTTTCTGACATTTTATATACCAAACAACGAATCAATTAATCAAGAAAACAATCTACAAATTAATCAAAAATGAAAATAATCGTTAGTAGCAGCCATAAATAACAGTGTTGAGAGTCCTTTCTTTCAGAATTTCTTTTCATCAAAATAACAGGTCTTTAAGAAAGCATTGCATAATGTTCTATGTATTAATTTGTTCAAATGCATATCCGTATTGTACCTATTTATCCAGAACACTCTCAATACATTCTGGAGAGCACTGCACAAGATAATCTGTAGAGCCACGCCAAACAAGCAAACAATACCTTTAACAATAGTCATGATGGAAAAATAACATAGCAACAATGAGCCTAAAAATCTCCTGGTTTGACCTAGAAAGCCCGGAAAGAAACTCAGTACATTTAATTCTTCTGCCTCTCAGTCTGCACTAACTATTATCCATAAAGGCAGCACTGGTGGTGGTGGTTAGACTAATATATGACTCCATAGGTTACACCTCTTTACTGACATTGACACTGGACAGCAGTGACCCATGGTTACTCTGAGGCCATTGTCAAAACCTACACACTGCTAACATACCCTGTGGCAGGAAGGACTAAATTGCAGCATTCGCATTGGGGCTCCTGCTGACAGGTAGGCAGAGGTTTCTGCCCAATTATAGGTGGAAAGGGATGAAGCAGGATAAGGCGGGCCACTAGAATAGACCTAATGAGGACGTGGTATGATTGCTGTGGGACTGGAGGGACTCACGCTCATTTGTGCCCACAGCAAGCTGTATTCGATTCGGTAGAGAATGGCCAGGATGAAGTGGCAGAGAGAGCGATAGAGATAGATAGGGAGAGATAATGGAAGTGAGAAGGATTGATTCCTCACTCTATGTGAGAGCACGTGGGAGGAGATGAGATGCTGAGACTGAAAGTGGGAAAAGAGAGAGATGGATACAGAAAGTAAGTGAGTAGTCAGTCCACCAAGTCAATTACTCGCCCTTTTTTCCACTCCATCCATCCATCCATCCATCCATCCATCCCATAAAAACAAAGCTGGCAGAGGTAGCGCTGGGGGAGCCATCCATAATGATGTAAGTCCTCAAAGTACAGACCCACTGCATGCAAACACATGTAAGCCTGTAATACTTTGTCAAGGCCGCGCAGCATTTACTTGAAGCAGAACAAAACCTGGAAAACCAGGGCAAACATATGACGGGAAGGGAGTGCTCCGCTCAAAGAGAGTCTGTTTCCATTCAGACAACGTTTAATGAGCAAGTCCATTGTACCAGACTGAATGCAGAAGTAGCTATTGTGCATCCTTTATATTCACATGCAAAATCAATGCAATGGATACCACTGCATGCAAAAAAGATTATCCTGGGAAAAGGAAAACGGTCTTTCCTAATTATCAAGTACAATTCAACCATCCTGTGAGCAATATCACTAAATAACTGTATTTTGCCTCAGTCCAGCCGATTAGACTGTTGTCAGACTATTAAATAGGCATTATCAGTCGCTATAAGCACCATATATGTGAGTCAATGGGGGCCTGCTACACCCAATAGTAGGTTTTATCGTTCATTCAAATGATAGATCACTGAAAGAAGGTATAAAAGAACATGACAGCAACCTCTAGCGACTGTAGTAATTATGAGCAGAAACAGAAGTTAGGCGCTGCTATGAAGCGATTTCTGGTGGTGGCTGTGTTGTCTAAACCTAAAGAATTTGTAGTTTTGTTGCCTAAACCTAAAGAAGTTTTAGTCTTGTTGCCTACACCTAAATGTTGTTGCTACCTAAAGAAGTTGTAGTATTGTTTCCTTAACCTAAATAAGTTGTACCTACAGACATTGTCTTTTGTTGCCTAAACCTAAAAAGTTGTAGTTTTGTTGCCTAAACCTTAAGTTGTAGCTTTATTGCCTAAACCTTAAGTTGTAGTTTTTATTGCCTAAACCTTAAGTTGTAGTTTTATTGCCTAAACCTAAGGTAGTTGTAGTTTTGTTGGCTAAAGAAGTTATTGTTTTGTTCAGTACTGTTTTCTGAGTGATTGGAAGATTTCAGCCCCCAATATATAATTACCTGAAAATAAGAATTGTTGTGTTTTCGTCACCTTAGAATGAAGCATTTATATCGACATAGGGAGTGGGTCCTCTTCACAGAGCCGGCTGCCATCTTTCTACAGTAGCCCAGAATGACCAAATCAAACCCTGTAGTTCTCCTGCAGTTTCACTTAGTTGCAATCTGCAACTCACTGCTACCTGCCACCAAATCCTACACACAGCACCTTTAAATAAGGGAAATCCATTGTCGTCTAACATCAGTATAAGCACAGAGAATCTCAGCTTGGTCCAGTGAAATGTCAATATTAACATTAAAAAAGATGACTGTCCTTTGCGCGGCTTCAGTACTTAAGACCCATATAAATTAACTGTACAAGAAGACTATATTTTCTGGAAATCTCACAATACATTTTCTCAAACTTTTATTAAATTTAGATTGAGTCTTCTTTTGTTTAACAGACTTTCAGGCATCCACTGACTTTACTGACAACTGGTGTTACTTTTGGACCCTGTTTGCTTTTAATAAAAACACTCACGCACCAAATTTTTTCCCCTCGTGTTTGATCTCTCATTATAGTCCTTTCTTCCACATTGTATTATCATCTATGTCTCTCTTCCCTGGTGTGTTTTTCTTTCTCTCTCCATACTTGTGTGAACATAGTAGTGTCTGTACCTCTGTGTCTATGTGTGAGTGTGGGAGTGGAAGAGAGCAGCATAACTGGCTGGAGGAGGAGGTGAGAGAGGGAAAGAGACAGAGCAGCAAAGCTTTTACTGGAACAAAACATGCTGTTTCAATCTCAGAGATAAGGAACGCCTACTCACCATGTTTCATCTCAAAGCAAATTACTCCTCATTCTTAACAATCTATATGATTCCCTAAATTTTACATATTATATTATAATGCCCAAGTCTACCTTACCATATTTAGAGTCTGGACAACCAGAACATTTGGCATTTTTTTGCCACCCAACTGAACTACATTAGAGTTGCTAGACCTGCCATCTGTCAAGTGTCTATGAAGTAGATGGCATTTTAACTCCTTGGTGCTGGGAAAGATCCATTAACTTGACTGTGGACAATAGGAATAAGGCTGGGGACACACCAAGCCAACATCCCATGAGCTAGCAGCGACGAAGGCCACCAGTCATATCACCTGACGTTTCTTTTTCACACTGCTACAGCTACGTTCACAGCTATAACGCCACCGGCAGCCTCACACTACAGCTGCTAATGTAGCACAAACCAGTCGCGGCCTATCGGACACTTGCTAACGCTACACCGGGCAGACAGAGTATCATTAGGCAGACACACAGCTGACAACCTGCTAAACTAAACTTAAGAACTGAAAGGAGTATAAATAGTGCTGTGGGGATTTACTGGGAAAGTGGCTGCATGTGTCCTCGACAATAAATGCAGCACCGTGGCTGCGACAGTAGCTCTCCTGACGGGTGAACTGTTGACTCAGTTGTCTGTTGTGCTCATACATAATAATCATGTTGGTTAACCGTTAATAATTGGTTAACAAGGGTTGATTATTGATTAAAAACAAATTCAAAATTAGCATCCCTAAAGCCGTCGTTATGATGCATTCATGAAGCAGCGTTTGCTGAATTTTCACACTACTCTCACTCATCACTTGGCTTCTTTCCAGATGGCCACGTGGTTGTGAAAGTACCTGTGTACTGTGGAATGATCAGATGAGAGGAAGATGAAATATGAGAAGAGTCTTCTGTGTTTGTCCTCGACTTAAATCATTGGCTTGCTTTGGTCACTTCACTTTCTCTTCTCATGCACTGATTCAGCCAATCAGGGTGATTTCTCTCACCGACTGGCGCCGGCGTCGATTCAACGCGTTACAAGCACCGCTCACATGACCGGAGCACAGCCAATAGAAACTCTCAGAAATGACCTGTGATTAGTCAAAGTCTCCCGTCACAGGGTTAGATTTTTTTAAGCCTTAAAACAGAGCCATGAGGAGGTGCAGAAGTCTAGTTTTCTCCCAGAACACTTGAATTACAATATCCTGAAAGTTTATTATGAAACTTTGCATGATGACACCAAAAATTGTTGCCTACATCCGCTTCAACACATTCCAAACAATTCAGTGGTTTTGCCTTTCTAACACAATCCCAGTGATAAACAATTGGAAACATCACATCTTCTATAAAGTGGGGAATGCACAGAATTTAATCCTTAATAGAAAAAAAACAAAGGAGTTTTGATTGTCTTTTGGAGGTCACGGCACTGGATAGGCACAACTGCACGTGAATTGATGAAAGAACTGTCATGTATATGGCTGGCCATTTGTTTAGAGAGGATGTAAAAAGGAAAGCCTGTCAATGAAAACTTAACAGTAATATAAAATATAATATCTAACAGAAAATTTCCACCAAAGGTGCCAACAATAAGAAAGAAAGAAAGAAAGATATTCCTTTATTAGTCCCACAGTGGGGAAATTCAGTTTTGGACTGAGACTGGTGTTCTTTCTCCTTTAACAGCTCTGTAATACCGGGTCACTCATTTGAAGTTCAGTGGTCTTTTCTTCTGAAAGAATACAGTTACCTTGACAGCACAGTACAAGCGCTACCTGATTAATTTAACTCAAACTGAACAGAGCCAGCGTACAGACAGCAGACCTTCAAACCCAACTGAGAAAGTTGAATACTCACTGATGATCCCAGTATCTTGTTGAGGCCAGTGAACTGAAGATGACAAAGTCTGAAGGCTCTCAGGTGACCCTGAAAAAGAGACCGGTATTTCTTTAAAAAGACGGCTATTATGTTCACTGTCAGGTTCATACTTGTATTATGGGTTTCTACTGGAACACATTTACATGCTTTAATGTTCAAAAAAAATACTGGCTGTGATGAAGCATCTCTTTTCACCCTGTCTGAAAAACTGTTTGAGCAAACAGCAGTGAACAAAACATTCAGATATTAGCTTCTCATGTTTAGCCAGCACTGACCATCTCTCTCCTCTCTTAAAATGACAAATGACTATGGTGGCAGGTCATATCAGTAAACTAAGTGTTTCTGTAGTTCCCACAACTCTAACAGAGTGATACATCTTCTCTCAGCTGGTCATGTCACATCAACCTCAGGAGTCACATTCTCCTTGTTAATCTTAGAGGGTGGGCGTTACTCTTCCATGACAACGGTGTGAGTCGGGACACGTAACCGCCATATGAGCGCAGTGCAGAGTGGTGGCCGCTATATCTTTACATAGCAAACAGAGATGTTCTGAAACCAATTTTTCCTTCCCAATACCAATTCCGATACCTGAACTTGCAGTATCAGTCTATACCAAGCATTAGTCCAATACAATCATCTATCCATCCATCCATCCATCCATCCGCAACTGCTTATCCCATTAGGGGTGGTTGGGGAGAATTTATGTTGGAATGTTGAAAAGGAGGGGTTTACTCTGGAGGGGGGGCAAGTCAATAAAAGGGAGAAAAAAGAGAAAGAAAGAAAAAAAAATAAAGAAGGGGGGGGGGGATGGAATGACAATATATAGATAAAAAATACTTAAATTTGGGAAGTAAGGGAAATAAAAAAAAAAAAAAAAAAAAAAAAAAAAAAGAACTCCATTGACAGTTGTTTGCTGCTATATTAATACTCTGAATCCTGTATAGAGAATCTTTAAGCTTGTCAACTTAAGAGTTTTGAACCAGGACCTTCAGTATCTGGATAAAGTAGTTGGTGAAAAATAGTGTGCAAAATTTAGCAGGCTTACTAAAACTTATTTTCTCAATTAACTGTAACTTGAAAAGTTGCTGAACTATCAATAGATTCCAAAAATTGTTGTCAATGTCCTATTGACTCGACTAATAACTTCAGCTCTACAGGATTCAGAAATCTGACAAGACACTGGCTGTCCAAACAAGCCATGTTATCTGATCAGGCCTCTGCATACCAGAGAATGTCCTCATGTTCAAGACTCAATCTGTCCAACTTCACTGGAAAGTCAGAACTTGGTTTTGGATTCAGAGGTTTATTTGATACCCTTATCTAAACAGCTAAATCCCCCTGAGAACAATGACCTGATTCACAACAGAGTCCTGATGAAAAACGGGAACGGAGACCAACAACAAGCCTTGACTTTCCTTTTTAGGATGTGAATTCTGAACTGTGACCCAGGAAAAAGTGTTCATAACTTAATGACTGCCTGTATTTTAGTATATTTCAACTTGTAGAGGTGACTGAAGGGGATATCCTGCAGTACAGCTTTAGAAGCCTCTTGGAAAACACATCAGTGCCGACTTTAATGGAGTACCTCAAAATGGCAGGGGTAATTCAAATTCAAGGACCATCACACTAACAAAACCCTAAAAATCATCAGGAGCATAGTGATG
Organism: Pterois miles; assembly: GCA_947000775.1. NCBI lineage: Eukaryota > Metazoa > Chordata > Actinopteri > Perciformes > Scorpaenidae > Pterois > Pterois miles. The sequence continues at coordinate 7,985,259 of CAMQGK010000634.1, forward strand.
CACAAGCCTTAAATCTGACTGTAATGAACGTCGTCCATTAGAAGAGATAAAGACGTGATGTACATTTTGTGGCAGCTTATGTGGAAGGCAAAGTAAAAATCACAAAGATGCTTCAAATGCAAATGCTAACCAGTACAGTTGATGACAAAAGGTAAACAATGGTGCAGTGTCCAGTTAATGTCTTCACAGCTCAAACAAGTCATCTGGTACACACACCAACACACACATATTTCATTTCCTCTCTGCGGAGGTTGGCTGGATTTCCTGGAGAACTGAGGAGGAAGCAGCGGCCGCCGACTCTGCAGATTTGATATAACTTCCATCTGTGTGGTCCTGTGAAATCATTTGATTTGACTCACGATTTATACTCATGACAATCAACTTTAACATTGAGCTTCCCACCAGATTTCCCACCCACTTCCCACCAATCCAGTAATTATCTTGTTAGCCCCAACTCCACCACAGTTTGACAGATCTGACAAACACGATCTGTATAACCTTGACATGATGTGCTTAAGACTTTAATTGAACCAGCTCTGTCTGAGACAAATTATATATATATATATATATATATATATATATATATATATATATATATATATTACACTCACACACTGTATATAAGCAGCAATATCAGCTCTTTGTGACAGATAGAAGCCAGGGAGACAGGGAGGAAAAGAAATCATTTACTGTTACTTTAACTTGCTTACCGTACCAAATAATCCAGCCACGTAGCTATCCATTCATGAAATTGCACACCTACCCTGGGAATATGCACCAACATTGATGGTTTGCATGAGTGGTTTTTAACAATGTACGAGACGTGAAACAGAATAATCCTGGCCAGTCATACTGCAAGCCACAAAATGGCGCATCGCCCATTGCAAATAAATAGGACGTCTTCCAATGATGTAAAATTATTAAATTCAGAGGGACAGAAAAAAACAGATTTATTAAAAACAGCTTATGGAAAAGTGGCCGACTAGGCTGCTGCAGAAGCAAAGAAGATATCCACAGATTAACTGGCTATTGGCTTTTTCCTGCAAGGTTATTATATCTATTAGTTGATTTAATTAGTTTCTCCACAAAGAAACACATAAAAGGCACAACTTCAAATCTTGTGTTTAACAGAAATTTGCACAGAAGCTTCTTGGAAATACATTATTCAGCTGGAAAAACAAAACAACTAGTCGGCTAAAGAAATCTTAGTCGAATAAGATTAGCCAGATAAACCAACTAATCAACTAAGGGGGCAGCCCACATGCAAGCGAAACACTGATATATCTAGTATGACCAACCTGAAAGAGTTGAAACCAAGATGCCATGCAGCATGTTGTCCTCATTGTTTCATAACTGAGTTTAGATCACACTTGACTTTCACATTGAGTTCCAAGGATTTCATCCCATGAAAATGGGGTCTAACAGCTAGTCTCCTGTGTCATTATCACATTTTTTCAGTCTTGCTCAACACCTGGTAACGATTCAGGAAACTGTTTAGCAGAGGTGGTAAGAAATGTGAAGACACAACACTTACTGTCATATGTTAAGCTTCATCAGAAAAACAAACACATTTCATCTTGTAATCAGCTTAGTCACTGGAGGATTGCATAAACTGTTTTCTCAACCATTGACTAAATGGCCCTTACTGTGTGATGTATGTGATATATGCCCTTTTACCCTGAAGGTTGATGTCACATTTTTAAAAAGTGTAATCATTTCTTCTGACATTAGCGGCACATCCCTAAACTACAATATGCTGCAAGTAACCCTTTGAACTCTGCAATATAAATGGTATTACAGTTATTGGTCCAACAGTATTTTTGCTTATTGTGATGTCATCAGTCTTCACATGCTTCACATCCCAAAAATATGTACAACCTAAGAAGAAGAAGAAGAAGAAGAAGATCTACCTTTATTAGTCCCACAGTGGGGAAATTCAATTTACACTCTGTTTAACTTATACATGGTACATGCACACAAACACACACACACATGCAGTAATGGAGAGGTGTCAGAGTGAGGGGGCTGCCAGTAGCTCAGTCCGTAAGGAGTTGGGTTAGGATGTGGAGGACCCGGGTTCAAATCCCCCATGGACCAAGACCAACTGGTTGCTGGAGAGGTGCCAGTTTACCTCTTGGGCACTGCCGAGGTGCCCCTGAGCAAAGCACCAAACCCCCAACTGCTCTGGGCGCTTGTCCTCTGACCCTCACTCTGACATCTCTCCATTGACATGTATATGTACTATGTACTGTGTACTGTGAACAACAGAGTGTAAAACTGTATTTTCCCCACTGTGGGACTAATAAAGTCCCACAGTAACTAATAAATTCTTTCTTTCTTTCTTTCTGACAAGCGCCCTGAGCAGTTGGGGGTTTGGTGCCTTGCTCAGGGGCACCTCGGCAGTGCCCAAGAGGTAAACTGGCACCTCTCCAGCTACCAGTTCACATTCAGTTTTTGGTCCATGTCGGGACTTGAACCGGTGACCCTCCGGTTCCCAAGCCAACTCCCTACAGACTGAGCTACTGCCGCCCCCAAGCTAAGCTATTGGTTATGTCAATCAACAAACTATAATTATAGATAAAAGTACTGAAATTGTTTCAGAAATAGAGAAATTAAAAAATCTGACGTTTTTTCATAAAATATTGCAAAATAAACATACAGATTATTTGTAACGGATCCGGATTTGGGCATGGTGGGATATATCCTGGACAGATCGCCAGACTATAGAGACAGACAACCATTCACATTCACTGCTATGGGCAATTAATCTAACCTCCAAGTTTTTGGACTGTGGGAGGAAACCAGAGATCCTAAACTCCACAAAGAAGGGCCCCAAGCCGGATTCAAACCTGCGACCCTGTGCTGTGAAGCGGCAGCGCTAAACACTGCTGTGCAGCTCGCACACATTTCACAGTGATCCAAAAGATTTCTAAATGTAGAAACATGAACTAAATATTTCTTCACATTCTGTAAGTTATTTGAACTGTGCACATTTGTTTTTGTTTCTGAAATATGCTATGTTTTATGGCACATGATAGTTTTGTTATTTTCCACAGGTAAAGTAACATAATAACATCATCATCACTAGAAGTCGGATGATCAATCGGGCCAATTATTTTCCCTTTTTTCATAATCTGCATTAACCGATGCCTGAGCATATTAAGCCGATTAGCAAGCAGGCTCATCTGCGGGCAGCCCGGTGTTGTTGCTGTAGAACAGGTGTGACTCCGCCCCTCGTTCCAAATCAAACTGCCATCCTACCGGCAGACCTCAGGAGACGTAGCCCAGTGAGCTAACCTTTGCGTTAGAGGGCGTGAGAAGAACAACATCCTAACTGGGAGAAACTGTGCAGGCACAAAATGTGAAAGTGTTGTTAAATAAATGTTTACTTAAAGAAATTTTCTGTATTTATTGTTTTTACGAAGCTATATAACAGCTTTATCAGATGGAGGGAAAAAAAAGAAAACCATATATAATAAGCCATTGGCTGTCCTGATTCTGTAAAAAAAAAAAAAAAAAAATCTGGATCGGCCATAAAAAACACGTCGGTCGACCTCTAGTCGTCACAAGCATACAACATGATAATGTGTGTGTGTAATGTGTGTTAGCTTTCTGCTTCAAAAAGAATGAATGCTCTGGCTATTATAGTTTGTGTTTTAGTTTGATTTAAACAGGATCATGCAGACAATGATCTTCCTATCATCACAAAATCCAATCCTCTACTCCCAACTTAGTCAGATTTACTCTCCAAACCTTTTGTATCTTCTGAGCCCAAACAGTCAGCTTCGTTTCCATCTCTCCATATGCCAAGCTGTTAGTACAGACTGATAACTTGGACCTTGGACCTCTCCGTAGTCTGTTTCTGCATGCTGGCATTCAGCCTAATGAGGCTTGCTCATGGTCCACCAATGTCAATCTGGGGGAAAACCGTGTACTCTATGCAAACTTGCTCAGTGCACACAGTCAGACTCTCTACCACCATCCACAGTTGCTGCTTAGTTGATGAAAGGACACACGTAGCCAAAGCACGAGTCAACTTATTGTACAGCCTGCTTTAGCCCCGTTACAGAACTCCCTTTTTAGGTTTTCTGGCTGAGAAATCTGTGGACTGATTAATGTTCAGCATTAATGGGAATACAAGCCAGAATGAGACACACAGTACAGTAACCAAGTGGACAACCTTTTGTTCCACCCCACCACTTACCCACTGGGACGCTGCTGGTTCGATTGGCTCTGCGTTGCAAGGCCACACGCTCACAGGAACTTGTCCATTAGTCATGCTCTGTTAATGTTACTAGTTAATGATTGTGAGCCCTGCTTCAACACATTTATAAAAGGGTGGCCTCAGTCTGTGGCTTCACACGACACAGGGCAGTTAAACATGAAATCACAGTCCAGTTTTGGCAACTTTGTTTCAGAGTTCATAGAAAATATATGTATATGAAAATTAGGGCTGTCAATCAATTTAGATATTTAACTGCAATTTATCATGATTTTCCATAGCTCATCATGATAAATTGCAAATGAATCACACATTTTTTATTTGTTCAAAATGTACCTTAAAGCAAGTTGTCAAGTACTTAATACTAAATATGCTACTTCATGTAAATGTATGTATATATCTATTATTGGAACTCAAGTAACAACACAAAACAATGACAAATATTGTCCAGAAACCTCGGAGGTACTGCGCTTAACATAAAAAAAATATGCTCAAATCATAACATGGCAAACTCGGTGGCTCAGTGTGCTGATTTGACTATGACTTGCTAAACAAGTGATAAACATGTGATTATCATAAAGTGGGCATGTCTGTAAAGGCGTTTAGGTTCAGGTTCAGACAACTTTATTTATCCCCAAGGGGCAATTCATTTGTAAGGATTCCCAGTCCATACATCCATACATCCAACCGACAACCAATAGTTAAGTCAAAGGAAACATATAAAGGCATGGGACAGTAGGAGGCACAAGTTACAATAAGAACCACATAAATACATAGTAGTATGATGATAAAAGGCAAGAATTTAAAAAAAATAAAATTCCAATAAATAAATACATAATCATTTAAAGTGTGAGACTCGTGGGTAGCCATTTTCATTCACAAATCTTGAGGTCAGAGGTCAAGGGACCCCTTTGAAAATGGCCGTGACAATTTATCATTGTCAAAATTTAGCGCAAGTTTGGCGCGTTATTTAGCCTCCTTTGCGACAAGCTCGTATCACACAGTACCAATGGATTCATTAGGTTTTCTAGTTTCATATGATGCCAGTATCTTAACTCTAGAGCCCACCACAGCACCTACAGTTACTAAAAATCATGAGCTGCGCTAACGTGTTACAGAAAAACGAATTTGTGTTAACATGTTATTGCGTTAACTTTGACAGTCCTAATAAAAATACTGTGTGATTCTGAGCTGGCTCCTCAGCTGAACGAATTTAACTTAACATTATCCAAATGATTTATTTAACATAACTAATTGGAGGCAATAATTTATTGTTAGGAATGCAATGGTGTCAATGCTTTAAAAGCAGCCACATAATCCTATCAAGCTTTTTTTGATAAATACAAATACTGTAACTGCTACATATGTGAAGTGAAAAAGAGAGAGAGAGAGAGAGAGAGAGAGAGAGAGAGAGAGAGAGAGAGAGAGAGAGAGAGAGAGAGAGAGAGAGCAGACAGATGATGACAGAGAAATGAGAAGGAGATGCAGGTTTTGGAGGGAGAAAAAGGGAGAAAGGAAGAAAAACAGGAGGGCAAAACAGGTCAGAGCTGGTAAAGCCATCGTGTGGGCTGGCAGGATAGTTCATGTCTTAGGCCAAAGCCACAAGCTTCTTTTCACTGCTTTTACACCAGCTCCTGGAGCTCGGCATAGGGCAGCTTACTGTGACTTTGAAATGAAAAAACGATTTTTCAAAAAATAGTCAGAAGGATCTTGAAGTCTTTTGAACCGTGAGGGACCCTCTCCTTGAGAAGCCAGCTGTGATTTTCACCATCAGGTTTTGCTTGTAAGAGTTTATCAAACACATTCTGGCCTCACAGCGACACGTTACCGTGGATTTAGTGATTATGCCTGTCTGCTAAAGTCAAGCACCAAATGTCAAAATCAATCAGCAAAACAGTCATTGAAGTTTACAGGTCCAACTGTCGGTTTCCCTCCTATCACACATTCTTACTGTGGATGTGAAGCATGTTCCATCCATTAGCCGTAAAACAAAACCCAACATGACCAAAGGAAAACGCAGTGATTAAGAAGAATGTGTTCTTTGGCGAGGTTTTTTAGGAGACAGCTTGACAATACAAATCATGCTGTCAGTGGTGTGCTGGATTCAGACAGAGCGTTAGCTCAAGTTGCAGGTCGTAAAAGAGACAACGTCCAGATGTCTGGCAGGACGCACAAGAACGCAGAAGAGGTTTTAGGAAGCTAGTTCTCTTCTCAGTCGGCTACTGGTGGTCATGGTTCCTCCCAGTGGAGGATCAAATCCTTATTGGGAACCACACTGGAAAGAATTCAAAGGGATTTCATCCCACTTTCTGTCTAAATTTGTTTTTAAAGGATAAAGTTGGCATGTTGAATATTTTTCTTACTGTCAACAAACGCCATGAATAGACCAAAACTGACAGTGTTGTCTTACAATACTTTACATCTTCTCTTCCCTTCTCTTGGCGTAAAAACAGGGGGCAGAAGAAGCAGGAAGACGAGACGCAGCCGTGGCAGTGATTTATCGGGTTACTAGGCTGCCTACTGGCAAGAATCTGGCAATCATGATACAGAGGTTACGATTATCAATATATTGCAAGGTGAAATATTACTTTAATCTAATTTGAGGGAAACTGTCAGAGTATAAAGAATGCACCACAATATGTATAAGATAGTAAAAAATGTTTACTTTTTTATGCAATCAGAACAGCATTTGACAACAGACAACTGAATCAACAGTTCACCATCAGGAGAGTTACTGCAGCAGCCACAGTGCTGCGTTCACTGTCTCCACTTCACCGTCCGGGAGCGTGCTGTGTGTAGTGTCACAGACATGCAGCCACTTTCCCAGTAGTTTCCCAGTTGTGCTATGTTAGCAGCTGCTAGCTGCTTGCGTTGCCGGCGATGAGTGTGGTTTTGTCGAGGCGTTACAGCTGTGAACATAGCTGTAGCAGACAACGTCCCAAGCCAACTTCCTGTATCTGTGACGACTCACACTTCCTTAAGGTAGATTCGTCTTTCTCCTTACAGTGACAAGTCTGCGTTTGTCTCAGCTATTTAATTAATTATTAATTTTTCTTTTAACCAATAGTATTAATCAGTTAAAATGCTTAATGTCGGTTCTTGAATAAATGGTTTATTATTAACATCCCTACCCCGGAGCCCAAAATATGGTTTTCAGCACGGCGCTATGTAAAATATTCAATGTTTATAGCTTAATTTGGTTCAGTTCCTTCATCAAGAGATTTTAGCACAAATCTCGTTTGACTGAAATGTGGCACTTAAGTATCCTACTATATGGTTGCTTGGCTGGACACGGTGTGTCATAATTTATCCATAGCAGTGTTTTCAGAAGAATGCCATCAGGGGCTCGACGGAACAAGAGATAGACGACATGTGAAACTGGAGATAACGTTCCTCACAATGACATGTTTTCCTGTCTTGGTCCGATCATGGACACTGATGCTTCTTTTCACTGTTTGCAACACAGACATGGGAGAATTCATGATCCTAACTACTGTATTTGTATTCTTTCCTACATAATCATATTGATACGTATTAGGCCAAAATATGCTTTCAAAAATTACTACCATTCTAACCCATTTCTCAAAACAAAAATTCAGGAGTTGCAATGTGTACCATTAGGTTGTCACTCCTTGAGAAGAAGCATTTAACCTGGAAGAATAATTAGCACTTTTTCAGTACTTCTTATGTAACCCATTCTACCTAAGGCTGGGCTCTAATCCTCAGCTGGAAAAGCTTTCCAAATGACGAGATGGTGAAAAGAAAAACTGCACTGCACTGATATAAAATCAACACCTTTTTTTAATAGCCCATAAAAATACCAACCTCACACCCAATACTGAGAGAAAGCCCCACATTATGAGTGAGTCAATAAGATGTGGGTAGCAACATGATACATTTTTTCATGATTGCATTTTCAGACCGGAGGACCTTTTTTATAGTTCTGAGAACCCGTCTTTTTATTGTGTCCGCGCCACAAGAAATAAGAGTGAGCGTAGTCCGTAGAACAGCTTTTTGAGGGGCTTATTTCAGTGTGTACGTTTCCAGTAAAAGAGGAACTGTGGATGACGCGAGTGTACAGTGATTAACAAACACACGAGCAATGCAGCTCCAGCAACCACCATTTTTAAAAACCTGTTAGCCGTATAAACAACAGCACATACTGAAATAAATGGAAGAAAACAGACAAATGGACCAACAGCAATGTCCAGAAGTTAACTCATTCACCCACTGAGCCGAAGAACTGAAATCACAAAAGGTACTTTCGTGATGGATATTTTGCTTGAGGTTATACAACTGTGGATGTAACAAATTTGTTTATTTATTCTTATTACACGGCTTTATTGACTACTCAATTCTGATTGGTCAATCACGGCATTCTGCGGTAAATGTATGCAACGGCTCATTGTACATTATCCCTCACAAATTAGTGGTATTTTTTAATTTATAAGAGATGTGTAATGTTTTATACTTCTGGTGAATATAATCTAACCAATCTTATTTCAATATATGTATTTTGTATATACAGTTCCCTTTGTTAGCACCTTATTTTGAAAACTAGAGGTAGTTACACGAATATACTTCCGCTAGCTCCGTTGCTAGCTCTCCCGTCAGCTCTGTTCTCTTTATACATCCATGGTCAGCTCCATGGAGCCCTTTGAATGCTTTCAACATAAATGTCAGTATATGGGTGCTCTACAGTTGTAGCGCCGGCCGATTTGACCACAGAGAGACTCTGGCTTGACCACATGTTATCCGAATACACCAACGTTTCCTGTCCATGACAGAGTTAGCAGCTTTAGCCGTGATGTCTAGCTCTGCTTTTCCTGGTAATGTGTGAAACCCAAAGTGTCTCCATACTTTTTGTCTGCATGCAGCCCCGGCTAGCTGACGTCACTTCAGCGTTGTTTTTGGCCGTGAAAAATGCAAACAGAAAAAAGCTCTTGAAGGTATGTAGTCTCAGTGGAGCTTCCCTGTGGGCAGTTTGTCTCAAGGAGTCCATAGAACCATATGGATTGATCGCCTATAGAGGGAGTGAAGAGACATACTCTATAAAGCCCCGTGAAGGTGCATGGGGTAGCTCAGAGAACTTGCAGAAAGTCAGATTCTCCATTTCAAAGCCATCGCGAGCCAGCATAAGCAGCTTTGTTCCTTTGCCACCTTTCTTGACTTTCTGCCCATTCTAAACCTATCTGCATTGTTTTGGCCACAGCCTCTCTACCAAGTCTCAGCTGCCTGCTTTTCTCATTCCTCAGTCATGGGGACATAAGCTCCAGTTTTCGCTCTCCCACACTCTTCAAAAAACAGGGATACAGGCTGGCGGAGCCGCTGTATCAAATCTATTTGTTGGTTAAACCTTCTTCACAGTGGAGCCTGGATTAGGCATGCTGCTGCTATTCAGCGAAACCTGGTGTGCGTGTTTGCTTGCACTGACGGCCAGTGAGCTTTGACGGGCCAAGCTATTCGTGAAGCTCTTGATTTGCCAGGAAGAGTTCGCCCAAGGGCCACAAAAGCCTCAGATTTACTACCATCATGGTTACAGTCATCAGAAGTGTGTGCTTATGACAGCTTACATGTGAGCGCCTATGCAACTCTGTAATTTTCCACAAGTCAACACAGTACGAGCCTATTGAGAGTATTAATGTTAATCACAAGAGTATTGAGTTTAAGTGTCATGGCGACGATGTGGTTGCTTTTTTAGCCAAGTGTCACTGCCATCAAGCCAAAAAGATGAGAAGAATTAGGACAGAGAAGGAAAGAGAGAAAGTCTGCGTGTGTCTGAAGAAGCCTGGGAATCATCTGTGCACAGACGGGAATTGACAAAATGTGGCAAAGAAGAAAAGCATGACCAAAGTAGCAGATCCTCCACTACGCCTGTAAATCCCAGCAGAGCTGAAGTCCACAAGCAAGAAGCAGTGAGAGAGAAGAAGGTGAGGTGGAGAGAGGAAGAACAGAAAGAGTTCTCCAGAAACCCAAAAACAAGTTCATTCAAGTGTGCTATTAGTATACTTCCAACTTATACTCAGAGATATACTTAACAAAAGTATACTTAAGTATACTTGGCTCATATTGACAAGTATACAGAAAAGTCAAAATATACTTGACTCATACTGATAAGTATACAGAAAAGTTGGCTTGTAGGCCTACAGAAAGGTGTATGTAGCTTGCAGTTGTGCTTACTTTTTGATAGAGTAGCCTATTAAAGTGTGTGGGAGTTTGGAAAAGTGAAAAATTTTTGATGAAAAGTGTTGATATGAATTAACTACAATTCATCAAGTATTTCTATTAAATTCGAAGTTTCTGGATTGTCTGTTCACCGTGGAGGCATGCGAGAACAACACTCTCTTTTTTATTTTTTTAAATCATCACAAACCATCAAGTCAATAGCAAAAGTCTCTTTATGTAATACATATCTTTGACTAAGCCCTGAGAGTTGCTGGAGGAGTCTGAAAACTCACTAACCATAGCGATGAAGTCACTAAGTTAGCAACCCTGCCGCCTCAGCAGGTGACGTTACTTCAAACATCACTCACGTGAATGTACATAAGATAAGATATTCCTTTATTAGTCCCTCAGTGGAGAAATTTACATCAATGTCAAGTGTGACAGGAAGAAGCACACTAACAATACACAGGCATTTCAAAACAAAAGCTACTTTCTTTTGTTTTTTTAGCTTCACAGGTAAAATTGTGTGGTTTGTCTGAGGCCTCCCAGGCCAGACAGAACCATCACGAGGGCCGGATCCAGCCCGCAGGCCATATAATTATATATAATGTCCAGGTCTGCTTTAAAGTGTACTTTCATAAACTAAAAAGTGGGTGACAAGTATAAGAAGAAGAAGAAGAAGAAGATATTCCTTTATTAGTCCCACGAGGGGAAATTCAATTTTTTTCACTCTGTTGTTAACTTATACACGGTACATGCAGACCCGAACACACACATGCACAAACATGCAACAATGGAGAGGTGTCAGAGTGATGGGGCTCCTGACAAGCGCCCCGAGCAGTTGGAGGTTTGGTGCCTTGCTCAGGGGCACCTCGGCAGTGCCCAAGAGGTAAACTGGCACCTCTCCAGCTACCAGTTCACACTCAGTTCTTACTTGAACTTCCGGTACTTGAACCGGTGACCCTCCGGTTCCCAAGCCAACTCCCTACAGACTGAGCTACTGCCGCCCCCCTAAAATGAGTCAGCTGATAGTATAGTTGCAATTAGGAATGTAAGAAAATATCAAGTATCGCGATATTAGATTTTGAGCTACTGTATTGATCAAAAACACTATAATTTTTAATTAATAGTTTACATGCAAAGATTAACTCAGTCAATACTTTATTTAATATGCAAAGATATGCACCCTCTCACTGTATGTGTCCTCACAAAGCAGTACTATATTGCTGGATGTTACGGACGTTACAAATGAGGATCCCACTGTTCAGATTGCAGTAAAAACAATATTTAACTCAGATTTTATCCATATGGCAGTGTCTTCTTTATACAATGACAGTTCTCCTAAAATTTGATTAAAAAATTACGATACATCATCTTGCTTACAGTATTGCGATATACTGAATCATAACGCCTGTGTCATGATACGTATCATATCACCAGACCCTTGACAATACACAGCCCCAGTTGGAATAGATAAATAAAAATAAAATGTATGTGTAAAGTAGTTGTGTACTCAAAGTTTACTAAACACTTCTGAAAACAAAAAGTGGGCCAATTTAATCCCATGAACTACCAAAGTAATACACTTACAAGTATACTACTAGTACATTTATATCAGTATCCTTGCTACACAAAGTATACTTGGGAAATATATACTTCATAAAATAAACTTATACTACTTTTTCGCAAAGGAAAACCTGAGTAAAAAGAGGGGTTGAGGGTCAAAGACAGTACTACAGATAGAAATATAAATTGAAACCGAAAAGACGATGTTTAAGAGGGAGAAAGAGTCTCAACTTGAGTTCGCAAGTTCAACTGGAAAAAAACTTTCCATTTTCTCCACTTCCCCCTTGTCTGCACTCCACAGTGAGCACAGGAAAAGCACAAATATCAAAGATTCAGGTAGCCAAGGAAGTGTGTGCATCTGTGTAGTGAGTGTGTGCATCTGTGTAGTGAGTGTGTGCTGTGTCTCACCCCCTGATACAGACCTGGAGCAGCACTACTATTTAATCCCTGCGGTCAAAGCTGCACCTTCGAATACTTTAACTGTCTCACGACAAGCTGGCAAAGTACAAGCCTCCAGAGTTATCTCAAGTGTATGTGTAGGTCTGTGTGGTGTCTACTGGGAACCAGCAGTGTGGTTATAATAATGAAAGCTATAAATCACCGCTACCACATCCCCAGCCTCAAAGCTCATAAAACTCCAGCCCACAACAGCCTGACAACAAAAACAAGCTGTTTCCTTGGGTTTCTTCTCTGTCTTTTCTTCTCTTTACTGGCGTTCACACAATAAACAACAGCGGAGGCAGGGGTAGCCATGGCACAGCCGAGTCACCGTTAAGACTCCTGCGGCTTGTTTTGCCCCTCTACATTTCTCCTCACAAGTATCTCCAAAGTGATTTCGATTACAAGCCCCTCTGCCTGGTGATCTTTTTACCAACTACTGAATCATATAAAGGCATGAAAACAAAGCTTAAGTAGTAGCTACTTGGTATATGATGTGAATACTAGGACTGTCAATCGATCCAAATACTGTATATAATCCTGATTAATCGTGTGATTGTTCATAGTTTATCACCATTAATCTCACATTTTTTTCTATCTGTTCAAAATGCACCTTAAAAGGAGATTTGTCAAGTATTTAATACTGTTATCAACATGGGAGTGGGCTAATATGCTGCTTTATGCAAATGTATGTGCTCACTTTCATTCATAAATCCTGAGATCAGAGGTCAGGGGACATCTCGAGCTTGGAGCGTTATTTAGCCTCCTTCACGACATGCTAGTATGACATGGTTGGTACCACTGGATTCTTTGGGTTTTCTAGCTTTGTATGATGCCAGTATCTTCACTGCAACTTTAAAATTTAGCCCACTACAACCTAAAAATCGCAAGTTGTGAAATAACGTGTTAAATAAATTAGTGGCATTAAAACCAGTTTGCGTTGACACTTTGATAGCCCTGGTTAATACCAGACAATTTTCCTCCTTAAATGGCCTTTACACAGAACATGAATATTACACGGTGAAAGAGCGACAATTTTTTTGGTAGATTTTTCTGAGATTTCGCGCAACGAGTAAAGATAAGATAAGATATTCCTTTATTAGTCCCAGGGTGGGAAAATTTGAAAATTCAAAATAGGCAAGACATCAAGATCTGCTAGATTCTTTGGATCAACATCATCATCATCAAATCACAAGGGTGAAATATTTTCACTCACGGTGGTAACTTTCACCGAAAAGGTGACACGTTTACGGATCTGGTTATGTGTGTCTATGTTGCTCTGTGATCCAAAATATTTTAATTCATAACAATCTGCTCTGTGGTGCATTTTGCACAGTGGAACCACTGCTTTGTTTATTTGTGTGTGTACTAAGTATAATAACAGGTGAAGCTGTATGTAATTCTAGCACTCATCTTTGCGTGGATCTAATTCTGTTTCTTAAGAATATGATCGGATTTATATCCTTAAATTTTGAAACAAATGAAGTATTGTTAACTTCCTTTCTCTGCCAGTGTGTTAGTTTACTGGAGAGCCAAGGATGTGTGCCAATTTACCAACCACACACACATAAGCTTGTCAAGGAAGAACAGCTCCTAAACAAGACATAGGAAAAACTGCAGCTCTGACATCAAGGTAAATAAAAGAGGGAGAGAGGCAAGTGTACACTAATGCTTTTAATCCTGTCATCTGAAAACACAAGCCCAATGCCCTCAGCAATAAGCCCGGAGTTTAGTCCTCGCTCTTCTCTTTATTGTGCTGACAGTCGAAACAATCTCAAAGCACCAGTCATGGTCCCAGGTAGCATCATTACCAGGCAGAGCCAAAAATACCATCAGACACATTCTGTGGACGGACAGCTTATGTTAACCAATCAACTTCAACAATCAACAATAATTTCCCGTGTCTCGACAAACAGAAAGACAGCTCTTTGATTGGTGGTGTAGTAGCTAAACATGATAACAGCAGCGGTCCGCTAGAATTACTTCAAGCCAAACCCATAATGTACAGTGCAATCTTGTTATGCACTTAACTAAATGTGGTTCTTTTGGTGTTTCCCATTAATTACCTTGACCTAGAAACATTTTTACACATCTCATCCGGTGGGCTGGCTGGTATTTCTTCTGCAGCAGTGTGCAGCGACCGGCTCTAGTTCAGCTCGGAAAGACCCAGCATGAAAGTGGTTTGCCATCTCCAATGGTGGGCTTTACAGCTCCCTTCATCTGGACCTCACCGCTTCTCGCTTTGGACTTAGCTCGCTGCACCCTCTCTCCCAGCAAAGTTGAAAAGGCTGGCCCACACTAAAAGATTTTGAATGTGAAAGACACCACGCAATGCCATATGTTACATTTAATAGTTTTTGTTCCTATGGTGTGGAGAGCAACGATTTGGCAAAAACAGCTCACCACACACTGACCAATTCCATTCATGAACAAGAGTCCCGACTAAAAAAGAATAGAAATCTCACAAAATATCTCACATCAAACTTGACTTTAGTGTAAACAAAACTTGCCGACGATAGGCAGGAAGAATTGCCCATGTTAGTTTTTGCACTACTTTGTACTGAAAATTCACAAAGGATGGATGGATGAAGTCATGGAGACACGTTAAATAAACACTCGTTGCCACAGATCAAGTTGGTCCTCCATATCTGAGGTCCATCTTACTACTACTTCATGCTTTGCATTAGCTCATGCGTTAGCTCATGCGTTAGCTCATGCATTAGCTGCGGCCACCATGACGGCGGCTGTTGTCCTTCTGCTTCAGTCAGCTTGGTTCTCAATTAGCTGTTGTTCTTTCCCTCATGGCTGCGTCATCAGCTGTCCTCAGGGTTCCCAGCACACAACCGGATATATTGAACATGTTTAATATCCAATCCGGGGACGTAAATGACATTCTTAACATACCTCACACCACAGAAATAGATAATCTTAAGAGGCATCAAAATATCTGACCACTGTTTGTGGGGGTAGTGTAGTGACTACCCAGCATAATATAGTCAGATAAATGTAGTGAGGTTAAAAGTACAATACTTCCCTCTGAGATGTAGTAATGTATTAGTATAAAGTTACATAAAATGGGAATTCTTAAGTACAAATACCTAAAACTGCATTTAAGTACAGTACGAGAGTATCCTAAATGTATTTCGTTACATCCCACCACTACTAGTGTACAAAATTGTTTACAAGAGCACAAAGTCCTTCATAGATCTAGCCTCTTCATGTTGCTCTCAAAGGGCATTTGACACCATTGATGCATTTAACACCATTGTACACCATTTTCTTCCAGAGGAGCCCCAGACCCCCCTAGAGGGTCAGAGTCTAGGTCCACCCACCACAGTCTCACAAAATCCTGTGGGAAATACCAAGACTGTTCACAACCATGTCTCACATCCTGGCAAATAGTCACTGATTTTTTTTTTTTTACACTCTGAACTACAGATACAAGTGCAGACACAGGTACTAGATACTTTATCTACCATGAGACTAAACAGCAGGTCTTAAGAGATCTGAGATTTGTTTTTCATATGTTGTATGTGTTGTATATGTCCAACCAAACTCAATGGCTGCTGATTTAAAAGGGCAATTAATCAACCATCAGTAAAAACTGATGGTGCAGGATGTAACAATGCATATATACATCTATCAAAACCCTATGGTTGAGACCACTGAGGTAGAAAATCTGCACTTGTATCGATTAGGCCTAAACCAGCTGAGAGGTAAATGGCTGTGAGGCCATCGGTCAAAAGACGAAGAAGGCAGATTGACAAGTGCATGTTTAATGGCCGTGAGAAACGGTGTGCAGGGGTTGCTGGGTAATCATTGTTTTAAGGGATGGGAGGAGGATAGGCCTGCAGACAGCAAGCCCTGTGACACTTTGACAGATGTGAGGCTTTGCACCTCCCGAATGGGCAAAACAGAGAAAAGGCCTTTGAATAACAGGCCTACTGCTAAGCTTTCTGAGCAGTGCCCTCAGCCCTGCAGCTCAAACCAAAGAGAGGGTCAAGCCGTTGCTTGACTACAGGCATCTGGGGCTTTTCCTGGCAAAACAAAACAATTAAGTGCGGGGGCTGGATGTTCTTGAGGTCCACCTTTCCCTCCCTTGCGCTCATCAATCTAAAACCACTGCTCTATTAGTATTTATCTCTACCCTCTCTGCACAGACCAAATGTCTTTTCATTTTTAATTTTTCCTCCTCCACTTCTACAAGCATAAACTTCACTTTTGTCACCCTTCCACTGCTTATCTCTGCCCAGGCATGTTGCTATCCATGTATCTCTATGCCATTTTTGTGGCATTTCTGTGCACCACCTCCTGAATTTATCCCACTTATTTTTGAGGGCTGAAGCAGCGCTGCTGCTCTAGGGTGCAGACATACAGTCTCAGAGGCTCCACCATGTTTCCATCAGATCCTGTCAAAGATCCCAAAACATGGCTGAGGTCTGGAGAGGCTGGACAGGCTAAACAGCCAACAGAAGACAAGCTCCTGTCAGGTGTTTTCAGGCAGCGCTTAACAGATTGTTGCACATGATTTCATCCATCCATTAATCACTTGTGTACATTGAAAATATAAGAAATATAAGAAATTGTGTATAGCGTGCTTTAGGGCTGCAGCTATCAATGATTTTAGTAACTGAGTATTCTACCAATTATTCCATCAATGAATTGAGTCAGATAACAATACTTTTTATTTTATTAGATAGCAATAATAAATATACAAAAGAGGGAATAACAAGGTGTCTTGAAATTAACAGCCGTTTTTCGCTGTAGAAAAATCTAGTTTTACTGCTTAAATTTGCAATGTTATCTGTCAAAACTGAACAATTTTGTGCATTTAAGTGCAATATTACATTCTGAGTTTTGAGTAAAACATTTTCTGAGATGCAGACAAATAAATTAAAAAAAAAAAATTATTTGAAATTGTTTGTGAGTCATTTAAACTGATCAAATCATGTGTCACAAAACCCACTACAGGAGCTAGAGTATATCCACCACTACGTATAATAGGACGTCTGTCATCTTATCAATTGTGATGATCTTTGTCTAGAATTAAGTGTGTTGCATGGACTGTAAAAGGAAGTGCATTCATCTCTCTCTCACCCTCGCGTTGCCAGTTCTGTCTCTCAGGTGTGTGCTGTCCAGCGACAATAAACAATGACAACTATCAAAGACCATAACTGTTTTGGGATTGTTTGTAACAGCCCTAGTGTGCACTCGCAAAATCAATCTGCACACCGTTGAAAGATCCACCGCAAACCTGAGCCTCATGTTGTGTAAACAAAATGATTTTTAGTAAGTGAATTACTCTAATCCCCTGTGTGCTTAACCTCGAATTCCAGTGTGTTGCATTGCAGAGGGTACAACAGAAATGTGGTAACCTACTGGCAACCTTGAAAATCTTCACTTTTTAACCAATTACATTTTCATCAATACAACACACACACCAGAAACAGCTAGATAAACTTTCACTGAACATGCCCACCAAACATCAAGAGCTGAACCTCAAGTTTTCTTTTAGTTTCCTTCGGACATAGAACTGCACAAATTGCTATACAACACGAAAAGATCACCGCCGACAGCGCTGCTGACATTTCTTTCAATGGCTATAGTCCCTTAATGGTTGATGTGTATAGAGGAGTTTGAGTTTCAGCCTTTGTTTGATCAATATAAACTTCTATTTAATGGCAAATGTGAGTTTGTTTGTGTGTCTAGCTGTAATACTGTATCGGAGACAGAGTTCATGATAAAACACAGACGCCTCTTCCTTTAATTACAGAGGTATGGAAGGGCAACATGATGAGCTTTTAATGATAGTGACTCTGATACAGGCTTTTTAAATAGAGCTTGCAGGGTGATAGGCCCCTTCCTGGAAGACACCTGCAGTATATTATTCAGTCTTTATTTAAGGTTTATGCTACTTGCAGAGTCTGCCAAAAGAAACACACCAACCGGCTGGGGAAATTAACAGCGAGTCTTCACAGAGGTTCCTGTCCACAATCAGTGTGGACCACATTGCCAACATGAAGGGAGGAGATAGTACTAACTAGTGTAAGCTGCGTTTTTCTACAACATATGATGAAAAGAGATTTCGTCTTGGTGCATTGCTCCACTGAAGAGCGGCTGTAAGAATAAGAGAGGAAGCTTTGGATGTTAAAAAAAAAAAAAGAAGGAAAAATGGCTTCTAATTACTGTTGTTAGAGCCCTGCATTATCATTACACTCCAAGGTTTCTGACAACACAACAACTGTGCTGCCATGGTAACACAGTGCCGGAAGAGAGGACGTCGGTGCCGCCGTTTCATGTTTGCCTCTGATCCGACCAGCAACACGTGATCAGTCTGTTCAGGGCCAATCCGCTCACTGACCCGCACCCTAATCCCGAACCCACTCCGACGAGCGCAGGTGGACTCATCCGTCAGATGGGCTGGCACCACTTCACCCATGGGCTAAACAACACGGCACAGCTGGGTTCATCTGATATTATGTAACGTGGCAACACCACCCCCGCAGGCCCTGTTCACACTACCCCTCTCCTCCTACTCCGCCTCCCACTAGTGCACCATTGGCCGTCTGCAGGCAGAGGTGCATTTGAGACAAGAGTGCTCCAGCTCTGACACAACCTGTGGGGATATTTGCGGGAGATTCAGCTTTGTAAAACGACACAAAATTATGATGAATAGCTTGCATAGAGATGCATTGACTAGCAGCTTATTGTGGTCATGCTTTTTTGCCCACTGCCGTTGCTTTGCTTTTCTAATTAATTCAGCTGAATAAAAGCTAGTCTGTGCGGTGCATATACTCCCAGTTGTACGGTTTTAAATTCCTAAAATAGGCAATCGGATCCCAGGGTTGTATCCATCATTGATCCTAACAGTGATTGTGCCTTCACTTCTTGGACACAAATTTTGTTACTAAGCAATACTTGCCAAAAGTGGAATAGCTCCCGTTGCCTGGCAACATTAGCTTATTGAATCTCATATCAGGAAGCAATGAGACCCCAGTGGTGCTTTGAGCTACAACCCTCTAGATACTCTTTTCATCTCGGGTACAGATTGTGATGTCCAACTACAATCACGCTTTTCAAGTCATCTGATATCCGATTAAATCTCTACACCCGGCCTTCTGCAGTCATTGATATAATCCTACACACAAGCACAAACCGGATACATCTGAATTCATGGAGTACAGATTGTTTATTCTGTGATGTCTGTTCTCTACCTGACCGACTGCAAACTAGTGCAACAAAAAATTTCTTTCAAAACAATAATTATCACGATTATTTTGATCAATATTGAGATCGCGATTACCACCACACTAGATTTTAGGGACAAAATATTGTTTTTGCATTTTCATATTTTGAAAAAACAGAGCACCGCTTTCACTTCCATTTGAGCTATATTACAACCATCAAAAGTTTTAATTGATATCCTTTAACTTTTTTATTGTCATCTAATAGTGGTTATTTGCATAAAAACACCAAATTCAAATGATTAGGACATAAATGATTACCTTTTTATTTAAATATTTGCTTTGATTAAAAACAAATCTTGGTACTAGTATTCCTAATTATTTATTATAATCTGATTAAAGCTAGTGTTAGGAAGTTCAAGCAGCAGTGGAAAAATGTTATTGCATGAGACAAGTAATCTGAAATATATGCCTCCGGTGTCCTTCGGTGCTCCTAATGGCATCTGCAGGATTTTACAAACCGGAGGAAAACAACCTATCAGAGCCGATCTGGAGTCTGCCGTCTATGAGAGACAGCTGTCAACCTCCAATAAAGCAGCCCTCTTGCAACAACTGGATTTATTCATATCTCTCACCACAAACTACATTTTACAAGATTACATTTGAACTTGGGATGCTAATTTTAGCGTTAACCAACAAGTCTTGTGCCTTGCATGCAGCAGTGCTCCAGCTGCAGAATATGAACACAACAGACAACTGAGTCAACAGTTCACCATCAGGAAAGCTGCTGTAGCAGCCACAGTGCTGCGTTCACTGTCTCCAGTTCACTGTACAGGAGCATTAGCAGCCACGTTTTTTATTAAAATTAGTGCTGCGTTCACTGTCTCCAGTTCACTGTACAGGAGCATTAGCAGCCACGGTGCTGTGTGTGGTGTCACAAACATGCAGCCACTTTCCCAGTGAAAGTCTCCACCGCACATTTAGTTTAGTTTAGCAGGTTTTCAGCTGTGTGTCTGCCTGGATTAAAGGTAGTGAGAGGACTAGGGGTTTGTTGGTGGTGTTACAGCCATGAACGTAAGTGTAGCAGTGTGTGTACAGTTTATTTGTTGGTGAATAAATGCTATGAGGTTACAACTCCTCTGCTGGAGTCCCGAGCCAACTTCCTGTGTCTGTAACTCTGACTCCCTTAAGGTGGACCAGCTTTTGTCCTTAAGATGATGAGCCACTCCTCTGAGTTTTTCTCAGCACTTTACTTTATATTATTATTTCTTTAAAACTCTTAGATAGCATGCTTAATGTCGGTTAATGATTAAATGGTTAATTGTTAACATCCATAATATGAACACAACATGATAGCATTCAAATTTACCAGTGCCAAATACTCAGGTCTCTAGCAGTTAGTTTAGGAAGTGCTTGTTTTATGCAGCTGAGTTTTCTATGAGCCGAGCACTTAAAACATCAATATCACAGTCAGTCGTGTTCATTCAATAGTGGGAAGCAAAAATCTGGATTGCGATTAATATTTGATTAATTGTGTAGCCCTAATGTCTAGTAATGAGACCATAAAACACAACAAAGAGGAGAGGCAGGCTGAAGTCTGAGTTCCTTCATTTCAACCTCTCCTCAACCGTGGCCGTTTCCCCCAAGTGCTTTATGAGATGTTAAAGGGCTTCAGGCAGTCTCTTCATTATAAACAACCCTCTGGACACACGTTGACGCTTTACTTCTAAACTGGCCTGCTGTCATTAGAAAGAACCGCTGGGGCAGTCGACTCTCCTCCCATGCACCAGTTACTCCTTAATGAAAAACAGCAGCTTGGTTAGGCTTACACGTCTCACATCCATAAACCACTGATGGAGCTTTCCTCCACGCAGCTGGAGGGACCCAGCGGAGGCATTACCTCCAAGTTGTCAAAACGCCACTGGAATGGATCAAAGCTCTGTGTGGTAAAAAGCCTCCGATGACCATTTAAAGCACTCCAACGCCATAGAGCGGCCCGCTCAATTTGAGTGACTGGGTAACAAGGCAGCAACAGTCAGTGTTTATGGCGATGGGGGGATATGGAGAGGAAACAGGTGTGAAAGGAGGAGCGCAAGGAGGTTTCTGACAGACAAGGTCACCATCACTTGCTCCATGAGTCAAGAGGTTTGACAGCAAGTTACTGGTGCTAGGTGACAAAAAATATGGTTTTGTGAACCAGGGTTAGTGTAGTAAACTAAAACAAAAAATATGCTGTGAAAATATTATTAGTAAAGTGAAACTAAAAATCATATCTTTTAATAAAAACTAAAACTAAACTGAAGCCTGGGTAAAAATAATAATAAAATACAATTAAAATAAAAATGCCCACAAATTCTATTCAGTTTTAGTTTTTTAGCTATATCACTACCAAAAAAAAATGAGACAGCATGAATTTCCATCAACTCTTGCGACTTTGAATTTACAGAAATTGAACAAACCTTGAAGGAGATTAGACATTTAAACATTACAGCCATTCCTACACATTTTTCCAACCTTGTGTTTTGTATGTTTATGTAGCTATAAACTTCTGAGAACTAATACCTGGCTCAAACAAAAACTAACTAAAACTTAATGTATAAAAACTGAAACCAAACCTTTTGGACAACTAGCAAACACTGAAAACTCAACTAAAGCTAACGTAATAGATAGAAAAATCCAAACTAAAACAAACAAACAAATTAAAAATTGTAAACTATTATAACTAAGGCTGTCAAAGTTAATGCAATAATGCATTATGCAAGTGTGAACGCAAATTTGTTTTAATGCCACTCATGGCTCAGTTTTAAAGCTGGAGTGATGGTACTGGTATTATATAAAACTAGATAACCTAATGAATTCATTGGTATTAGCTTGTCAAGAAGAAGGCGGAATAACACTCCAAACTTGTGCTATATTTTGGCAAGTAAAAGCTGCCATGGACAGTTTTTAGGCAGAGCTCCCTTGACCTCTGACCTTAGATATGTGAATGTAAATGGGTTCTGTGGGTATACACCAGTCTCCCCTGTACAGACATGCCCACTTTATGATAATCACATGTAATTTGGGGCAAGTCAAAAGCCACGTTTACATGCGCCAAATTTCTCCAATCCCATCTGAACCTTGATTGATCAGAAATTCCAAATCCACTGTTCACATGGACACTAAATAAAATGATCCAATCATGACGTGCGTATACATACACTGAGAGTTTAATCAAAATAAATCCTTTGGGCATGCGCAGAGTTGTCTAATTTTGAGGAAATAGTAGAAGTAGAAGCTGTACTTCCACCTGTGTTGTAAACAAACGCTGCGTTGTCTGTCTTGCGTCACACTGACGTAGCACACATGCGCAGTGAAGATAACTTCACCCCAACCAGGAAGACATGATCCGAAGACATGATCTGAATAGGTGAGTACATTATAAATATCCCTTTTTTTTTTTTTTACAAAGATTAAAAAAATGTCATTAAGTGCAATTAATCATGCAATTAATCGTAATTAAATATTCTAATAAATTGACAGCTATAATTGTAACCTTGTTGTGAACATTGGTAAATAATACACTTCATAAAAACATTTTTAAACACTCAAGGGCTACAACCAACAATGAATTTCATTATTAATAAGTTGAAGTTTAATCGTTTGGTCTACGACATGTTTCCTATCAAAATTTCTCAGAGCAGAAGCGGACGTCTTCATATTGCTTCTTTTGTCCGACAAGCGGCCCAAAACTGACGATTATTCAGTTTATTGTCATTTGACATAAGTAGCTAAATATCACATTTGAGGCGCCAGAGAATATTTGACATTTTTGCTTAAAAAACATCTGAAATGATTAACGATGATTAGTTATCCATCTATCAACAATGGATTAATCAACTCATTTTAATCCAAAGGATAAAAATCACAACACACTATAATACAGGCCATTTTCACTCACTTTGCGACTGGAAATGAAAGCAGAAATTAGATTTTCCCTCAGTTTATAGTTTATCCGATCAAAAGGTCAGGAGGGTCATTTAGTGAATGCAGTCCTAACCTCACTGACACCAGAACAAAGCCCACTGGCGCTCGCTTCTCTACAACAACATACCCCAGTGTGTGCAGCCCAACACTTCCAATCCTGCTTGTCCAAATAATCATTAACCAGTTCAGCCCTGAGTAAATATTTTAAGAACCTCTGTAAACTAGAAGGTAAATACACACCTCAGAGATGTGGACGTAAACAGACATACATACGTAGTGTAAAGAGGAGGTTTGTGTGTGTGTGTGTGTGTGTGTGTGTGTGTGTGTGTGTGTGTGTGTGTGGGGTGGAGTGGAGTGGGGGGGGGGGTTGTGGCACGTAGATTTCATTGTTCTTCTGCATGTTGAGCTTAGATGAAAACAATGAGGTCATCCCTGTTGTGTATACGCGGCATTCTCACACATTCTGCTGCATACACCCAGCACAGCATGGTGGTGAAAGGCTGACGCACTTTTACTAAACATTTGGTCTTTACAAAGCCACAAACCGGAAATCTATCAAACCCGACGATGGAAACTCGACTCTGGGTCTCAAGGCCATCACCTTAAGCCCAGCCAAAACACTCGCCTTGCTGGATGAGCACAGGGAGCAGGAGAGGTTCCAGTGAGCACTACGGATCATGACAGGCCACTTTCCTGTTTTGGTTTCTGCTTCCACCACCTGCAGGCCAGATGTTGGACGCCTGGGCATTGTGACCTCATTTTTCTGGTTTAGCCTAAAAGAAAATCATCTGCAGGTCCACTTGAGTCCGATCTTCTAGCCTAGTTTATATCTGTGGACTAGGCAGTGGAATCAACAGAATAAAGTTCATGAATCAATTGGCCATTTATTGATTAACAGAAATTTAATATATTAATCCATTTTTTGAGGTTTTTCTATCATCACTCTGTCGCTTCACAGTAGTGATCCTGATGTATTCAAATCTGAACATTTTGGTTAAAGTATGTATGTTTTAGCATCAAAATGCAATTTTCTCAAACCCTTATAGAAACGTTTTCCCACCTGACCTGACGCAGGTTTCTGCATGATGACCCTGCTACATATACAGCAGGGGTCCCCAACCACCAGGGCGTGGACCGGTACTGGTCCGCGGGTCATTTGGTGCCGGGTCGCACAGAGAGAATTGATAAAAAAAATATATTTTATTGATTATCAGTCTAATAGATGTTTTATTTTGAGAAAAGCCCAGATACATCCATCTGTGCCTCTCTGCCTCTTGACACGTCAAGACGCTTGTCTTGGTCACGCGATACTTTACCCCAAAAATTAAGCCCACAAGCAGCAAAGTGAAAAACAAATGTCTTTGGAGAGCTTCTTTGGAAAGGGGAAACGGCCCAATGAGGAGACAGAAGAGGAAGAATCTACGACTTCCAAGAAAAAGAAGGATATCAGGAGTCTCACTTAAAATACGGGTTTATCGCTACAAGTGAATCTCACGCGCCGAGCCCACTCTACGTCATATGGGGCGACAGGCTAGAAAATGAGGCATGAAGCCTTCAAAACTGCTTCAGCACATGGAGACCTTAAAAGGCCTTAAAAGGATGTTTCAGACAACAACTCTGCCACTGTTCTGGATTAAAATCAAGGCAGAATACCCTGAGATTGCAAAAAAAGCACTTAAAACCCTGTTTCCATCCTATCTTTGTGAAGCGGGGTTTTCTGCAGTGACAGCGACCAAAACAAAATTACGGAGTAGACTGGACATAAGGAACACACTTCAGATATCATTATCTCCCATTACCCTTGGATTAGATCGGCTCATTGGAGCAAAACAAGCTCTAGGCTCCCACTAATTCAGCATAATGGTGAGTTGTATTTTTTACACATTTATATTTGTTTTTTTGCCGGTAGTATCATTTTATTTTGTCATATTTATCCCCCACACCTTTAACGCCGGTCCATGGAAATATTGTCTTGCATGAAACCGTGTCCGTGGCAAATAAAAGGTTGGGGACCGCTGATATGCAGTATAAATACATCCTTAAAATCAGTGTTTGAATGTTAAATACAGTAACAGTAACAGTACAGTATGCTCCAAGTTTGGAGAAGCAGACAGGGATACCAGCACGGAAGCTAAGCAATATACTGCCGAGAGATTTTTTTAGGAGGCTAAAATACATCTTTCTGCTGCTCCCTTCCACAGTCACTTTACCTTGCCGTAAAACAGCCACTTTACAGCCCGTTGTATTTCTATTGTATTACAAACTTTCCACAGATAACTCTGACTCAGCTAATGCTAGCCTTCCTATTATTCATAACCTTAATGGTGCGCTTACTTTGGTAACCTACGTCACTGCATTTAGCAACAGCTGAGTGAGCGTATGCAAATGGCAACCGCCCTGTAAGTGATTTGTCAATCGAAATGCCTACATTAACCGGTTCAAGTTCCTAAAAAGTTATGATTATCTGCTTTTTATTTTGTTTAACTGTAAAGCATCGTATCCGGCTCCTAACAAGTGTCAGTGAGGAATTCACTGCTATCAGTGTTATCTCTGGCTTTGTGTCAGTACATGGATCTGCAAAGCAGGAAGACTGCTCAGGGTTCAGCCAAAAGCTGCTGATCTCAGTACGCCAAGATGGATTTATGTGTTTACCTCAGCTGGCACAATCTAGGACCTCCTTGGAACCCACAAACACAAGCAAGATGACTTTCATTACCAGGATCCACCAGAACTCGTGTAACCTTTGCACAATGAGTGACTTCTGCAGGAGCAATATTTTCTTTGTGAAATGACATCTATGAAAATGCACCGAATATGCCTCATTTTTTCAACTATTTACCAAAAGCAGCTCTTCTTACAGAAGTCTCTAATCCAGTTCCATGTTGTTTTGTGCAATGAGATTTTTATACCAGCTAAACAGTAGACGTGCTTTAATTCGGACCTGGATATTTCTCCACAAACACTGGCATGAAGCCGCCACCAGCCCTCAGACAGAAGAGCAGCTTGCAGACAACCAGCAAAAGAATCACTGTTAGCAAGCTACCAACAAGAATCCATTTGCTGCCTACTATGTTCAAGGTCGTCGGACTTTACTATGCGCTAGGCAAATATTCAGTGCATGCTGTGATAAGTTAGAAGCCCAATTCATACTAGAAAACAATATATAAACTTACACTTGAGCCAGACCAGCCATGTGAACAGCGTGTGGTTGCTGTGTTACCTCACAGCTGCATGATTCAGGCATCCGTTGTTCACACCAGCTGCAGGTGAGCTGCGTTTCTGCAGCGTTTCTGCTGCTGGTGCTCTTTCTACGTAGAGTTTGACTTTCACAACGGCCATTTCATTTCATTACAACTGTCATTGATATTTATTTTAGACAGCGAAAGGCCAAGAAACATGTGGTAATTTGTAAATAATAGTAATAGTCCACAATTAAAATCCTGTACTATAATCATTTATGGAGCCCAGCATGTCCCTGCATGTTCTACAACATTGTCCTGCACATATTTCAGAATAAAAGCCTTGTGTTAACAAGTTCTGCCCACAGAAAAAATATGCTTGAGGGGTTTTAAGATAAGATAAGATAAGTATTCCTTTACTGGTCCCACAGTGGAGAAATTCACACAAATTTATTTTGAAATGAAAGCAGGAAGTGTTGATTTAAAAATAAATCTTTACTTTTATTCCACGTAAGTGACATTTTCTACAGATATCTAGACATCGAAAGTGTAGTAATGTTGCTGATGTGTCAATATACGGTCAGACAACCACTTCCACTGTTGCTGCTGTTAACCATGCGCAGCTTGCATCAAGGCGAAAACTTTGAATCGCTGGAGGAGACGCAGCTGACACACAGACGAACCCAGCAGCAGGGTGGCTGCTCTACCCTGTTAACATGGACGCTGAAATAAAAAACAACAGGTAACGAAGCCGCCACTCTCTCCTAATGCAGGTATTATACACAGGTTATACACAGGTGGTGTATAATACTCTGGTAGAAAGTTGATAAGGAGCATTAATTATTATTACAGTTAACATGATAATAATGTGTTGACGCCACTAATTTCTTTAAAGCATTAACGCATTGTGCTTTTATGATCGTAGCAGGCTCAGTTTTAGAGCTTGAGTTTGCCATGTTATGATTGAAGCAGATTCTTTTATGCTAAATGCCGTACCTGTGAGGGTTTCTAGACAATATTAGTCATTTTTTTGCGTAGTTCCTAGATTTCCAGTAATAAATATATACATACATTCATATAAAGCAGCATATTTGCCCACTCCCATGTTAAGAAGAGTATTAAATACTTCACAAATCTCTGTTTAAGGTACATTTTGAACAGATAAAAAAAGTGTGCAGTTAATTTCCAATTAATCATGATTTACTATGACCAATCATGCAATTAATCGCAATGAAACATTTTAATCAATTGACAGCCCTAGTTGTTATGGAAAGCAGAAATAGCTGTCTATAAAGTGTTTTTTTTTTAAAAAAAAAGCTCTTTCTTTAAAAACTGTCTACTTATGAGCTTTTGACAGATTCCCTATTTATTTCATAACTGACACTTTAAAGTATCTTGAGCTAAACCACATCGCTGCCTGAAATGTGTGCTCCAGTATCTTAATATAACCCCTCCCAGGCAGCCGCATTACCAGAAACACCAACATGGCCACAAGATTATCTGTTTGGTTTGCTGTGGCTCAGTGGGGCGTTACAACCAAAGAAGAGAACTCAAACTGACAGTGAAATCACAGAGACTGTCAATTACAGCACACTTAATGAATCATTTTCAAGGACAGGAAACAACTTTGTTGACTTTAAAGACATATTTTTCTCTCTGAACCACTTCTTCACACTGTGGCGGATCTGCAATGTGTGGTATGACACAGAAGAAGACAGCACCTCTTATATCTTCTTCTTCTTCGTCAAATAAAAACGCAACTGCTTCAAACTTGCCGCTAGTTTTATACAATGCATGCACCATTTGATCAAAAAAGAAAACTTACTGCCAACAGATGACAGCTTTCCCAACTTCAAGTAGTAACTGTTTCCTTTAGATCAGAGAGGCGACTCCATCCAGCACTGATGAACAACGACCAGGATGTGTTTTCCTTTAATCCTGCGCCTACTCGTGTGACTGTCGTCAGCGGAGGTTTCCCTACAGTGGCATATAAGAAAGCAGGAATCCGTTAAGGTAATTCTATATTTTTCTAACTACATACTAAACATTTGTCAGAACTATAAACTGACTGAAAAGTAAAACCACAAGACTGAGGCCTAGTCCATCATACACAGGTATTTTTTTGTTTTTCCTCCTTCATTCTCAAAACAAAAAAATTACATCCACATAAGCACAGTTTATGAAAAAAAAAAATCTCTGTATACATGCATCTCCATCAAGACGAAAACATACAAACACAAAATTAAAGTTCTGTCAAAGCTAGTGGGCAGGTTTGGCCACACACACATACCAGCAACGTGGTCTGCGTCATGGGAGCATTGCATGGGATAAATAGCAGTGACCTCAATACTCTGACACGACACCTCACAAAGGAGATAACAGCGCATGTTACAAGCCCAAAACTCAGTTTTCCCTGTCTACACGTCATCACTGAAAACAGTTTGTGAAAATCTTCTCTACCCTGGCCGGAGTTTTACAAAAGCTACATGCAACCACTTTCCCAGTGAAAGTCTCCATCACACATTTAGTTTAGTTTAGCAGGTTGTCAGCTTGGTGTCTGCCTGGATTAGCGATAGCGATTGTCTGACAAACAGTATTTGTGCTACATTAGCAGCTGCTAGCATTGCTGGTGGCTTCGTGCCCACTATAGCGCTACTGCATTGAGTTTCCAACAGACCGTGTGTGTGGCGGTGAGTGTGGGTTTGTTGATGGCGTTATAGCTGTGAATGTAGCTGTAGCAGACTGTGTGTACAGTTTATTTGTCGATGAATAAATGCTACGAGGCTGCAAGCTACAACTCCTCAGGTGGAAGTCCAGAACCAACTTCCTTTATCTGCGCCTACTCTGCTCTCAACATGGATTTGTCGATCACAGTGTTGCATTATCAGGAAAAAAACAATAGGAAATGAGCGATTTTTTTCTCACCACTGTCGCTCCAGTCCAAAACAAACTGAAACATGATACAGCGTGCGTATGCGTCCTTGTGCATAATGTGGGAAAGCATCAATAAGAGGAATCGGTAGACACAGAGGCCTGAGATGCCAAGAAATCGGACCGCTACAGTTCTCTATTCCCATCTGTAGCGTTTTCCCTGTCTGGTAAAGTGGTGGATGTCCTGATGATTTCACTGCCAACAATTTACCCACATTTGGTGGGTGGCAGGTGCTAATTTCAGACCCTGATATCAGTAATTCAAGAGCATGAGCTTAATTTTGGAGCACTGTCCTCCATTTTCACTGACATGGACTGAAGACAGTAGTGCAGATTCTCTGGCCAGCTTGGACTCACAAAAGGAGTCGCTTCACTTCGCCTTTGTCATGGCCAAAAAGTTGTACTGAAACCCACTGCAAAGACGACAGCCGACGGCCAGTTAGCGTGTACATTCTTGAAGAAGACAGAAATGCTCCCTGCCCAAAATGAACTGTGTGCATTATGTAATACAACTAACCACACTCTTATTTTGTGGTTTTTATCCAAGTAATTCAGGCATCAAATTGAGCGGATGTCTCATGCCATCAGAATGCTTGGATGCCATCACAGTCCCATGAGGACGGGTCAAATGTTACAGGAGCATATGAGTGATAAAAATTAGCCATGCTCCTTGGGTAACTGGACTGCTCTGGACAGCATGTTAGCCACTACAAAATTATAGTTAAGTGCTGAGTAATAAACACCACTTTCCCAGCATATTCTTTGTAAGTGCATCACCAGCAGGCTTGTTGAATATAAGTAGCCTTTTAACATACAGTTACACAAACACAGCTTAGAGACTCACTATAACGCTAAAAAGCAGCTGGAGTCACAACAGTGGATGAGCCTACAGGGTCTGCCTCTCTCTTTTTCATTTGTTTATGTTAATGGATTTCCATTCATGTTAACAAAATCTTAACTAAAATCTTTAATTGCATCCGACAGAACTCAGTTTGCATGCAGAGCTGATAGAATAGCTCAGAAAGAACAGTTGGCCTTGAGTTAAAATTATTTCAGTTCAAGGTCCACTAATCAAGAAAAAAAAGGCTGATAACTTTGCCAAAAAAGCAGAGGGCATTTAGGGCTCCACTAAACGCAAAGATGGGGGAAGAAAAAAATATAGCATGCTTTGGACAGACTTTAAATCACAGTACATATTTAATGGCTGAAATTTCCAATTACAGAGCCCCCTCAAGTAAAATCACATAAAAGTGCTTTAATCTCTCAATAGAATATACTTGTAAAACATTTTTCATTATCTTTCATCTCACATTATTCTTCACTCAATACCTTACAAAGCTATGTGAAGCATTGCTCTTTAACATATTTAGTATGACTGCTTCAAGATTTTCCTCCTGGTGCCAATTTTTCCTATCAGTTTAGGTGGGCCTGGATTCGGCGTGCAATGTGATGGCCTATTTGACATTGTTGCCATGGTTACAGCTGGTTGAATTTATACTGACTGTTTCTATCAGCCGTCAAGAGCAAGACTGCTGCTCTTTCCATTTTCCTTTTCCTTTAACTATGCCCAAACATTGGCCACTGGTGATGCTCGGGTCAGTTTATTATCCGCACCCACCCAACCCATTAAGGGAGCCCATCTGCACCGTCCGACCCATAAATTATAATCAACCAGGTTAATCAACCGCTCAGGCCTGACCCGCAAACCGTCACCTTTATGCATTATAGTAACACAACTGCCAGGACTGAAGTCTGAGACTGGGACAGAGATAATAAGCAGATGCATAGAGAGGGGAAGAGATGGTGGACTATTGCATGCAATGTTTCTGTAAGTTAATAATAACTTACTCAAAAAGCTGTTTTGTCACTTTTTGACTCATACAAACTTGCAATATTTTTACACAATACAATTACAAAACATTAACAAATCCAAAACCAAACACAAAAGGCTGAGCTACTCTAAACTAAGTCACACACATCTACTGGAATTTACATGATGCCATTTGGATAAAATATGAGCTATCAGTAACATAAAACAAATTTTGAAACCATTATGCTATTAATTCTAGGATGGAGAATAAGCTCAAGTTACCAAATATTAATTCTATGCAAGCCCGTAACCACAAATTGAACCAGAAATCCAATCTGATTCCAGACTGACAACAATCAAATCACATCTTTATCACATCACATCTCACTGAGTGTTGAAATAGTTATGTAATTTCCTGACAAATATAGCTTGCATAAATTTCAGGGTGCAGCTCCACACACTCACTAATTTTCCCAAAATGGCACAGGAGACACAGCAACAATTAATAAATCCAGCAGGTCAGAAAAGCACTTATATCAGTAATACCGGCCCAGGAAGCCAACAGAAGCAACATCTTTTTAGTCATCCAGCAAGACAGAAATTTGAGAGCTCGGTCTGCTTGAAAACAGATGGCAAGGCAGTTGGTGGGAATTTCGGCAATGCTCCCATACATGTTTGGGGATAAGATTTACAGTTCTCTTGCACAGTCGCATTCTTGCGATGTCATCGTGGTGGTCGAAGAGAGGAAAAATATCCTGAAATAATCATCCATTTCAAACACACATGGATGCAGATTAATGAACACATGTTCCACCTGCACATGACTTTTCAAACCAGATAACTGTGACGCTGTGACTGTTCTCCCAGATCTGCAACACAACAAGTCTGTTTGATTAAGAAGAGCACCATTTATGGCTTTTGGCTTATGGCTCTGAGACACAAAACTGACATCATTGACAAAAACTAGCAGCGACGGAGGCCGACTGTTGCATTGGCTCATGTCGCCTTTGTCTTGGCCAAAAAGTTGCACTCAAACACACCACAAAGGCTACACCCTAAAGGCGACTATCATGCACAATCTGTGCCTACGTGAGAGGACTCTCCACACCAGCAGGTAACAGTAGAGTCGTCATTCAAAAAAGGAAACCAGAAGACCACGGACAGCGGCATTACAAGCAGTTGTTATGAACGGACATGAAACAAAGCAGCGTTTGCTGAGGATTTTCATACCACTCTCACTCACCCCTTAAGTTCATTCCAGATGGCTATGTTGTGAAAATATCCATGCATTGGAATGATCGGATGAGATGAAGATGAAATATGAGGAAAGCCTTCTGTGTGTGCCCTCTTGACTTGTTTGCTTGCTTTCCTCACTTCCGTGTCTCTTCTGCATTGAGTCGCTTAACCTGAAAAGCCAATCACCGACGGGCTCCACTGATTCAACATGCTGAATTAGCCAAAAAAAACCTGATACGGGCAGACTAGAGCCAACAGTGCAAAAACTAGGCCAACAGACGCTCACCTACTGCCAGAAACTGGCCGACAGCCAACCTGGTGTGTCGGGGTCTTTAGAGGGCTAGAAGAGCAAGGTTGTAAAACTCCTATCATTATTTCATACATGCTATTGAAGGCAGGGAATGGGGAACCATTCACATTATTGAAGCACTGGTTCATTCTGGATAATGAATTGACCTAAAGGGGGTTGGGAGGGCCAAGGGGAGGGGAAAAAAGAGGGAGGGGGAAACCCCGGGGGGGTCTGCCCGGGCTGCAACCATTTTTATTGATAGTTCTAAAAGATTTTGGGTTTTCACAACATTAAATATGCTGAAGGGTAGCAGAACTTGAACTTCAAAGGTTTAAACTATATCAACCTGCTGTGCTTGGGCAGAGGGTTCTTCGCAATATTGTTATGTCCTTTAATTGACTAGAGAGTATTTACACAAGTCAGCCATAACATTAACAACATTATGACCACTGACAGGTGAAGTGAATAACATTGATTATCTTGTTACAGTGGTACCTGGCAGTGGGTGGGATATATCAGGCAGCAAGTGAAGTGCTGCAGTGGTCAGGACCTACCAAAAGTGGTTCAAGGAAGAAAAACAGTAATCTGGCGACAGGGTCATGGGCAGCCAAGGCTCAGTGATGTATATGAGGAGCGAAGGCTGGCCCGTGTTGTCTGATCCAATAGAAGGGCTACTGTAGCTCAAATTGCTGAAAAATGTAATGCTGGTTCCAATAGAAAGCTGTCAGAACACACAGTGCATCACAGTTTGTTGAGTATGATGCTTTTAGGTTACAATTTGAAGGTATCTAAATGTATTTGTAAAGGCAGTATTGCCAGTACTCATACTGGCAGAGTTGGACTGGTGCATCCTTAATAGGCTTTAGTTGTCCAAAATAGCAACATAGCGTGCATAGTCTTTCCATCTTTATGTAAATGTTGAGGTTTAAGCTGGTGTTAAATGCCCACACTGGCTTGTACTATTGTAAGAATTATGATTGCTAGTTACAATGCTGACAGTATTCAAGTTTGTCATAATATCCAGACTGTTCTTTCTCTCTCAGGGCTCTCCATCTGTACAGTATGTTCCTTCTGTTTACTTCTGCATGGATTAGCCTGCCTAGTCATTGTTTCATGATGTTTTTATAGATTTTTTGCTCATCTGTCACAACTGAAATCTGGGCTGTTTTTTATATAATCCACGTTGCTTTCATGTGCTATAATCCACTCTTACAGCCCTAATTAAGAAGTTATTTCACCAGAGGAGATAGGAGAAAATTGAGAAAGAGAAAGGAATTCAAATACGAGGAAGATTTAGCTTTTTAAGTCCCCTCACCTCAGGTGGAACGGCTAAAATTAACTGGCTCTTCTGGTGCCCTGTCTTTCCTTCTCTGGCTGCTATGAAAAGACCCTGACACAGCCGACTGAAAGCCTCAACGGGGTTCCCAGTTTATCCCCTGCAAAAAAACGTGGATGAAAAGAGATATGCAATTTCACATATCAGAGAAAACACCACCAGGGCTGTTTGTTAAGTGAAAACAATATGCTGGCTTGCACTTCAAATGTATCAGAGCACACAGACCTAGACTTTCTAACAATGCTACACTCAAGTTCATCCCTTTCAGGGATAAATTATTTAAAAATACTTTCTGGATTTTGCCATCTCAGCAAAATAGCCAGACATGCTCAACTATCTGTTGTATTAATAGAATGCTTTCATGTCTATCTGGCTGTATTATCATTAAAGACAGGTGGCTGTATGAAATATAAACAAACAGACTTTGTTAGCAGTGTTACTTGTCTTTGTATAGCAGGTAGCAGGTTGTCAGCAGTGTCTCTGCCTGGCGTAATGATACTCTGTCGCCCCGCGTAACTTTAGCGATTGTCCGACAAATGGTGTGTGTGTTTGTGCTACGTTAGCAGCTGTAGCATTGCTATTGGCTTCATGCCACTGTTGTCACACATAGAAACACATTTAGCCCAAAGCAAACTTCCTGTATCTCGCAACGCCAGCTCAGACTCTTAATGATCAATTAAATAAATCAATTAATCAATTAAAATTCTTCTAAACGGTTAATTATTCACATTTATGACTGTGCAGCTTTCCATTCCCTTTTTGGTGGGGCGGCAGTAGCTCAGTCTGTAGGGAGTTGGCTTGGGAACCGGAGGGTCACCGGTTAAAGACATGGACCAAGAGTGTGAACTGGTAGCTGGAGAGGTGCCAGTTTACCCTTGGGCACTGCCAAGGTGCCCCTGAGCAAGGCACCAAACCCCCAAATGCGCGGGGCGCTTGTCAGGAGCAGCCCCCTCACTCTGACATCTCTCCATTGATGCATGTGCATGTGTGTGTTTCGGGTCTGCACGTACCGAGTATAAGTTAACAAACAGAGGGTAAAAATTGAATTTCCCCTCGTGGGACTAATAAAGGTTGTTCTTCTTCTTCTTCTTCTTTTTGAGGTCCACCTGTGAGCAAGCACATCCCCAGAAAGGGTATGCATCCTGTTTTTGACTTCAGTCTTCCCTACAAACAAATATCAGAGGAAAGTCACCACTTGAGAGGGGCGCTAGTTGATCCATAACAGCACTGTGCTGACTCTCCCTTCCATCTAGGGCTGAAATTGATGATTATTTTCATTGCTGATTAATCTATTGATTATTTTCTCAATTGATCGATAAGCTGTTTAGTCTATAAAATGTCAGAGGATGGTGAAAAATGGCAATCAGTGTTTCCCAAGCCCAAGATGACATTCTCAAATGTCTTGATTTGTCCACAACTCAAAGATATTCATTTTAGCGTCATAGTTTTATTAAATCATTCTGCCCTGCGGTGTGATCTACTCACTGGTAACAACTATTTTTGCCATGGTATTTCTCAAGAGACGACCCACCCCGAGATCTGAAACAGGGGGAACTCAAATTCCTATCTCTAGCATGCAGAGAGACAGAGGAGAAGGGGAAGGAGACAGAAACTCAAGAGAAAAGGAGAAATGAAAACCAGGCAGAGGGAGGGGGGTGGGTGGGAATGGGGCAGAAAGATAGAAGGATAGATAAGGTGGAGGTGAGGGATGTTGACAGAAATTATGAGAATGTCAGAGTCCTGACATGCTTTCCACAACAGGAAAGAAGCAAGGCGAGAGGAAGAGGCACGGTGTCGGTGATGGGAGAAGGGAGGAGGAAACCGTGGGAGGTGGAGAGTAAAGAAGTAGCGACAGAAGTGAGACAGAAGGGGAGGACGATGCAGAGATGATAGAAAGTAGCCTGGTAAGGGGGCATAGTGAGGCTAGTGTGGGAGATCGTAAACAGGTAAGCGCCCATTTTCAGCTCCCGTCAGCGCAATGCATTGCATGGGCCAGTAGGGCTGCATAATTAATCCAGTATTGATCATGTCAGCTTGTCTTTCTAGTTAGTGAGGTGTAGTTAGCTAGCCCAACTCGCTGCATCAGCTAACTGAGGGTTTTCATTTCATTTTTATTTTCCTCCACCTTACACACTAACGTGTGTTAAAGTGTGTTACTTTTCATAATGGCAATTGTGTGTGCCGTGAATGGCTGCAGTCAACGCTGTGAATTACACAAAATCCCACGGCCAGAATTAGCAAAACACACTGATCTGTGTCTCTCTCACTCACTCTTCTTTTTTACCACCTCCTGCTGGAGCTAAATTAATGGAAAGCAGTTGAGAGCGGAGGTTTGCT
This sequence comes from Pterois miles, assembly GCA_947000775.1. Classification (NCBI taxonomy): domain Eukaryota; kingdom Metazoa; phylum Chordata; class Actinopteri; order Perciformes; family Scorpaenidae; genus Pterois; species Pterois miles. Next base: position 8,021,918 of record CAMQGK010000634.1, read on the forward strand.
GGCCTCTATCGGTCAAATCGAAGGGGAGCGCACAACCTTCGGTCCAAAAGAAAACAAGAGAAAAGTCCCATTGGAGAAATCAATGAATCACAGCGCAGACCAATGTGGTGTCGGCACTGAGGCGAGAGCAGCCAGTGCTGGTGGAAGGTCCATTGAAACTGCCGTCTTCCAGTGCACTTTGGATGGTGGCAGAAGTGAAAGCAGCGGCCTGTTTATTTCAATGTGAAAGTGCAGTAATAAAAATATGTTGTCCCTAAACTCAATGAATAATCACGATACATAATCATTATCCATCCATCGTCAACCGCTTATCCCGTTAGGGGTCGCGGGGGGGCTGGAGCCGATCCCAGCTGGCATAGGGCGAAGGCGGGGTACACCCTGGACAGGTCGCCAGTCCATCGCAGGGCACACAGAGACAGACAACATATAGACAGATAACCATTCACACTCACATCCACACCTACGGGCAATTTAGAGTCATCAATTAACCTAAACAGCATGTCTTTGGACGGTGGGAGGAAGCCGGAGTACCCGGAGAAAACCCACGCTTACACGGGGAGAACATGCAAACTCCACACAGAAGAGCCGCAAGCTGGAATCGAACCTGCGACCCTCTTGCTGTGAGGCGACAGCGCTAACCACTACACCACCGTGCAGCCCACATAATCATTATCTCCTTATAATATTGATGAAAATAATCATGATTAGCATTTTGGCCATAATTGTGCAGCCCTACTGGCCAGCAATGAGATTGAAATGTCCTCTTTTTCCTGACTTTGCATTTGCCAGATTTCTCTCTATGTGCATTGCCAAAACCCTTGCCTGCTCCAGATAGGCCTCGGCTACACATTAGAGGATTTTTGGAAGAGTGACCACATCCACGATCACAGTGCATCTGATACAAATTTAAAGTCGAAGATTTTGCTTGCAAACACCTACTAAGGCCCTGGGAAAATCTACATTTGAAACTCCCAATAACAGCCCCCACTGTGCTTACGCTGGTCAGGGTTGAAGCCCTCCCGAAGACAAGTATTAGCCAGCTGCTTAATCCAGGAACAACTACATAGATGTTACAGCTGCTCTACATCCAAAAGCCCTTTGATAATCTTTTAGCTGCCCATCAGCAACCCTGACATTTTTCTTTTCTCCCACCTCCCCTGCAAATCGGCAGCTACATGTGTTACAAAACATGTGCGCCTCCACCTACACACTCACTTTCAATAGCCTACTTAATATTGTAAATGCAACACAGCCTCCAGATCTGCTCAGCTTTGGTATTCACAGGCACCGATAAGGGAGGGCTGATGGCATGTTCAACTGCAGTGCTAACACATGAGAGTTTTAGGGAGGGGGGAGATTCGACACAGTGGTTGCAGTAGCCAAAGCAAAGCGGACAATGCCGTCTCGGAGAGAATATATCACTAATGCTGCTGTTGTGTTTCAAGTTGAGAATCTGACCCACCCTGGCCATCCGCTGAATAGAGATGAGATCTCTTTGACGTGTCCATTTAGGGCTTGTCAAAGGAGGAAGCAGTGTGTTTCTGTGAGTGTGTTTAAGCCCCCTGGGAGGCTGAAGCTGGTAGCCTGGGGGTAGACTCCACAGGTTGAGATGGCAGCAATAACAGAGGGGGGTCACTTACAATAAGAATACCTCTCAGGGTATCATTAATGGCAGGGAAGAGCTCAGACTAACAAACCTGCATATAAGCTAACTTTAGGGAGTATTAGGGCTTGTTTTAATTGACCTAGTCTTACTCAAAGAATGTAGTTTTTTCATTCTGTGGTCAAAACCTTTATGGCACCTCCATCCATACTTGCCAACCCTCGCGATTTTCCCAGGAGACTCACGTTTTTCATTGCCCTCTCCCGATTTCCTCCCGAGGTCACAATTCTCCCGCATTTCTCCCAATTTATGACAATTTTTCACACCTTTTTCAACATGTTTCTGGCACTGTACAGCATGTATCTGGGAGGCACCAGAGCTACACCAAATGTCTTTTCCCTGTGGAGCAGAGTACATCATAGCAAAGCCGGTGCACTGTGGTGCAAGCCATTGCAAATAATTTTTCAGAGGGCAGTGGTGCCGCTGTTGCGTTGTGTCTAAAAGGGCCTCAAGTGATTAAGAAAAGGTGAGGGAAATGGAGAGTACTAAAAGAAGGAAATACACAAGCTGGGACAAACATGAATGAATAAAAACTGATGAATATTTGATTGTTTTATAGCCTGGATTCACACAAGTTCACACCAGAAGGGCGAATCATTCAATTTTATTTCAGCCTATATAAGTCAGCCTATATAACAACAAAATGCTGCTGCAATGTACTTATTATTTTGCTATTTTCATTCTGTAAAAGTCACCAGAATGCAGGAAACAAACTCTCTGAAAATCACATTTTTCTGAGGGAGGACCCACAGAAATTCTGTGGTCTCAGTGTTGGCAAGTATGCCTCCATCACTTAAATGTAGCACTGTTGCATCACTATTAAAATCTGACTACACTACACTGACGGCCATTTTGATTAATGAGACTGGTATTGACAGAGCACTGGGTAGGAATCATGCTTCAACTTAATATTTCATTTCCTGCAAGTTTCCAAACAAGTGCATTGTATTCTCCCGTAACAGATGATGCATAATTAATAACATTTTACTAACCCAGAAGCCTGGTTTGCAGAGAAACAAATCAAACTTTCCATGCAAAAAAACAACACAAGGTCACACCTCTTTGGGAGATTTCTATGTGGATCCACACTTGCAAACGTCCAAAACAACCCGTGCAAACGGCAACACATCGCACTGCAAACAGTCATGATCTTCAGGGAGAAGAGCTGCTTCACCAGAAGTGTCGTCGTTCGGCAGTAAAAGATGGACAGCGAGGTTGAGATGGACAGGAAGCCCACAGGAGCGACTGCAGCTAGCCATCCCAATTATACAGCAGCCACGCAGGAGACGAAACCAAACAGCAATTACCTTAATCTGATGGTCACTCTGCTTGGGTTCCTGTTTCTTTAAGAGTGTCTAAAATTTAAACTGTGGGTTGTCTGGTGGAGAGGCGTGAATGGTGGCTCGAAATCTAAATGTTTAGCTAGCGACATGATTGATGAAAGAGCTCGTTAAAATACAGATATTAGCTATGGGTGCACACCACGCAGTAACGGCTGCTAGCTAAACTTTTTAGTGCAGTTTTCCCTCCGAGGCGTTACCTGAAATCACTACATGGACCACATAAACGTTTACACAAACGAGTAGCGAATACACCGTTAAAAACTCGACCCAAAGCTAACGGTGTTGATATCGCCTATGTAACAGTGGGAAGTGAAACGGAGGGGAGAGCGCACTCACCTTTATTAATGTCCACCTTGTCGGCGTTTTCGCGTGGAAAGATAATCGCTGGTCGGTCGCCGGCATACACAAACCGTCATCGCCGTTAAAGGTAAAACGAACCAGCTGTAAAGTCTTCGTGGCAGAAAACCTCAGAGTCTCTTCACCTTTCGTGCCTGTTGTTGTCCGTGCCGACCGCCTCTCGGTTTGTTCAAATCAGAAGTTCATCCAAAGTTGCAGCGGTTCGCTCCGCCTCGCGACGACGATGAGGTCACCGCCTCTCAAACTCCTCTGGGCTCAACTCTCGCGATACGAGCCAGAGCGGCGGTGGATGTGAAGTAGGCTGCGTAGTCTCGCGAGAGTTGGACAAAAGGAGCTGGTGAAAGGATGAGAGAGAGAGAGAAAGAGAGAGCGTTGCTCTGGCAACAGAATCGGATGGGCTTTTCAGCGACAGCTTTTTTCCTCAAGCAACTGGTGTTTGTGTGGCAGGTTTGGGTGTTGATGAAGACTGCACATGATGAAACCCCCGTAGCTGGTATTGCATCATGTATTGCATCCAGGTAGAACTGTAAAAAGCTGAATAGCCATCAGAAGCAACAGATAGCCTAGCTGGAGGGTGTGTTATTATGAGTTCTGGGTCCATTGACAAGATAATGCTGACTGATGTATGGCATCACAATAAGCCACAGTTGTATTGTGCAGCACCCCAAGTAGCTGCACAGTTTACAACAGTCCAAAATTGAGCTTGTAAGGTTCATTGTTGACCTCATGGAATCAGTGGTTTAACTATATAAAAAATCTGTCCAAGTCCAGTATTCACTTTTTGTTTATTCCTGTTTTGGTTTCCTTTTTCTTTACCCGTTGACTACCACGGGGGCGGAGTGCTAGTCTGTAGGGAGTGGCTTGGGAACCGGAGGGTCACCGGTTCAAGTCCCGACATGGACCAAAAACTGAGTGTGAACTGGTAGCTGGAGAGGTGCCAGTTTACCTCTTGGGCACTGCCGAGGTGCCCCTGAGCAAGGCACCAAACCCCCAACTGCTCGGGGCGCTTGTCTGGAGCAGCCCCCTCACTCTGACATCTCTCCATTACTGTGTGTGTGTGTTTGTGTGCATGTACCATGTATAAGTTAAACAGAGTGTAAATTGAATTTCCCCACTGTGGGACTAATAAAGGTAGATCTTCTTCTTCTTCTTCTTCTACCATCGTCATTTGGTGCTGTGCATGTAGCGCACACAGTAGGTTTATCAGAAGATTTTTTTTGCCACTTTTTATCATCTTACTTTATTCCCTGCATTCTTCACCTTTGCCCACACTACCCACAATGCAACTCTGCAACCAGCAGCTCAGTTTGAGATTTACTGTAGCTGCTTTTTGCTAGTAATGGATAATGTCGCCTTTAGCCACTAGCCTTAATCAGAGATGAGGAGCTACAGAGGTCTGATAAGCTTTGTTTTTTATTTTCAAACTTGTAGTCTTCTGATCCAACAGCAATTTATCACACACAGCTCCCTCTAGAGCCACAAAAGGCCCCATACAATTTCTTTTTCACAGCTGCAATAGTGCTCTTCAGGACCTGTAAACAAATTTTTATAGTACTACGTAATTACTGAATATATATATATATATATATATATATATATATATATATATATATATATATATATATATATATATATATATATATATAAAAAGAGACACCAAGTGTTTACAAAAAGAAGAGAAGAGATGACCAAAAAGAGACAAAATAACCAAAACGAGGCAGAAAAAGACCTCAAAAAGATGCAAAACACTTACAAAGAGATGCAGAAAGAGACAGAATATATCACAACGACACGCAAAACAACTACAAAGAGATGCAAAATGACCAACAAGACGTCTCTTTGAATGACCAAATGAAAGGCACAAAATAACCAAAAAAGGGAAACACAACCACAAAGAGATGCAAAATATCTACCCTGAGACACAAATCAGCCAACAGAGACAAATTAACCAAAAAGAGACACAATACAACCAAAAAGGAGATGGAAATGTCTACAAAGAGAACGCACACGACCAAAACAAGACACTGAATAGCCAAAAGGAGACAGAATTTGACCACAAAGAGATGCAAAACAAGCACAAAGATGTATCTTTGAATATGGTTCTTGTTCCTGTGTGGGAGGGGTGTCTGTGCTCAGGGACCCAGTGTCTCATACTCCCCTCATGACTTGAGTAAGTGTACTTATTATTTTTCCACTTCTTATGATTTAATAAGGAGAAGTTGATCTATGATGATGGCTTCTGAGCATCCAACCAGTCAGACTTTAAAACCTGTGCAGACTAGAGTAATGTAATGTTTACCAATGTACCATTGCCACCCAACAAAGAGCTGCATAAATAATAAAACATATCACATTCTTCTACAGTATGTGCCAGATGATTTTTGAAAGACCCACCAGACATTAAATCTAAGCTAATTTAAATGTTTGAATGCAATTAATCAATTATAGACAACAACAATGACGTATTGTATGTGGAAAAAAACTGAATTTAACTTCAATGCTGTTAGCTCAGCATTGCAAATTCCACCTGCTTGCTTTCCCCCCATACATTAATTATTTCAGCATTAAATTTTAATTAGATAAGAGAAAGAACAGTGGCCTAATTCAAGCAGCTCAGCAGGTACCAACATAAGGAGTGGGTGAATAGTATGGGAGTCACAGGAATTCATCTCTCTCTCCTACATAATCGCCTGTGAATAGTTACAACCTTGATATCAGTATTCTCTGTCTGCAAAGACATTTCTTCTCTATAATTATTCTTTCTGCTCACGGTGACGGTACTTCATGTTCTCATCTTCATTTACCTTTCATTCCCACTTTCCATCTTTGCATCCATTATTCTAAAATGTCATTCAGGATTACATAACAATCTAATAAAGACAAAGGGAAGGAGATTACCGTCATTAAGACCTCTCTATTGCTGTAGCTCTGTGGGTCCTAACACTGCCCACCCCATTCTATCATGGGGCGGATATTTGTGTGGGCGGTTTGTATTGTTCTCCGGTGAAAAACTGCTCCCCCAGGATTAGCTCAAGTAGTCTAATTGGGTTAGCCACAGAAATTCAGTATGGATTAAAGCACTGAGAGGAGACACATCAGCAATGATAAATGACAGTGAAACTTTACTTCACAACACTTTATTCATCAAGAGATGGGATTATGAGGTTTATACTGCCTGAGAAGTGTCCTGTGTCTTTAATCGGTTTTATTTATGAGAACAATGGAAAAGGATCTTTCTAAACATGAATGGCACATTGATCTACCATTCATAAGAAAACCCCCTGTGCCGAGCAGAAGCTCAAATCCTCGAAATATTGACTTCTGATGCAGAGAAACATCTGTGTGGGAGTGTGTGTTTCTGGGTGTGTATTACTATATGTTGTTGGGACATAAATCTGTTTACACAGTCACATTGTAGGGACTTGCCTTCCTTTCGGGGACAAAATGCACGTCCCCATCACGTAAAACATAATATTTTAGATTGAGGACTCGGATTAGGGTTAGGGTTAAGGTTAGGGTTAAGTTAAAGTTAGGGTAAGGGTTATAGTTTAGCAAGTAGCAGTTAGAGTAAGGGTAAGTCTCCAGGAAATGAATGTAAGTCAGTGTAATGTCCTGAAAAGTCATGGAAACGTGACTTGTGTGTGTGTGTGTGTGTGTGTGTATTACACGTTTTGAGCAAGATAATCTCCACAACACCTCTTGTTAAACGTGGCTAAATGGCAAGACACATATAGGCTTCAAAATTCACCAGTGGTGTATTTATTGACGTATTTTATGTCATAGAACAAAACATTATAATCTCTGAAGCTTGTGTTAACCACAGACTAACTAAAGCCCCATTCAAAGAACCCATTGACTTCCACTCAAGGGAATAGGAAGTGCTAAAGTGTTAACTCATTATCAGGTTTTAGGAGTCATTCCTGTACCACTTTATTTTTGGTTTGAGGCCTATTATTGCTACATGAGGCTGGAATACTACAGCAGATAAAACATTAGCAAAGACAAAGCTAAATGCTACAAAAGTTTCCAAAGATTTAATATTTTGTTATGTCTGTTGTTTTCCAAAATCTCCCTGAAGCTGTTTCACCAACGCTACAGCAACTGTGAGTAGCTCCTTCATTTCCTTTGTGCATTACATTGTGGATCAACAACATATGGCAACACCACACTCAAACATCAAGTGTTTGTTTTTTTTGTTTTGTTTTTTTTTTACAGATTTTTACTTAATTATACTTTTCCAATATGGACATATTACATATTCAAAACTTAGACATAGTTTTTAATATGAAATTAGTACAAAACCAGAGATAACGTTGAAGTTCCTGGAGTAACGGAAGCCGTTAATTTCATGAGTTGAAGTGCTCGTCCTTGCACTTGTGGCATCTTTGCCTTTACTTCCACTATTGTCTTTCATGTTCTCTCTTGGTGGTATGATCGACTGATCTGTGGGGCAAGAAGACATCTTAATGAGGGAGGCTGTTTTTGAAGCTCTGTCTTTGACCCCTACTCTTCAACAGCATGCTCTTTACATCACAGCATCAAACGTTACGCCGTCATATCTGATGGTGGCTCTGCAGCAGCCGACTTTTACGCCCCGTCTGAGATATATTAAGATGTCAAGTAGTGAAGTCAGACATGGGGCGACCACCTATAGGATACATGACCGCAGTAACCCAGAGAGGGAGAGTGGAGGAATTCCTGCTCTGTTGCCCCTGGAAGCTGAGAAATGAAAATAATGGGCCCCATTCACAAAGTTCCACTCAAGCGGCGCTCCTACACTAATAGAGATTGACATGAAGAAAGGCGACAAGTTGTTTTCACATACACTGGCTCTTTTGTCCCTTTTACTAAGGGCCATTATGCAGACAGTGTGCTCTTAAAATAGACAGAATTTGATGCGCTTGTTTTTCATAAGTGGAGACCACAGTGTCTTGATTGGAGTGTGTGTGCAATTAGTGTTTTGTTCCACATTGTTATTGTGAGAATAAACTGGTGACGTTTATTCACTATAGGCTGAGTGGCAGCCAGATGGAGAACAAATTGTGATGTTCAATCCAATCATTTAAAGAAACAGTGTGCCACATTTAGGGCATCTATTGGCAGAAATGGAATATGATATTAATAAATATGTTTTCTTAGTGTAAATCACCTTAAAATAACAACTGTATTAGTTACCTTAGAATAAGTTCACAGAGCCAGCCGTCATAACTCTACAGTAGCCCAGAACGGACAAACCAAACACTGGCTCTAGACAAAGCTAGTTGCGTTTTCACACCAGCCACAGTAGTTGTCCGACATGATTGGCAAACGGGAGCAGTTACAGTTGGTTGCAATCTCCAACCACACCACTAGATGCCACCAAATCCTACACACTGCACCTTTAAAAAAAAGAGCAAATGCTATTGGGGGGGAGAGCTAGTCTGTAGGGAGTTGGCTTGGGAACCGGGGGGTCACGGGTTCAAGTCCCGAAATGGACAAAGAATGGGGGGGAAATGGGGGGGGGGGGGGGGTGGGTTTTCTCTTTGGGGGGGGGGGGGGGGCCCCGGGGAGGGGGGCAAAACCAATGGGGGGGGTTGTGAGGGGGAGCCCCCCTCACTCAAACCTCTTTAAAATTGTAAATGTAAAGGGAGGTTTTGGGGGGTGGGGGAAAAAAAAAAAGAGCAAATCTTCTTCTTTTTGCTTCATATATGGACAACATTTTTCCATCTTTATCTTAGCCCTTACATCTTGTCAGAGACGTTGGATAAGTTATGCCCCATGCATGTATAAAGATATGATCATCACATGCAAAAAATGCACATGAGATAGAAGCCATTAGCAGCAAAACAGGAGACTGCAGCATCACTGGCAGCTCTGTGAGGCTGTGCTTGCATGCTAACACTTGCTAAGTAGGCTAATGTCCACCATCTTAGTTGTTGGCGTAAGCATGCTACTAATTGCTAATTAGCACCACTCACAAAATACAGCAGAGGCTGATGGAAACATAATTTTTGTATTTTTATTTCATTTTTTATTCTATTTTTCATCATAAACATTAAATAATAATATTAGACAAATTTAAATTTTGACCTGATGATGGTGCTAGATGAAAAGTTAATTGATCATGTCAAATAATGTTGGATTATATTATTATGGGTGGATGATTGGTTGTAGGTGGCATATTATCTTAACAACTATGGATATTTTAGTCCTACCAGTTAACATGTTGGAGTGTCAAGCCTCGGGGCATAATATGGCTCAGACAGGTTTGAAGCAGTTAGAGCTAAACAAATAAACCACTTTATCACAAGCCCTACGCCCTACCCTTGTACCTTTATTGCCAGTTTTGTTTTGGGAATGTGAGTTATTGTGCATGCTCCAAACTCCACCAGATATACTTATTAAGGCACCTGTATATTAAATAAAGTGCTCTGCTATAGATGAATATATATTGTAGTGTGTCTGTATTGTTCTCCGTCTTTCAGGCAGGTAGTTTTAACATCCGAGCTGCCTGTCAAAAAGCTGCGCTGCACTCTGATCCCAGCCTCCTTTTGTAGAGTGCAGGAACTTGCAGAGAACTCTTTAAGGCATGTTTGAAAAGGCAGAGGCAAAGACAGTATTCAAGTTCAAAATACCCCCCATTGCACACACACACTCACACACCTCCCCACGAAAAGAGCTGGAGCAGTGTGACTCACGCTGGTGTGAAAACACAGTGGAGAGGTGGGAGGATGACATCACAGCACCCTGCTGCAGAAGAACAAGTGCATTGGAGTTGGACCCCATTCAAGCACGCACATAAGGGCACATGCACACACACCTATCTGTATATGTCCTCCCAATCGCACCGACCGCCCCCCGCCACACGTGTTCACAAACGCTTAACATTTCCTCACCAGAAATAACATTGGTTGTCCTGAGGAGACATCGGAGTTGTTATGTTTTTGATTTCCAACTTCATGGGCGGGCGGAGGGGGTGCGAGCCAATGGTTGGCTGAGATAAGGACACGCTATGATGGGATTTGGGGGACGAGGTTGAAAAAAACAGATATTAGAAAGGAGAAGGTACCATCCAACTCCACCAATCTTTTGCATGTATACGTCTATGCATTCAGTATATATTCACCCCCTGCTGCTCAGGGCCCCGTTCCAGCTTCTGTGTTGATAGCACAAGCAGAAAGGAAGTGTCAAACAGAAATCCCCCCCCCATACATATTGCATTCAAATGCATGATCACGCACATGCTCAGTGTTTCTAATGCGATTGAAAGGAAGGAGGCCGGATTAAAGCTTGATCTGTGAGGCAAGTTGCTGATGCAGTGATTCACCAACAAAAACACATTTCACCATGCTTCCGACAAGCGCCATGTCTTCCTTGGCGGGTTAAAAATAGACCAATACACATATGCAAACAGGGTCGCTTTCGACAAGACAATCTCAGCTCAAGTAAAATATCTGGAGCTTGTAATCATAGGACATAGTCTTCATCAATAGATGTTCAAAAGGCCATAAAACCAAAACAATGATTTTGAGGGCGCTCAGAGTATCTTTGGAGCAAAGAGGAACTGCAGAGCTGAATGGGTTCATCATCACATTACACATTCACAGTCAGTTGATCCCTTTAAAATATTGATTAGAGCAGCTGTAAGCACTTCTTGTTTATTTATATATTATTTGAAAGCATAAAACACACTCAACTCCACATGAAAACATGTTACCTGTTATATGATGCAATCACTGCAGTCAGGTGTGTTTCTTGGAAGAAGTGACTCATTTGAATTGCTCTGGCTCTGTGTTGCTCCTTGAACTCCACTAATTCTTCGCTTGTAAGTCTGCTGAAGTGCATCTTGACAGAAATAATGACATGGATGCTGGAAAGAGAAACTGTTCACTTGTTTTACCAACATCAAGCAGCAAACATCCATTTCGGGCTGTAGTGGGGAAAAAATGTATCATGTGATTAATGTTCAAAGCCATAATAACTAGCCATAATAACCTTTGTGCATTGGCACATTATCACCATATAAAGTCTGTGATATACCAACAATGTTAGCAAACAGTTACCTTTACTCACCCCGGAGATAAAGCATCATTGGCATTCGTTTTGGTATCATGTTTCTATAGTCCAATATTTACTCTTCTATCTCTTGACTATGTTCATCAGCTTGTCACTAACTTTGTCTACTATTTGCTTCAGGACAGTTAGCGTACATCGGTACAGAACTCTTTTTGCTGAAAACAGCTGTCTACTGCATCTGGAAACAAGGATGAAAATATTAACAGAACCAGAACAAGAGACCATGTTGTGATGAGACAACCTGTTTTCATTTGCAGGGCATCAAACATAGAGGCTTCGCCACGGCAGTCGCTGTGTACACAGGGTAGGTACCCTTTTGCGCCAGCATGATATGCATCACTATATGCACTAACTATAATGTAAACCCATGTGCAGCAATAGCAAATGCTCAGAGAAGGTGCGCTGGGATTGACCCAAATGTAGTTTTTTATGGCCAAGTGGTTTTGTTGTCTAAACCTAAAGTGACGCCATGGATAACTAAGTGGTTTTGACGCCAAAAATAAAATGACAGGCGTGATACAACAGCCATATGTGATGAGTTGGGATGAGACTGTGCCACTACATATAATTGCACCAGGAGTGTAAAATGGGGGGTGCAATGGCCCCTTCCCCACTTCCCACCACCATACTTCAAGCACCTTTTCTCTAACCTTCAGTAACCCATTTTTGACTCAGCCTTTGTTTTGATCTCAACTACACAGCTGGAACGTTTCGTGACTGCATCTTGCATGGTTATGACGCTATTGTAGAGACAAAATCTGACAGACAGACATACTGTTTAAGCACCTGCCAAAGCACTCAAAATCACTTCTAAGTTAGTTCCTGCATCAGTAGGTGTCTCCATGACCACATTTTGCCATGATGATGGCATGGCTGGTACTTATTTAGTTGCAAGGTGGAAAAATAAAATAAACAGCTGAATGATGCTGAAAGGAAATACAGAATCAGGTGATGATTGTTTGTGGGTTTGTTACTATGAACAGCACCTTTCACATTACACACAGTGTTGAGTAGTATAGCTTCAACTTTGTGTTAAATAGTGAAAATATTGTCAGAGCAACATAACAGTAGCTACATCATTTATACCATCAATCCACTTTTCCCAACATCTCTAAGTGAAAGCACTGAATATGAACTGCTAAAACACACTTTATGCATTGATGACAACATGTAAATCAGGCCTCTGTTGCTGCTGTTTTTTGGTGTTGGAGATGTTTCTGCAGCAGACAACCCCTTCCCACTCAGTTTGTTTTTTAGATATTGTTAAGGAGGATAGATGGAGGTGGTTCTCGAGAACACAGGTAGCTTTAAAAAGCACTGTGCACCCGCAGGTGGCATGAGAAGATGGAGGACAAAATGATTCAATGTTAGATCTGGCTGTACAAGAAACCTTCCACCTACACTGCTACATCTGAATGTGTGATTTGGAGTCTATTTTCTCCTCTGATTTTTTGGCTCGCTGTGAACATAAAGCTACAGCTCCATTTGGGGAGGGAGGCATTGGCGAAGACACTGGGAAGTGTGGGGGGTGGGGGGGTTCTGGGTCTGCATTTGGCAGGATACTACAGCAGTTAATTAAGGCTGCCGGGCAGGTATTTCAGGATTAGGAGTGGGAGTGTGGAGAGGGCCTCTGGTGGCCTTTGCATGAAGTCGTCATCTCGTGGGTGATAGTGGCGGTGAGCACTTTATTGTGACTCTCAATGTGATGGCTTGTGTCACTTAAAGGCAAGGTCGGTGGTACACTAGATACCACTAGATTTTAAAAAAAAACAAAAAAACAGCACAGTGTTGCCACCTCTTTTCCAATGACGGTAGCTATCAGCACTTGCTCCAGAAGTCCATGAGAAAATTACAAAGTTGGCAATACTGACAGCCCGTCCCTTCAGGCCTCCCTCCAAAGCTACTCCCCCTAATTATAATACTGAATGGCAAACATTGTTAGTATTCACAGCTGTCAAGCTAGAAGCTTGACGAAGACTTCGGTGATACGCAATGAGTGCACGGGCAGAGTGTATAGGCCATCCAATCATTGAGGTCCTGACATTCCAAGCCAACGGTTAGCTGTCAGACAGTTTGGCACCGTTGGTGAGCCGGTGTTGGAGTTTTATCAGCTGAGTCAGCATCTTGAAACGGCGGCAGCGCCTGACTGTGAGACGAATCACTCTGACTGGCTGTTCAGCTTAAGCAAATCAGTGCACGAGAAGAGAAACGGAAGTGAGGAAAGCAAGCAAACGAGAAAAGTCATAAGGAAAAACACAGCAGGCTCTTCTCATTTTTCATCTTCGTCTCATCTGATCATTCATACATGGATATTTTCACAACGAAATGGCCATCTGGAATGAAGTGGCGCTGCTTTATTTCACGGACGTGTCATAACAACAGCTTGTATATGTGCCATCCTTGATCCTCTGGTTTCCCTTTTTGAATGACAAAGACTACAGCAACCTGCTGGTGTGGAGAGATATTTCATGTCACACAGGTGCAGAATGTACTTGGTAGTTGGGTGTTCACTGTAGTCTTTGTGGTGTGTTCGAGTGCAACTTTTTGGCCAAAACAAAGGCGATGTGAGGCGATGCAACTGGTGGCCTTCATCACTGCCAGTTCTTTCATGTCAGGTTGGTGTCTGGGCTTTTACATTGAATGCAATGAAATGATTGGATGGGTTTATTACAGTCCTGCGACAGCCACAGATACCTTCTGTGTGGAGTTTGCCTGTTCTCCCCATGTTAGCGTGGGTTTTCTCTGGGTACTCTGGTTTCCCTCCACAGTCCAAAGACATGCAGGTTAAGTGATGACTCTAAATTGCCCGCAGGTGTGAAGCGTGAACGGTTGCCTGTCTCTATGTGTTAGTCCTGTGATGAACTGGCAACCTGTTCAGAGAGTGGCTCTGGTAAGTAAAAACAAAGACTTTATTTCTAACACAAAAATGAGTTAGCAGTGGAGGCAGGGAGGTGGCTGGCTGGAAGTGGAATCACCGACGAGGGAATACAATCTCTGAGATGACGCAAGGGCTGAGCACATGGGAGAAAAGCTCAGACACTGAACGCACCACGGGTGGCAACGCAGCAAAGCAGCGGGATAACTTGAGCACAGGAGAGTCACAGGTAAGTACAGAGCACACGAGTTATACTAGAAGTTTCAAAAAGGTACAAAACGCTGAGAGAAGAACTATCTGGCAGTGTAGTGGAGAGGGAGTCTGGCTTTTATGGAGAGGTTGGCGAGCTGATGAGGACCTGGTGTGTCACCCTGGGAGGAGTCAGCCACAAACAGCAGACAAAACCAAAACTAACAGAATCATAACATTTTTTAATGTGAAAACTAAAAAGTGGGGAAAAACAGTGGCATTAATCTTCATTCATTCACGTTGACAGAACTGTACGAATCAGAGCTTGTGTGGCGTGTAACGTCGAGGGAATCCAGCTCGTTCTCGTGTCCATGAACGAACTCTCCTCTTCTCTCACCTGTCCTCAGCAGAGATCACAGAGCCTGTCTGTCTTTCTTCTTCACTCTCACTTTCCCACGCACAGATACAGTTTTATCACCCCGACTCTCAAACAGTCAGGCATTTACACTCGCATACACACACACACACACACACACACACACACACACACACACACACACACACACACACACACACACACACACACACACACACACACACCATATGGCCGAATGTCAGACAGCTGCAAGACCTGGAGTAATGTGGTGGGGGATTGTGTTGCAGAAAATGATGATGATGAGGAGGATGATGGGTTTCTGCTCACAACAACAACAACACTGAGAGCTCCCTCCTTGTGTACATATATCTGTGTGTGTGTGTGTGTGTGTGTGGGTGCTATGTGTCAGTGTGCTAGCTGACTTGTTATTCTGTACGTGTGTCCGTGTGTCACTCAGCCGTGTGATAGATACTGAGCTGTCGTATCTGTCAACCAGACAACAGTTCTGCATGCATATTCATCATTATGCTAATTCCACCCGGAGAGATTTTAATGAGTTCACAACGTTAACTACTCAGATGAGGTGACGAACAAAAGCTTTACAGCTTTTTTTTCCTCCTGTAATTCTCACTGAGAAAACCCCATCACTGACGACTAATGACAAATTTATATTATTATGATTTTACTATGAACCATCAGGCTTTAAAGCTGTTTAGGAACAGACTGGACTTCAGGCTATTTAAAGTATTAGAGTTTAGTGTATCCAGCTAAAGTTCAGATGGCAATTACATGATTCTTTGTGGTTGTACACATTTTAAGTGTCTTACACTCAAACAAGAGCATTAATCTAATCGTTAATCTGATCGTTAATCTGTCATCTAGTGGTCAAATTAGGGAGTAACAAAAAAAATCTGAAAAGTCCCTTTCTGTCAGTATAACACTGATTTGGCGTTCATCTGCCATATGATGGTGTTTCTAAACAGGTTTGGGTGATAAGATCTTATAAAATAAAACTTGATTCTCTTTTATTGTTATTTTATTAATTACTTATTTTATTGTATGTAATTTGTAGAATTATATTTTATTTAATTATACTATTAATCACCTTTTATCATATTTAATTTGTAGACTTGTATTCTATATTATTCTATTAGTCACATACTATATTCTATATATTAATCTCTATATTTTATCAATCAATTATTTTATTGTATTTAATTTGTATCATTTTATTCTATTTTACTGTTATTTTATTAAACACTTATTTTATTGTATTTAATTGTATCATTTTATTCTATTTTATTATTTTAATAAACACTCCTTTTATTGTATTTGTGTAATTTTATTCTATTTTATTATTTTATCAATCTAGTTTTACTACTATTACTGAGTAACACCAACACAGCATTCAGAGAAAGAGGCAATGGATCTGAAACTGAAAATAATACACGACCACAATAACACCAGTAGACTCTGGCTGGAGATGTGAAGAGAAGGGCGTCTCTATTCTACATTTACTAGTACGACATGAAGTCCTAAACAAACTCCAGAGTCCCTCAAAACTCTTTTGACCTCAACAATTAAACTTCAGGACTGCGTTGTAATAATATGGATTATTTTGGCTTTTATAACAGCTAAACAGACACTGCTGAGTCCCTGGAGGAAAAAGTGTCCATCTCCTTATGAAGCATAACAGTATATGAGAGGGTCACATACTTTCTACTTAACAAGCTTGAAGAATATTTGTTTACATACTTTAGAGATCACTCTGGTAGTTTAATAATCCAGTGTAAACAATGGACTGCTGTATATTTTGTCTCCTCTTTTCAACACATCTGTGTGGGTGTTTATTTCTGGTGGGTCTCCTGTTACTCTTCAAACACTCAATAAATTTATTTTAAAAAATACCTTTTTTCTATGCTGAGCATTAACCAAAAAATAAATACACAAATAAAATAACTGTTAGCTCTTACAGCTTTTTCCAAAGATTTCAGCCACATCTCACAGTCTTCCTCAGCAGATGCAGTTCTCTCTGTTGTCTTCCTGTTATCATCTTATGAAAGATACTTTACGCTGGATTGTTTACTTGTTCACTTGTTTAAATGTGTCAAAGCACCTTCATATTTAAGATATTTAATTTACTGTTTTAGCTAAAACAGACACTCCCATCTGGTGATTTTATCTTTAAAAAGTTGACCAATTTGAATCTTATAATTTATTACTACAGTGCATCACAGCACACAATATTAACATGATGTAAGATTATTTTACCAGTATATATATATATATATATTGGTTTTAGCCACATCACTCACTGATTTTGTCTTTTTCCATTACCATCAACATCTGTATCTACTTTAATAACACATTTTTATGTCTGTTTAAATATATGCATTTTATGTGCATGTGTGGTGAAGCATGTGTACAGAGCAGTATGTATACATCCGTTTGTGTATGCATGTACTGTATTTATTTAGCACATTTGTGTATATATCTCTGATTTTATCATTACTGATATGTTCTGATCTTCAGAAGCACTTTGTAACATATGTTTTGAAAAGTGCTATATAAATTAAAGTGCTATATAAATTAATTTCTGATCATATACTAACTTTATTTGGAGTTTGCATGCTCTCCCTGTGTAAACGTGGGTGGTCTCTGGCTTCCTCCGACAGTCTAAAGACATGCAGGTTAGGTTCATTGATGACTCAGCCAGACATATCCAGGGTGTACCCGCCTTCGCCCCAGCTGGGATCGGCTCCAGCCCCTCTGCGACCCCTAACGGGATAAGCAGTTGCAGATGGATGGATGGATTATATTTTATTCAGCACCTCTACATGAACAAGTTATTATACTGAACAAATAATGACATTTTGTCACTCATAGCTTCTTGTCCTCCTTTTCAGGGGATGAGTGCAGAATTAGATGCATGCAGGATAAACATCAATGTACTCTAACCTGCCTGGATTCATATATGAATTAAAACCCTCCAGAAAATATGTATAACATTACGAACTCATATCCCACCAGTATTCTCAAATGTTCATATCTTCTATTTAGTTCCCTTGTGTTACAACCACATCACATCTGTACTCGTTAATATTACTTACATCCTTTATTAGGATAGATCAATGTGCTGTTGGTACATGCTGTACTTTCTTCAACAGCTGTGGTCAAAGTATAACATGATGTTCAAACACATAGCTTCAAGAAATGTAATAATGGATGAATGTGGAGGATATGCAGTTCACCGTCTTCCCCCCGTACTTGGGACATTCGGTACTCATTACTCCGACACAGTACTGCATTATGTACTATAGTTTGTACAGTAATGTAGCTCCGTCTCAAGGGATTCCCGGGTCTCGACATAGCCAAGAAGACACGCTGCCACTGAGTCATATATCTGCAAGTATTTACTCATAAACATCTGACATCTTTTCTCCAAGAATAACATGTTGCATTTTACATGTTGCATGTAATATATTTCCACAAATACGAGTTGAAGAAGTCGAAAAAAATAAAACAAAAGTAGGTTTTGAAAACAACACAGATGCGTTGTGTATCTGGAGCTTAAGTCCAGAACATCATTCAGTACAACATACTGCCATTTCACACAGTGCACACATTAACAACTGTTTTGAGTAGCATTTAGTAAGTTGCAAAAAAAAGAGGCCAAAGTTCATCTGATGATGGTCATTCTGTTTGAACAGGCAACTCTGGTCAAATGCTATGCTTGTGTTATGTCAGTAGATTATTAACTTCATTGAAGTTGCAATAAAAGAAAGGAAAGAAGAGTGGGTCACATGCAAAACTCTCGCTTGTCCCTTTTTAAGTCTGAGTGGGGGGAAAGAAATCACTGGACTCTATACAAAACAGACAGAATGGCTGAGACATTATTATCTTCACAGAGGGAATATTTCAGACCATCTAGAATATCACTGTGGACTTATTTATACAGCCCTCTAATGGCAATAATACATTAAATCAATGGCGTATCCTCATGTTTCTACCAATCTACTTTGAAAAACCTGGTATGTACAATGCAACGGGCAGTTATCAAACCATCTGTACTATGTGATATTTTCTGTAATAAACAAAGACTATAAAATGAAAAAATATCTTCAGTTTTGCTACAAGAAAATGTAATTGTCAATCTTTCCCTCAGTCAACGACTCAGACTTTACTTGATGAATGGTCTCACATGGATGACATTACAAGCTCAGTAGCCAATATTTGCATGAAAACAAAGAAAGGAAATAATAAAATTGCTGCATATATCTAGAATGCTTTCATGGTATTAAAAGGTAGTCACTGCAAGTGCGATTACAACCAAAAACAAACACAGGAAAAGACAGAAGTAGCATGATTTACTGTAACGCCTCTCCAGTGTGTGTGTTGTTTTCACTATGCATGTAGCACCCTCATGTGGTCAAATTCTCACACTACATCTAATGCATTCAATGGTAGAAAGCAGGGGTCAGCAACCTTTACTATGAAAAGAGACAGTTTTGGCCAAACAAAATAAAATAAACATATTTGAGGCTCGTAATGAAGGTAAATGCTAAAGCAGCGAGGATCAGAGGCAGAACACTGAAGAAACGTATCAGGAGATTTGGCCGGAAGCTGCTGGCTGAAATGTCTTCCAATTATGTTTTTGCAGATTTCTCGCCACAGATCAAGCATACTGGTAAGCCAGCGCTGGCAGTGAAAACCAATCTGTCCACAAACTATTAAATTCTTTATTTTCATCCAAACCTTTTCTTGTTTGGATTTGGGAAACATAACCAGCCCAGCTAGGGAAACTCAAGACTAGCCATGACTATAGAGTCTAGCACTCTATAGTACTACTTACAGATTCTTTAGACCAAATTTTAGCCCTAATCCGCAACAGAGTCTCATAATGTTATATAGTGCAAGTATTTGGTAAATAATAAATTTAAAACCATTTTGAACACCAAGAAATTTAAAACTTTTGTTGTCTTTCTCTGGTGTATATCACTGTAAATCAAATTTCTGTGGGTTTTGGACTGTAATGACATGTTTTCACCCGTCCAGTTCAGTTCGTTACACATTACAACAGTTATTTTTACATTTCTGTTAGCAAAAGTTGTGGATGGTATCAATAAAACCAGTCCTTTTTTGGTACCACCTCAGTCGAGGTTCCAAGTGGTCAGAGCAAGTGCTAGATGGTGGAGTGAAAACACGGCAGACCACCGATTCAGTCACAAGTGCGACACGAGACATCCCAAAGAAACCCGATATTTTTTAATAGCCAAGCTGCTATCAATAGAGTGCTGCAGGAATGAGTCCTAAAACCTGGAAATGAGTTAGCATTTTAGCACTTCGGTTCCTTCGTCTGGGAGTCAACGTGGTTTTAGTTACATGCTCGAAATAAGGTCTGTGGTTAACACAAGCTGAAGAGATTTTAACTCTTAAACTCAAGATTTTAACTTTTGTTCCGCGACATAAAAATACATCGATAAACACCCCACTTGTGAAAATTTAAACCTTTATATCTAAAAAAAATGTGGCTAAATGAGACCACAAAAGGTCATCACTCGTCTGCCTTTACAGCCTCGTTGTCTAATTTGTTTCTAGCCTGATGTTAACTTTTTACTTCACACTTCAAAAATCATAAACGTTGTGTTCACTTGCGAAGATTATCCTGCTGAACAAAACCAGTCAGTATCTGTGTTTACCAGGGAGCTTATTTTCCGCAATAATCCAAAAAGCCAATGGGATTTGGGCTTTTTGTCGAGGGAACCAAGGAGGGTGGAAAGCTGAGAGGTCACGCTTCGTCAATGCATCATCTCTGAGTCAGCTCCAGTTACACTGTGCATGTGTCACACCCCATAGCTCCAGACCTGTGTCTGCCCAGGTCCCAGCCTCTTTCAGTAGGCCTTGGAGGGAACCCAGGGCGATGCTAACTTCCTGGTTGGCCTACAAAAATGTCATCCCTGGAGCGCTCTATTGAGCTAAATTAGAAAGTAAGGCGCCGGGCCGTAGACGTACACAGGCTTTGATGCACAATATATTTGACTGAAATGTTAAAACTTCATTTTTTAATTCGGTATATAGGCTATACATGTTTAAACTGTAGAATATAAGAATCACTTTAGAAATGCAACAATGATAAATGACAATGAATACGAGGGAGCCACTGGAGAGGGGCTGAAGAGCTGCAGGCATACTTGCCAACCTCAAGAAGTCAAAAATAGGCAGGATTTCAAAACCAAACCAAAACTTTAGAAGCAGAGACTTTGTTTCCTGCATTCTGATGATGTTTAAAGATTGAAAATAAAATAATACACTGCAGCAGCATTTTGTCAAATAGGCCTATTTTTAATTTCACTTTTAATTCTCACGAAAGAAAACTGAATAATAACCCCTCTGATGTGAACTTTTGTGTATCTCTGGCATAAACTTATATTCATCAGTTTTCATTTGTTCATTTTTTACCTGGTTTGAGTATCTCTCTCCGTCTCTCACGCACTGAAGGTCCTTTCAGACAACGCGACGACGGCACCACTGCGCTCTGAAACACGTTATTTCCAATGCCTTGTGCCACACTGCCTTTGGTGTGATGCTGTGATTTGCAGCAAGCGCAGCTCAGATCGCACCACAGTGTCATGAGTAGCTCTCCTCCACCAGGAAAGGACATTTGGTGGAAGCAGTAGGGTTTATTCACACTATGCAGTGCCACAAACAGGTTGAGATAAGTAAAAGGACATAAAAGGAGTGAAAAACTGATCGCTAAATCAGGAGAAATGCGGGAGAAACCAGGAGAGGGCAATGAAAAACAGAAGCCTCGTGGGAAAATTGTGAGGGTTGGCAAGTATGGCTGCAGGTTGCTGATCCCTGGTAGAAAGGCTATGGGTTGATGAGTGTTAATACCTACACTAAAGGGGAGGATGAAGGCCAGATGTAATCAATCAACATTGTTGATTTGCAAGGCACCCAGCCCTATGATCAATATCTGAGACAGCGCTTGGCAAAAATGATGTTAAAAACAAGGTTGTGAAAAGTTGTATTTTGAAAAGTTCAAGTCAGTGGCAGACAATCCCAAACCAGTACCCTTCCTTCTACATCAGGACACTGTAAAAAACATGTTAAATCTTTTGTTTCCAGCTCTCCTGGAAGTGTCGTCTTTTCAAATGTACGTCAATTGCAGAATTTGTAGCGGACACAGATTTACATTTCAAAGACACACTGAACTGAGCAGGAAACAGTGTTTTAGACAATGAACATTCGGTCCCACTGAGGGCGAGCTTGACATTTGGACCTTCAGGTCACCAAACACTTGGTACCGGTGGCGAAACGTTTCCACCTTCGTCCTTGAAACTGCTCCCAAACGGCTTAGCTTAGCATTTTTTGGCATTGCTCATGTGAACCAGAGGAACACAGCTGGTTTTAAAAGTTCGACGTTCCTCTTTGTTTCGACAAAAGGGGACACATTTTGCCAAGTGTGCCAAGTGCCTGGTGATAACAGTAACACTAACTTGAATAGCTTCTTTAACACCAGCAGCCTTTGCCTTGGTCGCCCGCCGTGCTGTCACAGAGTCCTTCCTCCTCCTCCAGAGCAGCAAGATTAATCTCATCATTAATGGACATCCGGAGAAGATCCAGGTCCTTTTTATTGGCTGCCAGCACCTGTTCAGCCAGTCGTGTGAAAGTCTCGGAGGGAAACAACCACAGGATAAGACGAGAGAGAGATCATTTGTCATTGTAGCGACTACTAGTGATTAAAAAGATGCTATGAGACTGAAGTATAGGCTAGTGACTGTGACCCGCTCCAAAAAGTCCAGATGCATTATACTGTTTATTAAATGAAAGGAATTACAAACAATAAAGCTAACCGCAATAACTAAAGTGACGAGACAGCAGAAAATATCCAAACCTATCTCACAGGTAAAAAGAGGTGAAACCACACCCCTGTCCCAATTACCAGAAGTGATGTTAACCAAAAGAACACATGTAGCCTGAACAAATAATAATATAAAGGAAGTACATTTTCTTGAACACTGAAAAGAGTTAAAATGAATAGACATTGAGCTCCTCAGTTTGTCAGGTTTTTTTTTTTTTTTGTTTTGTATTTTCTTTGTATTCCCTATATGTTTGTAGAGGTCTCCGTTGATGAAAATAAAGTTCTGTTCAAAATAAGTTGAAAAATCAAAAATAAATAAAAGTAAAATAATAATAATAATAATAAAACAGGCTAAATATGCAATTTGGCTCCAACAGTCACAGTTGGCCCTCATCATATCACAAATTTCGTCATCTGAAAACCGATCATGTGCCATGGTCAAACTTTTGCAAGCAAATCAAATGTCGAACTCCATAATCTGATGGCCAGTCACGATGCATGGCCCATCTATCTAAACGGCTGGTGGTTTTCGGGAGGTAAGGTAAAAGAAAAACCCCTCTATGTTCTGGTCTGAATTTAATTCAGTTCTTATGAAAGTCTTATGAAATGTTCAGTTTGATTGCATAAATGTTCATGTAAATGTCACCACCGCATATAACCACTATATTTGCAAGGCTAACGTTCTGTTTATATTTCTCTAAACATAACGTTAGCTAGCTCCCTAACATCAACAAGCTGTTTTACTAGTTTGTCCAGGTCCAGATAATTTAATAAGTACGTCAGTGTAACACATGCTAACCATGATGCTGATGCACAAACTTGTGTGGTGTGAGTTCACCTCACCTCTGTTATATTTTGGTTGGTGAAGGCACTTGTCTCAAAGAAGTCCATTCCATAAGCCTTGGCCAGCTGAAAGACACATAACACCGACATATTTTCCTTTGCAGTTTTGATCTTTCTGAATTAGGAGCTCAACTGACTGGTTATTTCCTTTTACGCAGGAGCAGTGTGATCTGCTGCCTGTCAGCTTTTATTGGAAAATGTGAGGCGACAGGAGGTGAAGCATTAGTCAGCAAACACAAATGCCTCGTTGAACCTACGCCACAGGTTTCTATAGAAATACTCACACCAGGCCCAGGGGGTCCCACCTTCTGCTGAACTTGGAGCCAAAGTTTCTACCACAACCCAAACCGAGAAGGAATACGTTTTACTGAACTCTGCTCGTTGAGCATTATGTCCTTAGAGAACTGAAAATAATCCAGTGATTACAAGCTTTTCTTGGACTTCCGGTTATGAGGAAGAGCAAATGGCGGTTTAGGTGTGCATCTCCTCCTGGATCTCGTCCTAAAAATGTTTAAAAATACAAAAACATCTCTCTGAGGTGAAAAGGATAAAAGAGACTCTGCTTATAATGTAGTGAGGAATCACATCACAAATGAACTTTAAGGACCGAATTTCAAGAGGAATTAAGAGACTTCAAGAATAAAACAAGACAGGAGTTATCTGATCTAAAAAAAGAGATCGGGCAACAGAAAAAGTAATTACAGCGCAGAAAAATGAATTACAGCGCATGGTGGAAAGGTCTGAGAAAATCAAGGAGAGAGTGGAAAATAGCACAGCGAGAAATAATCCTGGTGGAGGTAGGTAAAAACACTGACACAGGATTTGAAATAAACTGAAAGACGACCGGAATAGAAAATAAATCATGCCAAAATAACATCAGAATCTACAATATTAAGGAAGACAATGGTCATGTTAATATGACTCATTTTGTGGAGATGCTGATCCACCAGATTGAAGATGTGAAGAAATGTTGAAGATGACAGCAGCGCATCGCTCTGCGGCCACAAAAATCCCAGAAACACACTGATTACAAGCTTTTCGTGAACTAATTAGGTCTGGTAATCATTAAAATATTTAATCGTGTTTAACCATATGATTGTCCACAGTTAATCAGAATTAACTGCAAATTAATCACACATTTTTATATGCTGAAAATGTACCTTACAAGGAGATCTGTTAAGAATTTGATACGCTTATCAACATGAGGGCAAATATGATTATGTAAAATGAATGTATACTTTGTAGTTATTATTGGAAATCATTTAACAACCAAAAAACAATGACAAATATTGTCCAGAAACCCTCACAGGTTCTGCATTTAGCATAAAAAATATGCTCAAATCATAACATGACAAACTGCAGCCCAACAGGCAAGAACAGCTGTCAGTGTGTCAGTGTGCTGACTTGACTATGACTTGATCCAGACTGCATGTGATTATCACAAAGTGGGCATGTCTGCACAGGGGAGACTGGTGGATACTCATAGAACCCATTTACATTCACATATCTAGAGGTCAGAGGTCAAGGGACCCTTTTGAAAATGGATGTGACAGTTTTTACTCACCAAAATTTTCACAAGTTTGGAGCGTGTTTTTGCCTCCCTCACAACAAGCTAATATGACATAGTTGGTACCGATGGATTTTTTAGGTTTTCTAGTTTCATTTGATGCCAGTATCTTCAGTCTAGCTTTAAAGCTGAGTTGTGTGAATGCATTAAAGAAATCAGTGGTAAAGGGCTGCACTGTGGTTCAGTGGTTTGCACTGTCACCTCACAGCAAGAGGGTTGCAGGTTCAAACCTGACCCATGTTAGCGTGGGTTTCCTCTGGGTTCTCTGGTTTTCCTCCCTCCGGTCTCCTAATGGATAACTCTAAAGTGCCTGTAGCTGTGAATGTAAGTGTGAATGGTTGTCTGTCTCTGTGGCAGCCTGTCCAGGTCCAGGCCTTCACCTAATGCCCTCTGACAACCCTAGAAATAATATGGCTCTAAGAAAACCAGCATCATAATAATGAATATTGGAACATTATCTTTTAAACCAAGCCAAAGGTTTAATAATATACTATGTAATAGATACAACAAGCCAGCGATGGACCCACCTTGATACCTTGCTCTGTAGCCACCTGCCTCTTGTCCACCTCATCTGACTTGTTCCCTACGAGGATCTTCCGGACCTTTTCAGGAGCGTACTGCAGGGGTTTGTCATGTGAATATACGGGAAGCCAGGTGTATTTACAGATAAGGAAGAGGAATAAAAAACAAAATTAAAGAGACGGGAAAAGAGAGAGAGATATGAAATGTCAAGAGAATGCAGAGGGGAGAAAACACAGCACTCAGGAAATGAGACCTTGATTAAAAGTAAGCGGGAGGTGTGTGTATTCGGACAGACCCATAGAGGAAATTAGGTCCATCATGACTAAATGAATAGAATAAAATCATCTGGGAAATGAGAGGAGGAAGCAGGCCAGACCAGATTGCTGCACAAAGACTCAGAGCTGATAGAAAAATGCAACCGCAAGAGGAAAAAAAAAATGTGCTTGGTCCAATATCTATGACTACACATTTAAAAATATGATGACAGGTATTTGAAAATGAAGCTGGAATATAATAAACACAGCGGAGCAGTATCCGTCAGGCCAAAGCATTTTATCACACCGTGCCAGGCAGCTGTTCTTTGTCAACCCGAGGCCTCGGCACAGTAAGCGGTTGTGTCGGTTTCACCCTTTTCTACAACGCAGGGGGAAAAAATGTGCTTGTTGATCTTAAATCCCCGATCTGTCTCCCGCTCTGTGTGACTCACCTCATCCACATCACTGGCCCACTTCATGATGTGCTGGAAGGATCGCTCACTCGTGATATCATACACCAGGAATATTCCCTGAAGAGAGACGTTCAAGGATTTAAAAAGACAGACGAGAAGCAGTGCATTTTAAAGCATGTAAAAAAAAAAAAAATTCAATTTTGATTTCTTAAGGCTTAAAAGCAGCTCTGTAAAATCTATACATTTCAAAATATGAATGTGATTCCTGTAAAGAAACCAGACCACCACTTGGAAAGTTGGCAGCCTCTAACAATAATGCATTTAGCATTGTAACTAAGTCACTGGATTTTCTTGATAACACAAAACAGGGACAGGACACCAGTTTCTGGTAAATGGACGATTCAATTTCAGCCATCTTAACCTCTTTAACAGCCAAAAGCAAGGGCAAAATTCATACATAACAATGTCAGCACAATGGTGGTTGTGTTTCATCCTCTTATGATGTTTTATCAGTGTTTTAAAGCTGCGACATGTAGAAACATGAGATCCCTTTAACCCTCTCAATCCTGACTGACTTTACTGTCTTTCAGAGGCTGTAGCAGGTTCAGTTTTAGAGCTAGAATGATGATACAGGTATCATATTACTAGAAAAACCCAAGGAATCCATTGGTACCAACCATTTCATGCTAGCTTGTCAGGTAGGAGGCTAAATAACGCTCCAAAGTTGTGCAAAATTTTGGTGAGGAAAAACTTTCATGGTCATTTTTTACTTCATTTACATTTTTTCCTTATAATCTCATGCAGTTTTAGGTAAAAATGTATTTTATTTATAAACTAGAACAATTTGACACAGTGTTGAGCTGCATCTCAAATTAATCTTCAGGTTCCCAGCTTCCAGATGACGTACACTACTTCTATGTAGCATATAATGTTAACCTGCTATCTCCCCCTAAAGACCCCCTGTCCCCCCTAAAAAAGACAAAAACGAGTCTATTGTGGATCGCAGGGGTTTAAAACAAATTAACGGCTCATCAAAGCATCTGAAGTGGTGGCATGAATTATTGTAGCTGTAAGAAATTTAATTTTAAAGATAAACGTGATCTAAATTTGTTGCGCTACCCCGCAGTATTAATGTCACATTAAAGTGTGTAAAATGATTTGCAGCAGCAGTCAGTGGAGGAGAGCTGAGGCGGACTACCTGTGCTCGTCTGTAGTACTGCTTAGTGATGGTCTGGTATCGTTCTTGGCCTGCAGTGTCCCTGCAAAGACAACAAGCAGATACCAACATGAGCATACACAGATATATTTGTGAGATCATAATATATAATGCACAATAGACAATAGACAATACTGGAAGTTCATTTTTCAGTACACACATTGAACATGTTGTAATTTCAGTCGTATATTGTTTTTCTTCATAATTTTATATGTCTGAAGAAAATGTTTTCCTTTTCTCATCTGTCATTATGTCTTTGCATTTCTTTCACTATGTTACCTACTTACTAACTTGCTAATTTGTTAGCCTCTGTGGCTTCTAGACATCGACATTAGTGTTAATTTTGTTGTTGCTTAGCAATGGTGCGCGACTTCTCCACTTGAACGCCACACATCTTGTGTGGATATGTATTATGTAGCCGACGAGTTTCATTTGAAGACACCAAAAATATACAGAGGTCAAGAGCTCAGAGTTGGTAAGGGGAGGTACGGCCCTGAACATGATCTCGACAGCGAGAACATATGATGCCTTCAAATGGGGTCGTGTTTACCGTGTTTACGAGTCGTGTTCACGATATGCACGCCATACCCCGCTGCTAAGCAACAGCGGCTAACAATTTAGCAAGCTAGCTAGTGGGGAACATAATGAAGGAAATGCAAAGACATAATGACAGAGGAGAAGGATGAGGTTGTTGGGAATATCAACATTTTCCTCAGACAGATTTTAAAATGACCAAGAAAAACAACATATGACTAACATAATATACTGAAGAATATTAACTATGATGCAGTGATAAATGAACTTCCATGGGTTCAACCACTTCTCACAATGGCAACAAACACGTCACAAGTCGTGAACTCAGAGCTTTCAGAAACGTTCCACTTACAGGGTTGTAAACGCCACCCCATTTGAAGGCACTAATATTTACAAATGAATAATATCCCCTCTATGAAAGCTAGTGTTGTGTAATATCTAATAACATTTTGTCATTAACATCTCCTGCATGAGGCCTTCCAGCGTGGCTCCCCATGCCACTATCTTACCATATCTGTATCCGTACTTTGATACCATCTATTACTAGTGTCTTCATTTTGAAGTCGACTCCTGCAGGAGAGAAAAGATGTGGTTAGAAAACATCACATTCACTCTAAACGTATTCAGATTAAATGGTCTGAATCTTCTCAGAGACATTTGCACTTTGCACTCAATAACTGACTGAAGTCAATTAACCCCGACGGCTTTGTCTTTTACAGACAAAGCTTCAGCAGTACAGTATCTGTGGCAGCTTTGTAACATCATAGAGAGCATTAACACAACGAGAGCCGCCGTTTAATCAGCCTGTTGGAAGATTGGGCTAATGATCCAGCGAGCCGAGTCCTCGTTTAGTTCAGTTCCCCTGCATCGATCACACGGGAGGTGAACTAAGACAGAACGAGAGCTGAAAGCTGCGTAACACCACAGAAGAAGAGATGAGAGAAAAGCAGCAGAGGCGGGGAGGAGGTCACTCACGCTTCAGTGATCTCTGATCTATTTCAGACAACAGAAAAATCACAGGCCGGGCCAATTTTCTATTTCTATCAAGACTCACCCTGTGTTCATTTTTGAAGGCCAGAATATATCTGGATGTATGTGAGGAAGAGAGGTGCTGATACTTCATATTTTGTGCTGATATTAAGTACTTTTATGCTTTTATAACAAAAAGTAAATCCACACACACACACACATATATATATATATATATATATATATATATATATATATATATATATATATATATATATATATATATATATATATATATATACATACACACATATATACATATATATATATACATATATACACACATATATATATATATATATATATATATATATATACATATATACACACATATATACATGTATATATATATATATGTATGTATATATATATAATATATATAAAATAAATATATAAATAAAATATAAATATATATATATAATATAAAAAAAATATACATATATATACATGTATATATATACACATATATACATATATATACATGTATATATATATATACATATACATATAATCACAGGATGAGGAGGAAATTGCAGTATTTGTCAAAGGTGAAATGTGTCAAAATACAATTTTAAATTACACATGGTGGTGCTGCAGAGATACAAATCATATTCTAAGTAAATATCTGTGTTTGGTATTGATCCCTGCAGAAATCACACCATAATAATTTTGATATGTTCTTCTATGAAAAAAAAAATGATGTAAATGATCATATATCACAATCAGTTAAAATAATACCAATCTGATTTTTTTTAAACAAAATCACACAGGCCTAATATATGGGTATAACGATCTATTGCTGTGATTAGATAATTAATCCAATATCATCAATGCAAAGTGAAAACATTGATATATACCCTTATTTTGAAATTATTAACTGATAAAAAAAACATTTGCACCTAATCATGAGAAGTGCAGCACTTTATTTAGGTTTATTTTTATTGTTTTTTACTAAAAAGAAGAGATTGTTTTGCATTTAAATGCCTGGAAGTTGGTTTTTAGCTGGTTTTTATATTTATACTAAAATTATACTTTATTTGGTTTTTGTGAGTTGATATAAATGTAACTGTGTCAAATATATATGAAATATGATATTGTCATATCAATCGCAGGCCCCAGACAGTGATATCAGCAAATATATCATTGTCCAAAGAATCAATATAATATTGTATCATGATTTACATGCCTAATATTGATTACTACCCTAGAAGTGTTGTATTTTATCAGGGTAACAAAAGACCATTAAACAGTTTGTCTCTTTCCAGGATACAATAACACTGCCAGCAATTATTAACCACTTAACCAAACTCTGCATCATTTTCTGGATATTTTAAACATTTTAATCATATGTCTGAGAGGTGGGAATCACCAGAGGCCCCTCAATACAATATTATCACAATACTTAAGTCACGATACGATCTCATTGCAATTTTAAACATTTTGAAATATGCTGAGCGTTTGTGATAAGATATATTGGGATTTATTATCGTTTTTCAACTGCAAATGTTTGTCAACATCTGTTTTTATCCAATAAGATCCAGTTTTCACTCTGTTGATCTCAGAGTTTTAATTCACATATTTTGCGGTCAGAGGTCAAGGATCTCTCCAAATTTTAGCGTAACTTTGAGGCACTAATTAGCGTTCTTCTCCACAAGCTAACTTGACATTTCCTTTGATTTTCTAGTTTCATATGATACTGGTATCCTCACTCTCACTTTAAGACTGAGCCTGCTACAACCTCTGAACCTCTTGTATCAATACAATAAAGTCATGCAAAATAATGTGATACCACGCTGTATTGATTTATTTCCCCCACACCCCTAATATGTTAAATTTCATTGCCTTACATCATGGCCTATTTGTTATTTCAAGTCTCCTCTACAACACCAGGTGTTTAACTGTGGTGGAGAATACTAAATCCCTTTAGTCCTCTACATTTCAAGATATTTAGTCAGAATCAGCCTTAAAAAGCCCAGAATACATAAAGCATTATGCAATCGTAGAATATAAACTCCTCTTTATTCCCAGAAACGTTACTGTGGGTCACAGAAGGATTACTGCAGGGTTTAGACAGCATGAAGGAAATACTGAAGTAGTTTTCACTTTCAACTCTAAAGTTTTGTTTTTAAAGCATTTCTGCTGGAAAGTTTAGAATTAGTTTGTGCAAAGCACCATTAAAATGATGGAAAGAAGAAGATCTACCTTTATTAGTCCCACAATGGGGAAATTCAATTTACACTCTGTTAAACTCGTACATGGTACATGCAGACCTGAAACACACATACATGCATTAATG
This sequence comes from Pterois miles, assembly GCA_947000775.1. NCBI lineage: Eukaryota > Metazoa > Chordata > Actinopteri > Perciformes > Scorpaenidae > Pterois > Pterois miles. The sequence goes on from CAMQGK010000634.1 coordinate 8,053,314, forward strand.
GAGAGATGTCAGAGTGAGGGGGCTGCTCCTGACAAGCGCCCCGAGCAGTTGGGGGTTTGGTGCCTTGCTCAGGGGCACCTCGGCAGTGCCCAAGAGGTAAACTGGCACCTCTCCAGCTACCAGTTCACACTCAGTTTTTGGTCCATGTCGGGACTTGAACCGGTGACCCTCCGGTTCCCAAGCCAACTCCCTACAGACTGAGCTACTGCCGCCCCCAAGCAACACTGCTTTGTCTGTGCCCATTGTATTATAATCCATCCATGCCGAAGACATGACCTTGTTGTCCTCAGTGGTAGCTAATATTCCAACAACAATGAAGAGTCACAATAATAAACAGATTTATGAAGATCTTCACAGGATAGAAACATATTGAATAAATAGCAGAACCTGATTTTTAACATTGAAATGGTCAATTTAACCAGCAACTCTGCAAGTCTACTAAATTCTTAATATCCTGTCTCTTCTCTTTCTTCCTCAGACTAATGCATCCAAGTGGTTAAAAAGCAAACCAACTGCCTTCTATAGACCACACTAATCCCTGAGAAATCAATTAACAGTTCGTACCAATTAACCTGACGCTCAACACCCATGTGTCACAGCCGGCATCGTGCTCTCAGACAAAGGGAGGCCGATCGATCCACATAACTGGAAGAACTGCTGTTTGTGGTTCTCATAGCTGCATTTCTGCAGGGTTAGTGGGCTATTCCACAGACATAAACATGAAGAAACAGCTGACAGATGTGTACTATACGCTGATTTTTCTCGGCGTGTGTTAAAAACAAGCTGGAGTCAAGGGAAGACTCCGGAGGCTGGAGCTCACTGACTCGACAATATGAGGCCTCATTTGAGTCGCGAGGCGGCCTTTTCCTTTGACTAGACAGCGTTCGGACTAAATGAAAGGTCAGCATAACAATCAGTGGCTTGATTTGCCTGAGGCTTGAGAGGAAATCATGGAGAAGAGGCCGTCTTCCTGCATCATTGTCCAGCTGTATTAGCAGCAGTGTATAAAGCTCCAATTAGAAGTCATCCATGCAAACAGACAGCGATGATTTAAATATGAAACGCAGATATGGACGAACACAGTGGGTGTTAGGACCAATACCAGAAACTTATACTTCAATACTGAAAACAAACCAAATTGACTCAGCACTGAGTGTATATATATATATATATATATATATATATATATATATATATATATATATATATATATATATATATATATATATATATATATATATATATAAAAACATGCTAATAAACTGTATGGGCTCTCATCTGATTGCAGCCTCTTGTTATTAGAGGTTTTAGATCAAAAATATATTCTGCGCGTTCATCATGACAGCAGAAGTCCCATTTCCTGCACAATTGTCCAATCTGCAGGAGACTGTGTAGAAAGTCCTGAATGTTAATCTTACAGGGATTACTAGAGGTGCAAACACGACCTCTGATATAAAACGGTTTTATCATCGTAAAGTTAATGTCCGTAGCATTACCTTACGATGAAAATGAAAAGTAATTGAGAGGAGTCCATCAGCGGTGCTGCTGAAGGCATTAATCTGTCCAAACAAAACGTACAAAACGTACTTTGTCAACTAAAACAACTCCTCATTTACAGTTAGCAAGGCTCTTAAGCCTCTACTATCAACATCAAATCAAACCCAAGGCAGCTGACCGGAAAAAAGACAAAACAGGACGTGACTGATTGTACTTGCCTGTATCATAGGCCATAATAGTGAATCTTTTCAGCATTTCTACATAAAATAGATTGCTTAATGTTGTATATTAGCCATTCTGAATACCAAAGACAGTTACATATTAAGTTCAGGCAAAATTGAAAAAAATAAAATCGTTGTCTGCAATATAAATGCACAATTATTGACATTATCTTCATGATTTAAAGCATGATTTGTTCTCTTGTAGATATAATAATCAAATTATACCAAAATCTTTGTTTTTTGGTTCATTTTAGACAGACAGTTGTCTTACACCCATTACTTAGAATAAAAAAAGAAAAATATAAGGGTTATAAGGACAAAAATAGGTTCCAGTTACATCGAGTTTAAAACTGGAACCAGTCAAGATGGCCGCCACACTGTATGTTTCCATCCTGGAACATGTCACATCTACTGTTTTATTTCTAATGGTGCCCTCAGATCAGGTCGTGGTTACTGTGTTTACGAGGTGGGCCCAGATAAACGCCTCCTCATGTCGTATTCACGACCTTGTAAGTGTAAAGTTTCCAAAAGCTCAGAGTTCACTACTTATAGCATGTTTGTTGGCGCTGTGAGAAATGGTGGAGCTCATTAAAGTTCATTTATCGGTGCATAATAAGTTAATATTGTACAGTATATTGTAATTTTAGTCATATTTTTCATGGTAATTTTATATGTCTGAGGGAAATGTTGACATCCTCAACGACCTCATCCTCGGTCGTTACGCCTTCGTATGTCCTACATTATGTTACCTCCTTGCTAGCTTGCTAAATCGTTAGCCTCTGAGGCTTCTCGACTCGACGGTAACGTTAATATTGACGTTGCTTAGCAGCGCTGTTCTTCACGACTCAACCACTTGAACACATGTCGTGTTCACGGCTCCCCATCTTGTAAACAGGAGTTCAATTTGAAGGCAGCAAAACACCAGAAAAGGTCATTTTAGCAACATATTCATACCGCACACCCATAAATAAAGGGAAGAAGCCCAACTAAAATCCAGCATTTTAATCAAAACAAAACTCCACACCAAGCAATTAAATGAGCACACAGCAAAAAGGCGCTAACAGACGGCGCACGCGTGCATAATGGTGCTCGCGATTTTACTACTTCATGCTAACGTTAATCGCGTAAACAACATTATTAAAGCTGAGACTCCACTTCATTCTACAACCAGAAATCACTAAACCGGTGGCCGAAAAAGAGAAAAAGATTAACTTGAATTCTTGCGCGCTCACACGAGAATCGCTGAACCAATGTCTCTGAAACATGGTCTACGTCTCCATCTAGTGGCTCAATCCTGGTACTACACTGGCTTTCAATACTGCATTGAATCATTCAAATAGACCAATGGGTTATGATTTATTTCCTTTTAATGGGAACTTGTTAAGAGGTCTATCCATCCATCCATCCATCCATCCATCCATCCATCCATCCATCCTTCTTCAACCGCTTATCCCGTTCGGGGTTGCGGGGGCTGGAGCCGATCCCGGCGGGCACTGGACCAACCTCTCCAACTTTGCTCGACTTCACTTTATTAGCACCAGTCTGTGCACAGGTATACTGATGCTTATGAACAACACTGTGAGCTGCATGTTTTATACTTAAATGTACTTTCGCTGCAAACCTCACTGTTACACCACAGATTGGCTGATGGTCCCTAAAATTTGCCAAGTCTTAAGAATAATTCAGCTGTTATGGATTTAAAAAATGTTAAATCACAACGACCAGCTTGTAATAAAAAGTCATCCTTGCCTCTTCTCTTCAGCGGGAACTGTGACAATGGAGACAAGCACAATGTGCGAGGAGAGACAGCAGTTAATTTAACATGGCAGCCTCACAATCCGAAGTGTGAAAGCCATGTAAAAACTAATAGGTACACAGCCAAAATTGACTTGATGAATTACCAGGATGACTGTGTTCGACTGTGCAAGACGGATTAGGCAGTGACACGTGTCATTGTGCGGTAGGTAATGGCGACAGACTCGCTAATGGGTGGATGGATGGATGCTCTGGCACTGACACAAATTGACTGGGGAGTGGGTCTGTCATCCATGACTATCATTACTAGCGGAGGATGGCCAACAGCTGTCAACAGCCGCTGCCTTCAGGGCACAACAGGACAAGGGACAAACATTTATGAACTGTCTGGACTGAACAATCCAGCTTTGTATTGACCTTCTGTATGACATAAAACATGTAGCTCATACTGGTTAATTCATACCAGACCAGCATTTACTGTATATTTCAATCAGGATTTTATTTGAACACATAACTGAGTCTGAATCTTGAAAATTGAGGCTATACTTGAGGCTTGACCGATAAATCTGCCAGTACAGAAATGTTATACTGTATGTGTGACATAATTTAAGATTACATGGTTTGTCCACAGAGCACTGGAAAGTATTTATCAGCTGTAAAATGTCCCGCTCGGCACACATCTTTAAATACGTTAAAAAGGAACTCAACCCTAACGAGAACAAGAGCTACAGATTCAGAGACATCTTTCTGGTCATTTAGCATCTCTTTGCAGTTGCTTTGTACCTCTTTTTGGTTGCATTACATCTCTTTTGAGTAGTTTTGTGTCTCTTTTTGGTCACTTTGCATCTCTTTGTAGACATTTTGTGTCTATTTGTGGTTGTATTCTGTTTCTTCTTGGTTATTTTGTTTCTCTTTGTGGTCGTTTTGTGTCTGTCTGTAGTCATTTTGCATCTATTTCTGGTTGTCTCCTGTCTCTTTTGGGTCATTTTGCATGTTTTTGTAAACAGTTGTGTCTCTTTGTAAATGTTTTGCGTCTCTCTGTGGTTGTATTCTGTCTTTTTGTGGTTGTTTCACAACTTTAAACAGAGGCTCAGGTCCTGTTGGGCCTGTTATTTAATCAGTCTATGGCTGTGGTCAAGCTACAGCTATAACTTTCATATAAGAGAAGTAATATCACATCTTTCATGTTCCTAGAGAGCCAGGAGGAAGTCAAGGCTGCGACAGCATCACTGATGTCTCTGATAACGCTTTATGAGATCTGTGGTGGCTGCGACCCGATGTCCGGCCCTTTAGACTAATGGGCTTGTCGAGCAGCGGCGGTCTGAGTGTACGACCAGGCCACGACCATAACACCACTGGGATCGCCACCAGGAGGACAGCTGCTTATTGAGCTATGATATAGGGCAGGAGCCTGGCTCCTACTTCATAGGTGCTGCGACAGCCTGGAGCTCCACGGAGTCGTGGGACGAGACCGCCGAGGTAACGGTGATGAAGATTAAACTCAGCAGTGTGACTGAATAGCATTAATAAATCATCTCTGCAGCTGCTCTTTGCCAGGGAAATGTGCACTCTGGGGCCCACAAGGAACAGAGTGACCTGTTAAAATAAAATGTGCTACCTGGGTGAGTGAGGGTTTATTAGTCCTTCAGGCGAGATCAGAAAACCTGCTGCTAACGATTCTGGACTGGTTTGATTTTACTGATATTGGGGAGCAAAAGGTGGAGCTTTTATTTTATAGTGAGCTGTAACCAGGGAAAAAAGTCCCATCCTTTGTTGATCTTACAGCCAGGTGTTTATTCTTGGCTATATGTCTGATTATCCCGTTTACTGTCAAAAAGCCTTGGTGGATCAACGATGGTGGATTTGAATGCAGGTCTCGGTCTGTGGTTTCGACTCTTTTTTTTTGTTTGGGAAATTCTTTGATAGTCTGAACACAAACCCAGACTGTCCTTCAACGTCTCCAAAGACAAGACCACAAGGTTAAAGTAGTATAGAGTATATCTGCTATATGTCATATAGCCTGTAATTTACTTTATCAACGTAAAGGTTTCCTATTTACCTGTTATTTATTGCAAAGGGACCAGTGTGTTGCATTTCAAGGGATTAATTTAGCACAAATTTATATAATATATAATATTATAATATTCAGAATGTTTTCTTTAATGTATAATCACCTGACAACTAAGAACTGTTGTGTTTTTGTCAGCTTAGAGTGAGCTGTTCATATCTACATAGGGAGAGGGTCCTCTTCAGTGTCCGCCATGTTGCTCCACCATGTTTCTACAGTAGCCCAGAACAGACACAACACTGGCTCTAGAGAGAGACTTTAGTATTTTTACATTACCTGAAGGCCACCATAGTTCTCCGACACCCTTATGAAACTACGGTAACGTGAACCGCAGAGTGCAAAACCGTGGTATCCTGAAGTAGTGTTATTATGGTAGTAATGGTTACCACAGTTTTGCACTCGGTGGCTCGCATTACCATAGTCTTGGAAAGGGAGGAGCAAGCAGAGGTACAGTTGGTTGTAATCTGCAACTACACCACTAGATGTCGCCAAATCCTACACACTGCACCTTTAAATGTGAACCCAAATGAGCAAAAAACTCTCAAAATGCCAGATTATATCCCAGGAAACAAACCCTGCTACTTTATTGCATTGTTGTTCTGGGGCCTTTCATGGTTTGAGCCAAACATCCTATTTCAAACTAAGCAAAATCTTGAAGTTACAGCATACATTAATATTTTAGACAATATTGTGCTTCCAAATTTGTGGCAGCAGACTTTCTTTCCACCTTCCATAAGGTGTGGAAGACCTTGACTGGCCTGCCTGAATATGGACTGAAATTATGTTCCTGTGGCTCAAAGGCAGCAAATTCCTGCAGCCTGTTCAAACTCTTGATAGAGGAGTGAAGGCTGTTATAGCAGCACATTAATGTCTATAGCTTTAGAATAAGATGTTCATCAATCACCAGCCCGTCCTCATTCTCAGGGCGTTGAATACCGAGGCTTTGTCATGTCCATTTGATACTGATGCTTAACGCATCCTTTAGCGCCGATATGAGACACACCAAGCTTTCTATTAACTACAATGTAAACCCATCTGCGGCAATATTAAACGCTCAGCTTTAAGAGCAAAAAAGACACGCACTGGACGAGAGGGAAGGAAGGTGGCTTGGTCCAGCAAACACATCACATCAAGCACATTGAGGGGTCTGACAGAGCGCCGGTATACAACGAGCTGGGATGAGAATGTGTTTCAATCACATCGGAGTAATGTATGTGTCCATATGCTGTCTCTCCATCTATTCATCATCGCACCGTTTGCTCAGCGTCTGAATTTTTAGGCGTTTATTTTTATGCATAACAGCAGGAGATGCTTAATAAGACTCATGAGTTTTTCATCCTCTAATGTTTATGGAAAAACATTGTTGAATACAACCCTCAGTAGGTGAGAGGTCCCTGCAGTTTTTGAGATAATTAAGAGCAAAAACTGAGCTGTGGTGGAAACTGATGAATTATGGAGCTACGCGTGAGGAGGACACAGGAGAGGATTTATACCCCTCTGTGACCATGAAGGGTGGGAAATTATTTATTGATCCTCGGCAGGAGAGCACTGATGGCGGTCACTCTTGATCTCTCTGTATCTTTGGACGTTGTTGGGCTTGTTGAGTCTGAGGAGGGGAGTTTGAATCATTGCACGCTTGTGAAAGACCCCCCAGCTTATAGACACATTCTGCTGCCCACAACTATAGGGACCAATATAAATATCGGACTCGACACAAGAGCCTGATCTCTAAGCATCCAGCTGCAACACTTGCAATAAAAGCACAAAAGGATCGCAGTTCTATGAACACGACTCTATATGGTGAGGAAGTGTCCTGTGGACGCTATAGGTGCACACCTTAAAATAGCATACCGCAGCCTTGGTGTGAGCATTTACTGGTTGGAGCAGAGGAGTGTAAAACTTGAGTGCGAGCCTTGTGCTGTCGCTGTGGGGTGTTTGCAGGAGTCACTGAGATCTCAACATTATAAAGGCTCTGAACTCACCATGAAGGCTTCCATACAAACACACACCAAAAAATGTTAAATTGTGTTAAAATGAACAATTTATGGTGGAGCTGTATTCTCGCCGTCTTTTCTGTCGGATCTTTCATCAGCTTCGTGATTTATTGCCTTGACCTTATTAAGACAATATATTCTTTATTTTTTCAACAAAAAACTGAGCTATCCATCACACTGCAGGAGGATCATTCCCTGAGTAGGATATCTGGGTTTCATCCTCTCCATATGATGGCTGCAAAAGATTGTCAGATAGTAGTTGCTACCACAAAGACTGGGAGCTGGTAGAAAATATCGCTATTGACTGAACACACCCACAAACATACACACAGAAACGGCAGAGGAGATAAGAGGCTCAACTGCAGCATGTGGAAAGCGAACACTGCCAACTGTACATCCTTACTTCCCTCACCTCAAAGTGAAGCATGGAAATGCGCCTGTCATGCTCTGAATCCTAACTATGGAGGTAGATATACTGCACAGCCCATATTAACTGAGAGGAAAGAGGCTGGTTCAGCTTTGCTGAGTCAATGGTCGTCTACAGGGATGTGGCAAATCCACAACCAAAGATAGGAAGAGATTAGGGCTGCCATTTAAAAAAAAAAGACATCAAGTATTTTGACCATTGCAACTATGATAAGATTTGCAATATTAAAGGGAATTATCATTTTACATCATTATTCTTATTTTCATTGTCGATTTCAAGTCAAATGAATTTTATTTGTGTATCCCAAAATCAAAAGTCTGTACAGGATCGAAACCCTCTGTCCTTAAAAATGGGACCCTCACAAGAAAAAAAAAAAAATGCTATTAGGGAAAAAAAAAAAAAAAAAAGAAAAAAAAAAAAAAAAAAAAAAAAAAAAAATAATGGGGGGGTTTTTTGTGAAAAAAAAAAAAAAAAAATAAATAAGTAAGGGAAGATATTACAGCAAAAAAAAAAAAAAAAAAAAAAAAAATAAATTAAAAATTAATTTTTATTATAAAAAAAAAAAATATTTTCCTTCTCAAAAAATAAAAAAAAAAAAGGAGGAAAAAAAAAAAAATAAAATAAATCTTTGGATCAGTTTTCAGCCATAAGAGATGCTGTTAGTTTGTTGTATATACTCTGAAAAAAAAAAAAGAAGTAGCTGGATTTATTTTCCTTTTTACATGTTTAATCATTTGGACATTTTCGTAATGATTTTTTTTTTTTTTATTCTGTCAGTGTGACAATATAATATAATATAAAAATAAAATAAGGAGCAGGACTTGGTTTCCTTTATAAATGGTTAATCATTTGGACATTTTGGTAATAAAAAAAATATTCTGTCAGTGTGATAATATAATATAAGATGAACCTTTATTAATCCCCGTAGGGAAATTCAGTTTTACACTCTGTTGTTCACACAGTACATATACATGCGTCAATGGAGAGATGTCAGAGTGAGGGGGCTGCTCCTGACAAGCGCCCAGAGCAGTTGGGGGTTTGGTGCCTTGCTCAGGGACACCTCAGCAGTGCCCAAGAGGTAAACTGGCATCTCTCCAGCAACCAGTTGGTCTTGGTTCATGGGGGACTTGAACCGGTGACCTCCGCCTCCTAACCCAAGTCCTTACGGACTGAGCTACTGCCGCCGAAAACTACACTCCCCGTCAGGGAATCGAACCCCGGTCTTCCGCGTGACTGGCGGAGATACTGTCCACTATACTAACGAGGACTGATATATATATATAATATAATATCATTTAAAAATAAGATAAGGAGCAGGATTTTGTTTCCTTTTTAAATGGTTAATCATTTGGTCAATGCAACATCAGAAAATGCCCTCAGTAATTTAGGTCTCAGGCTGATGCCTTTAAATTGCTATTTTTATAATATTCAGTTTCCTGTGACTGATGGAGGAAGCTCTCAAATGTTTTGCTTGAAAACCAACTCAATCAATTAACCAATCATGAAAATAGCTGCTGATTAAACCAGTTAAACCAGCTCTAGTCATATTTGTTCCATAACTAACTTCATAACTGAAGGAGCTGAGACTGGATTTGACAAATATTTTTATCAGACTGTTTTTTTTAATACTGGTATCTACTTTTAAATATCTAGGATTCTTAAGTGATGACCATTTGTCTTTTAAAAGGAGCACATTCAGTATGTTGTAAAAAAAGAGCTGAAGCTCTTATTAGGACTACGGTAACAAGTCTTGCTTTTGTTTTTGTGTGAAACAGAATCTGGTGGTACCTTTTCACCTGTTATTGACTGGAGATGTGTTGTGTATGAATGCTTCTGCTCAGTGTCTCCACAGGCTTGACAGCATGTACCACAGGTCACTGAGATTTATTACAAACTGTCATTTCTTTTACTCACCATCATGTACTGCACTCTGAAGTGAACTGGTCGTCTTTGTATGCTCGTTGCCTCAGTCATTTTGTATGCATATACCTACAAAAGCATTCTGGGTAGAATTCCTCCTAACTTGTCTTCTCTTTTTATAAGGAAACATGGCGGTCATGATCTCCGTTCTATGGACATTTTGCAATTTGTTGTTCTCAAGGTTCGAACAGAGTTGGGGGGAAAAAAATCTTTTAGGTTTTTGGCACCTGATACTTTGAGTAATTTACAATCCGATCATCTTCAGAATTTAGTTACCTTGAATGAGTTTAATGAAATCACTACAGTCCAGCTTGTCTATGTGCAGGTGTTTCTAATTTATGTGTTCATGTCATTTTACTATAACCGTGTTGCTGCTATCTGGGCCAGGTCTCCCTGGTCCAAGAGAGCTTTGAGCTCAATGGGTCAAACCTGTTTAAATAAAGGCTAAATTCAAATAAATATCAGTCGCATAGACGTGGATCAGTAGGGGCCTACTATGCCCCTAAGGGAAAGTTAAGCTTAAAAGCAGCACGTTCTAACATGTAAAACTGAATGAAACGTCACGCTTTGAACACAAACAAAAAGGCTTCTTTAGGTTAAGGCAACACAACTACAGCCTCTTTAGGTTCAGGCAATGAAACTACAACTTCTGCAGGTTTAGGCAAAGAAAAAACTGTTAAATTTGGCCTAAAATAACTGAGAACTACACATTAATTTCACACAAGATGCAAACTGCGGTCTCTGGGCATCTTCCCTGACCTCCACCCCATATGGATTTTCATGCTATCACAGTAAATGATAAAAGGGACTTGTATTTATTTAGCACTTTACTAGTACTAGTACTAATACTAGTACTAGCTTTACTAATCTTCTGACCACTCAAAGCGCTTTACACTACATTTCAGGATTCCCATTGCTCATAAACTGATGGCCAAGTATGAGAATGAGTATTCAGATGGCAGAGGCCATCATCTAAGTACTAAATTGGGAGCAATGTGGGGTTAAGTGTCTTGCTCAAAAACACGTCGACATGTGACCAGAGCAGGCGGGGATCGAACCAGTGACCTTCTGTTTACTGGATGACCTGCTCTGCCCTCTGAGTCACAGCTCCTGACTTCTTCTGATTAATAATTACTAGTCACTGTCATCTTTTATACCTTCTTTCAATGATCTACAATGTGAGTAGATGATAAAAACCTACTAGTGGGTGCAGTAGGCCCCTATTGACCCACATCTATGGTGCTTATAGCGCATATTTAATAGCCTGACAACAGTCTAATCGGCTGGAACGTGCATGACAGACATGACTACTTCTGCTAACTTATAAAATACTGAAATAAACAACTATTGGTTTTGATCAGGAGCCACATGACAGGAGTCCCAGGAGCCCAGTTAGATGGGTTCCTGGTGCAAAACGCAACCTCTTTTTTTATACAACATTATTTTGTTGTTATTTTGGTTAGTATTTCATATGGCATTTGGTTGCACCGGCAGTGCAAAGACTATAAGTGCTGATAGTTGGTAAACTCATCTGCATGGCTGCCAAGTGTTGGATCTTCCCCCTCAGGGCTTCCCCAGCCAATGCAATTACCCTGATTTTACAGTTAACACTCTTTATTCCGGCTGAATGCACTAATTATATCTAAACAATTTAAATTCCTCATCACATCTAAGTTAAATGGTGAATGCAATGGCCACAAAGAGGGGGTGATGCGCAAATGACATCAAGAGAGAATGCTGAAAGACCATGCAAATGAATGGGATTGTTAGTTAACGCAGGTTTTTAATAAAAATGAAGGAATAACTGGTGTTGGTGGTGCAGAGTCTTACCGATGGTGGAGATGTGAGACGGGTGAAATTCGTTGTCCGTGAATCTGCATAACAAACAGGTTTTCCCAACCCCAGAATCTCCGAGGAGCAGGAGTCGGAAGAGCACATCGTACTGCTTGGCCATGGTGTTGGGTGTTTGGTGTTGAATTAAAACGCTCCAGTCAGTCGGCTAACTCAGAGATGGATGACGGATCCCTCCCCTCCTGAAGCCCATGTCTGCTCAGACAGTCACCATCACCGGCTCCGAGCTGGACGCTGCTTTTTGTTCACTGACGCTGACAAAAACAGGGATGCTCCAGCTTCCCAGCCAGCCTCCTGCTTCCAGTGGGTGCGGTGGACCATCGTCAAGTGACACCTGATGAGAACAGGACACTTCCGGTGGTGCTCTCCAACATAAAAGCTTGAGGCACATCAGGGCGTGTTGATTTCTGTGGCGCAAAGAGGAGGATTGGATAGATGTTTTGGTTGTAAATTCGGTTATAAAAAATATTATTTTCATAATATAATATAAAATAATATAAACATGTGACTAACAATAAAAATAAATGTGATGTTAACAATATAAAACACAAAATATAAAAGTTAATCAAAGAAACCATGAAATAAAATATAAATTATAGCATAATAAAAGTTAATATAATAAAAAAAATGTAATAATATATAATAATAATAAAATAAAAAAAATCTATAAAATATAATAAACTGTAATATAATAATATATAAGTAAAGATATACCGTTATTAGTCCCACAGTGGGTAAATTTGCAGTATACAGTAGCAAAAGGGATAGTCCAAAAACCAGGAGGTGTCTCTAGAAAAACAAAAGCAAGATACAACACTGTCAAAAAAGGGGAAATATTAAAAAAATGAGAACAATATATACAGTACTTTATATACAAATAGAAACTGTATAATATTGACAATAAACAGACTATTATCGTAATTGTACAAGTGGGAAAATAGCTTTAGCATGGTGATTGGACTGTAATTTCACCTGAGAGTATTGCACAGTATGAATGAGAAGTTTACACTTGAGTAGAAGTGATATTGCACAGTCTGTGTAGAGTATAGTGCAGATATGTTCAGTTTTGGTGTATTTGAGGTCCACTTGGAGCAGTGCTGGCTGTGGAGTCTGACAGTAGGAAGGACCGGCCTGCAATAATGCTCCTTCACACACTTTAGGTGGAGTAGCCTGTTGCTGAAGGAGCTCTCCAGTGCAGCACTTTATTTGGCGTGGAGAGGAGGATGCGCTGCTTTGGCTCTATATTTTAGATGTGGAGGGGAGGTTGTGTTGCTGGCTCTATCTGTTTGGTGACGCCGGGAAGCTGACTGACATTATTCTGGATCCACTTTCTCACACAATTATGTTGACCTTATATGCATGAACTTTTGTCACATAAGTTTCCGATGTTGTATTTTCATTATGTTGTTACTCTGTATACAAGACATCTATTGCACATCTACCAATCCTTGAAGGGGGATCGCTGTTGCTCTTCCACAAGTTTCTTCCATTTTTTTCCCAGCTAAAAGGCTTTTCTTTTTGGCTGGGGAGTTTTTCCTTATCCAATGAGAGGTTTGCAGTGTAGAGGACAGAGGGTGTAGTATCCTGTACACATTATAAAGCCCCCTGAGGCAAAATTGTGATTTGTGATTATGAGCTATACAAAAATAAATTGACTTGAGTAATTCAGTCTTAAACCACGCAACAATCAAACTAGAGGAGTTTATTTATCAAATATGTAATAAATGCTTTATCAAAATAAAAATATGTATTTGTGTTGTTTCTTCAAAACTACTATTTTGAAGGCTAAACTACACCACTTCCGGTGCTGGGTTGTTTGAAGCTCACTTCATGCAGATCAATGGCAGAAATAAAGCGCGCGGTAGCATTGCTGCTTTCGACATCCCCACCAGTGATAGAGAAGGACTTAAATAAACTAGTGAAAATATATTTACTCGCCAGTTAAGTCGTAGTTTACTATAAAACTCACTGTCAAACACTTTTACAAGAGGCTGCGTGTATATCAGTGAATCGCAGTGAACGGGGAGATGTTTGTCCCCTCGGAGACGCCGTAGCGGGTGTGCGCGCAGTTTCCGCCCACTCCAACCTCAGCCGGAAGTGAGTGTAGTCCGCTCAGAAACTATAAGCGAACTATCAAAACAAACTAACGGCATCGGGTCACTTCCAGCATCCCTCCATCTAACGGGTCCCATCATCATCATGGACGGTGTACCGACGCCTCTGCGGTGCTTCAGTGAGTGCCAGTCCGCAGAAGGTTTCGTGGATGACGGGGTGGAAACGGTGACTTCAGTGGAGCAGGTGAGCGGAGGCACAGATTAGCTTCTTTAGGAGATGCGGCTAAATGCTACAATGCTGCTGCTAGTGAGCTGCAGCTCTCCACTCTGGATGGAGGCGCGTCAGGGACAGTGTGACAGAAATTCAACTCTAACAACACTTCATATTTGTTCCCATGAATCGGCCCATAGATTAGAAGAATGGTCGGGAAGCGATTAGCGTTTATTCGCTAGCTAGTTAGCAAACTATTGCTTTTTAGGTAGCTAGCATTAGACGTTACCATAATGAGATTAAGTATATATTAAGTGAGCTAAGTAACTTAAATAGTTACACGCTAAGCCTGGGTTGGTACGACGCCGCCCATGTACATTTATTTAGACTGTTAGAGTAAAAGCTCCATATTAACTAGCTGCATTATAGTATTGATTTACAGTTAGTGTGTGGTTAAATCCATTGAGGGCTGTAGCAGTTAATTTAGAGACCATAAAAGAATAGTGACCCTCTTTGGTCATATGTGCTGCCATGGACCCCAATGAGTTGTCCAACTGAGAGCCTGACTGATAAATTTGCAGGGATATTATCAGCTAATATTAGCTAGACATAGGCATATATGATTTTGTTGTTAACTTTTAAATCTACAGTGCATGCTTGTCAACACTGACATTTTGTATGACACCAATGTTAAAGTGCTGAGGTTAGCTCACCAACTAATTTTCGTCCAGCAGCTGATAAGCAGTGCGGTAATTTAGAAACAGGGTCACCATTGTGTAGTTTATCCATCAGAGAGCAATGACGCGCTTATCTTTCAACTGTAAAATGTCACGTCCAGTACATATTTAGGTCCCAGTTCTTAAGTGGTAAATAATTTCATCTTTATATCAAGCAGTATTATGGATTCACCCCATTCCACATTGACTCATTTATGTGGCACCCTAAAACCACAGACTACAGGTTCAGACGCTGTGAGACTTGGACTGCTTTTTTGTTATTTCCGCATATGCAAGGAGACTTATATACAGGGTAACGTTTCACAGGGACCACAGTGTCACATAAAACATGGAATAAAGAAAATAGCAAATAATGCATAATACTGAGGACATCATACAGAAATTGAAGATGCAGATACAGAACTCTATGCAACTGTACACATTAAACATTATATATAAAATACTTTTGCGGTTAAAACACTTCACTCAGGCTTGAACAGGGTGGTTGCTGTTAAATAAGAAACTACGGTGCAAGAGTGGCTCACAACTTACTACTGCTGACAACGTGTCGGACCACAACACAACAGGATAGACAAAACTAACAAATTCAAACAAAAGAAATATGACACCAACGCAGCAGCTCACTGGCTGCAAAATAAATAAAACCATAATTAATCCTATGTAACAACTCCTCACAATAAAACAGAAGCAAAGAAAACTACTAGAACAGCTACCCTTGTTGACCACTGCTCTGAAAGCTCCTCGCAGCCACATCAGGGTGAGATAGCTCCCTGACACTGAGCTCACCTATGAACAAAACTGATCATTTCAGTCCTTGCCAAAACGACAGAACCACTACCGCACATCAAATAGTTTACTCACAATTGAAGCAAGAAATGTCCGTAGTTAACTTCAAGTCAATGTGCAGCTCCCTCTGCCTCACACACAAAGGAGACAGATGCCAGACTCCCAGCCAGGTGCCTTTAATCCCCTAATCACTGCCAGTGCACCACGGTACAGGTCCGGCCAGAACAACCATCCAACAACTTCAGTTCCACCTGGCTACCTCTGATTTTGTTCTTAACTTTTTTTTTTTTATCTGTTTTATCTATCAATGTGTGTTCGTCTACTCGTCAGCATCGACATTCTAAATGTTAAAGTGCTGAGTTTAGTTCAACAGCTAATTTGCATCCATCAGCTGATAAATAGCAAGAAACTGCCAAAGATAAGTGTGATGACCTACAGTAATTTAGAAACAGGGTCACCACTGTATATTTTGTCCAACAGAGAGCTCTGACATGCTTATCTCTCAACTGTAAAATATCATGTCCAGTACATATCTAGGTCACAGCAAACCATATTATTTTTCATCCTTACATATCAAGTATTTTGGATTTTTTCCCCCATTTCAAATTTACTCATTTACACTAAATCCTATTAGTACACCTTCATTTTCATATATATGTGAAAATGTGTGTATATTTATATATAATGTATAAATCCCAAACTGGCCCATAATATAAGGAACAATCCCTTGACATTATTCATATTCAGCATGAATTATTATTCGTTGTTCTCTGATGGATATCACTGTTTGTTGTTTGTTGCATGTGTAGGTGTGTGTATGTGTGTTCAGTAGCATGTCAGTGACACGGAAATGAGGGAGATGGAGACAGACAGACAGACACACACACAGACAGAAACAGACAGACAGACAGACAGACAGAAGAACATGCCGGCCTGTCGCGTCACCCTGCAAAACTTTGAATACCTTTGAATATTTCTCACCGAAGCTTAGAAGCCCAAAGATGGTATGCGGGACAGCCCTAGTGTAAATAAACTCTACCTCTGGTCAGCATTTGGCTAATGATAATGATCAGCTGATGAAAGGCTGATTTTGTTGTTAGTATTCTTTAGCTCACGATGACCTTCATAATGACTGTTTACACTCACTTTCCTGCCCTTTCTTTTCAACTAGAAAAAAGTGGAGCGCAGCATTGAAGAAGTCATCAGTGTTTACAAGCAAATACACAGCTTACCACAGTAAGTATCCCGAGAGGAAATGAGTTGTGCTAGCTGCTACGGCTGATGAGCTGTTTCTTAAATAAAAACTAAATTAAGATCCAACAAATAACCAGTGGTGGTGGGCCTTTACACACAGCATTTAAAAAAATACTTATTTTCTTACTGTAATAAAGCTTAAAACGAGCCAACTACTTGATCATAGTGAATAATTTCAGTTGCAGTGCTTTTCCTTTAGTTCTAAGTTGTTTTCACATCAGTGGTTGTGATCACATTGCTTAGTGCTTACAGACATTCACCCGGCATCTGACAAGAAAAGCTATTCCAGAAAAAACTCTGCCCTGCAGACATTATGGTCACTTGACATTTGTCTCAGCTGTCAAAAGATGACACAATGTGAACAAAAATCTGACTAAATATGTGCATTATATTATTATTCTTTAAAGGACTGGCAAAATATTTGATACTCTGAAACGTGAAGCATAAATGAGTCACGCATTGTTTAAAAAGGCAGTCTGCTGCATTGATTTTAGTACTTTCTCTTAACTGTACACTGTGGTGATAGGAACGCTAAATCTGTGGTGTACTCATAAGAGAGGAGTTAGGTCGGATATTAGTACATTAGATCTGTGAAATCAGAACACAACTCAGTATATCATAGAAGACTTTGCAGTATATAAAAGTGTAATCTAGAAAAACACATTTTCAAACCTACAGAAACAAATTAGTCATGATGATCATCTATTCACAGGACTCATAATATTCAATACATTTACTGTCGTTATGAGACATTTCCCAGATCGCTGCTCATTGGCTGTGGCTGTTTTTGATCCCAGACACCTGCCGTGTGCCTGTAGAGAAGGCGGCTGCTGCTGCTGCTGCTGTACGGTGATGTGTGATGGCTGTTATCTAAACGGTGTGTTGATCAGCCCACATACTTTGCTCCTGCTATCAGCTGTCATCAGTCCCCCTCTTAATGGGGTGACTCATCTCATTTCCATGACAACTGCGCAGACCTGAATGTCACCGGCATTGCAGCAGATGGGGAAATGTACGACAGGAAAATGAGCGGTATTCATCAGTAGAGGTCACGCATTTGTTTAGTTGTGATCATCTGATCATCAACACAACACAAGGTTGGTTTTCAGCATCTGATAAAAGTTGAGGGAGGCTTTGAGGTTAATTGCAGTCGTCTCTCATTAAAGGAAGGTGTCCGGGCTTTGCTTACCATGATTATACCAGTATATACTTTCTGAAATTGATGCTGATATTTAATATTTTTCCACCCACATCTGCCAGATCAAATTTGGATTTTTGTTAGAATCTTTTATAAACAAACACTGATGCAAAGCATCTTTGCTCATTTAATTCAAGTGGTTTTAAAGCACTTTTTTGTGCCCTTTTTATTAAATATCGTGAAATCCTTTAGAAAGAACAAGCACTTAATTTTTATTGTATTTAAAGTAATTGTAACACTCCACTTAAACACCTGGATATTTACAGGCTCTGCCTTCCTACATGCTAATGAATACAGAGCATACTGTACGTTAGTGTTGACTGTTGCTGTTAATAAAAGAATAACACAAGAATAAAAATTAGACTTTTTTGTGAATTTCTTATCGGGGGCGTAGCCAGGAATTTAGAAACACTGAAGTCAGGAATCCAACTTCCTCCCCTGCAACTCCACCTCCATCAAAAATGTTTGACCAGATGCCAAAAAATCATAGAATATGATAATATATTCACACTGCCATCAATATCATTTCAGAAAGTCTCTCCATTTTGTTTTGATTTAGCTTTTTTTCCAACCTAAAAATAGTTAAATATACTAACTCTTAAAGAATAATAATAACAATAATAATCATGATAATAATAATAAATATATTTAGTACAGCACATTTTTATAGGACATTAAAAAGATAAAAAAAATATAAAAAATAACTAAATAAAAAATGATTAAAAAATATTAGAAAATAATTAAAAAGATGAAACCATAAAACAATAAAAACAATAAATAAACACTGATGTTAAAACCCCAAAATTACAACACTGGGTGACACAACTAGTTTGAATAAGTGACTCTAAAGAAAATCAGAATTGGAGCTTTAAAACACGCTGTGGTTAATGTGTGTGATTGTAAAATGGAAACTTCTCCTCAGGTTGTTAAATTACCAGAAACGCCACAGAGGACGCGCCCTTGCTGTTGGTCAGTAGCAGGTACATCCCTGTGTATTACACACAAAAGTCAGCAAATTTGCGAGTGCATTATCAGCCAAATATACAACTAAAACCAACACGAGATGCAAACAAATCTTGTATTTGAATAGAAGTTGAGCTGGTTAGATGTGTTTTATTATGCAGCCTGATACATCAGAGCATTTGCTCTCTCTCTCTCTCCTCTTTCAGATGTTAGTTCTGCTCAACTTGAGGCTGAAATTATAGGTTTAATTTACTTGCACACTCGCCTGTAGCCTTTAAACAGTGAGAGCTGAAACCCTGTCTGATGTTAGAGCAGAGTCGTGGTGGGCGGACCGGCTTTTAGCTGCTTAGCTTTGGTCCAGTTCTCCCCTCTGACTGTTGCAGTGTTGCTGCTGTGGAACCTTGGGCAGCGATCTGTGACTAACCTTGTGTAGGTAGAGCGTAATTACAGTCGTCGTAGCAAACACTGCGTGAACAGGACTGGGCTGGCGGTGAGGAGGGAGGGAGGGTCAGCTGACATACACTTGTGTGTGTGAGGAGCTACAGATTCAAATGAAAGTTGCACACTGACATTAAAACAATAATAATAATAATAAAAACAGCCCCCCCTCCTGGGATTAATCATATTATTTTATTTTGATAATTATTTTTATGGCTACTGTAGCACCCAATAATGTAATCTCCTGAAAATGTTATGAAATTTGCATTTAATCTTATTGTAAATGTAATAAAACCCACCCTGACTGGTATTGTTATAAGATTTTTACAATGTACAAGGTAATTTATTACATTACTGAGAATTTATTCAATTTTCAGGTGGGTCTTTTGTTTCCCAGAACCTCTAAATGATTAAATCTGTTCCTGTGTACTCTCTACCGCATGATATTAAAAACATGTGGTCTAGGCTATTGCAGCGCTGCACCAGTACGTGGTGTGATTGAATTAATTCCAACAGCATATTCAACAGTCAGCATTTTTGCACTCAGCACTTGTGCTATTTTCCCGTATGTACTTGCCAAAATATTTGAGGAGACAAATTTGCTTTTTACATTATTATAGTATCCATCAGAAATGAATACATCACCACATCACCAAAGAGGGAGACCCACCTAATTATAGTATTGTTTTTTTTAATTATATTTTCAGTGAAGTTAAGTGCAAATTTGATCACATTTTCGGGGAATGATTGGATTATTGGTGCTACAGGGACAAGTGGTGTATATATCATGGACTAATGCCTCATACCACAGCGTTAATAGCCCAAGCTAGTTCTAGTCCCTAGATGGGCCTTAATGCAAATACACAAAACCCACCAAAATGTGCACATTTTTTTTTTTTTACATATTTACATTGGTAAATAAATACTTTGATACCTGAAAGTAAAAAGTCAGTTCAGTCATGTGTTTGTTCACCTGGCCATTATGCTGCTTTCTTTATTGTTCTTAGTGAAGACAAACCAAAATACTCCCCTGCTAGGCCAAAATACCTTTGATATATAGTTAAATAAATAAAATAAATGCTGGTAATCTAAAATAAATGTATTAATCTGTTTCTCTCTGATTAGTTTTTAATGTGTGTTTGAATTTTCCAAAAATATTTACAGATACAATCCTGTATTTTTTTTTATTATTATTTTTTATTTTATTTATTTATTATTTTTTAAATTAAAATAAAAAGATTTGAGCAGAGGGAACCCCAACAGATTGTTTGAAACAAAAAAAAAACATTTTTCATTTTGTGTCACGACTTGAGGTTACATGTGATAGCGAAAATCGTAGACACAAGCACCGTCTTTCTGTTCACTGTTTCTCAGGTGTCTGTTTTAACGTTCTCTTCTAACGTTCTGTCCTGTGTTTGGTCTTCAGGCCAACATTGTTGCGGGAGCAACACTACCAGTATCTCAGGAAGGGCTTACGTCACTTATCAGATGCTTATGAGGTACAGTATCACGCGTGCTGAAACATCTTTAAAGGCTGTTTAAGTGAATGTTGAATCTAATGTTTGACAGAATCCTTCCTTGACGTCTGGACAGTCACACTTGCTGCATTTGGATAATTTGCTCTCTCTGCTTTAAATAGAAACAAGACTATTGTATTCACTTTGCAAAGAAAAAAATGTGCTTATCTGCTCCCGGGAAGGTCACCTCACTTTGTAGAGTTTGTTAGCCGTTCTCTAGAGAGAGAAAGGCGTTTGTTGTTCGCCCGGCCTCCAGCTCAGTATCACACTGATTTGACCTCAGACTTGATCATTTCACTGTGATTCACTGTGGTCTTTTTGTGCTGCTACGCTGGAGTATTTATATGTTCAATTAAACATTGCAGTGAAGCTGAGTCATGCTATGATATAATAAAAACAGTACTTAAGATGTCTGTGCTGTTTGATTATAGTATATTTACCAACTAACAGAGTTTTCCGCGTCTGTCAGCTCGATCATTTTCCTCCTAAAGGTTCAGCCGCCGCCGCTCTGTTTACTATCTCGTCTGTTTCTGTAATTGGTCATCTGATGCCCGTCTCATCATGTGATGTGTGTGTGTTCATGTGCTGGTAGTGTCTGGATGCTAGCAGACCGTGGCTTTGCTTCTGGATTCTTCACAGTCTGGAGTTACTAGAGGAGCCCATTCCTGCTGTTGTCGCTGCTGAGTGAGTCCCACACACACACACACACACACACACACACACACACACACACACACACACACACACACACACACACACACACACACACACACACACACGACATTACAACTAGACTGCTACAGAGGGGCTCTGCCAAAGACTCTTTTATTATTTATTACCGTTGCGTAGTTGTCATAATTACTAGAGTAGAGCACATGCTGCTGCAATGCAAACATCTTTAGAATTAACTGCAGTTGCTTCACATAAATGTTCTCATTGCAACCATAGTAGGAGGTTTATTGCATCATACCATAAAAATAAATAGTGCAAGTAATCAGAGGTGTGGACTCGAGTCACAAATTTGATAATTTTAGACTTGATAAAAAGCTTCCCCTAAGACCAGAGATTAAAAAATGAAAATGAATTAAGATGATCAGCTACCTGGTTGAGCCTCCGACAGCGTCAGATGTTGGGTTTATTTACTTTTTGAGAGCTCCATTATCTGAACTGCACAAACTTAATTTCTATCTTTTGCTGTTTTTCTTACTGAATCCCCAAAAAGTTCAGTTTTTCTGGTTGAATGCCAGACTCTTTTACTGGGACTTGCATTTGATGATCTTACACTTTATTCCCCAGATCCACTTTGTTTGAACCAATCTGACAGCAGCCAATCAAGTTGCAGCAGAAAACCATGAAGAAATAACATTACGTTACTGAGCGCAAGATAATCTGTTTTTAAAATGACTTGAGAGACTCCGAGTTTAGGACGAGTGCAAAGACTTGAGATTTACAGTGACTAGTTCCCTCCTCTTCCCCTACACACATGGACTTGTAAAACGCAATATTTACACCAGTCCAAGTTATGTTGAAGTGATAACATTTGTTTCCAACATGGTCCCAAGACGTTAAAAGTTATGTAACAACAGAGTCTGAATCTTGCTAAATCTATCACATCAAAAGCGTTTCCTACTCGCTGGGCGAACAGATGAACAGAAAAGAGATGCGTTGAGGCGTTGTGGTGGAGACCTCCACATACTCTCATTAAATCCCACTGGTTATCCATTTATCTTGATGCTGTGAGTATGAAACTTTCAGGAGCAAGGATGCATGGTGCTCAAGAGAAATCTATCTTATCCTGGATCCTAAAATCCAAGAATTTATGTCACCTTTTTCTTTCTTCTTAATTTTTTTGTTTTATTTATTTTTTTTATTATTTTTTTCAGGTTTGTGGGGAGTATTTACTATCATCATTAGTAATGATGTACCAATTAAACTTTTCTTTTGAATAATGTGCCCTTTTAATGTTTCCCAGTGCATATCTTTAAAATCAATAATACAAAATAAATAAAAACAGCCACAGAATAACAGAATAATGACACACATAAGTGATACATAAACCTGCCACCTTATTTTGTCAAAAAGCTTTCACCTTACCACTGAACGTCACTCTTATTTCTGTCAACTTTGCATTAAATGGAAGGTAAAGTGCTCTCCAGCACATAGCCGGCATATAAAAGAGCTCCATCATTTATTGGAGGCATTATACAGTATCATGAACACACACTGGCCCTTTTGTTCTTGTCAAAAATACCTCTGCAGCGATAAATCAGCATATGCCACAAAAGAACTTCTGGCACATAATTTTATAAACAAAGAGCTTTGTCTTCTCTCTGATGCTCTAAAAATAAAATATGCATCTTTTTATAATCCTCCCACCACAAGAAATCACCAGAGATGGAGAGGACATTTTTACTGAAAAAATAAACCCTTAAATTATCATATAATGAGCCAATTTTCCAGTGCAGCATTAATACTAGTCAGTGAGTATGAAATCATTTTTTTTTGCCATTGTGGTTCCCATAAATAACAAAACATCTAAATTCTTGTCCATAATCGAATAGTAATTAATATGTTTGTTGATGTAAGAGGAAGTTGTTTTCCTCTAATCATCATGACTGGTAATTGTGATGAATCTAATGACAGTATTGAGCAGAACAACCATTTTAGACGCTGTTGGCATAATTGCCACCAAAATGTCATCTGATTAAATTACCGCCAATCGAAAGTAACACTCAGCAAACCCCCGTAGCCATGCCAGGCTGCCAGCCCACACTCTCATTATTACTGCGAGGCGTGCCAACACACCGGCTGGCACTGCCCAGTGCCAACGTGACGCCCTCGTTCTCTCACACACACTCAGGCCCTGTTCGAGGATTTACAACAATGCAACCTACAACAGATTGCTTACTCCGTCCCATGAAGTGCGACTGTTCTCAGGTCAGCATTAGTTGGCCAAAGTTAATGTAGGTTTCCCTTCCAACTCAGTTGGCTCGCGGGCATGCTCACAGTTTTGTGAATCCTCTCCATGGCGGAGGATGAAGAGGACGTTCACGTCAGCTGGAGAGAACCGAGCCAGAGGCGCTCGCTTTACACTGCTGAAGCTCTGAAGGCCTGAGATGTGAAAATGCAGCTCTGGTGATCTAGTGGTTTGTTTTAATGTGTGAGAAAAGTGGTTTGTCCAAGTGATGTTATTAGAAGCCAAGTGTTTGCATTTGTTTTTGAATCTTAAAGGAACATTTCTTGTCCATATGGTGTCCTTTTAACCATCACCTGGCTTCAGACTAGAGCTATCAATCGATTCAAATATCTAATCATGATTAAACGCAAATGAATCATGCATTTTTTTATCTGTTCAAAATATACCTTGAAAGAGAGCTGTCAAGTATTGAATACTCTTATCAACATGGGAGTGGACAACTATGCTTGTTTTATGCAAATGCATGTATATATTTATTATTGGAAATCAATGAACAACACAAAAAACCACAAATATTATCCCTCACAGGTTCTACATTTAGCATAAAAAATATGCTTAAATCATAACATGGTAAACTGCAGCCCAACAGGCAACAACAGCTGTCAGTGTGTCAGTGTGCTGACTTGAATATGACTTGATCCAAACTGCATGTGATTATATAAAGTGTCTGTAAAGGGGAGACTCGTGGTTACCCACAGAACCCTTTTTCTACATAACTTCAGGTCAGAGGTCAAGGGTCCCCTTTGAAAATGGACATGATGGTTTTTCCTTGCAAAAATTTAGTGCAAGTTTAGAGCATTCTTTAGCCTCCTTTTTGACAAGCTAGTATAACATGGTTGGCACCGATGGATTCTTTAGGGTTTCTAGTTTCATATGAGCCCACTATGACCTCAGAAAGATCGATTTGCGTTAGTGTGACAAAGAAATTAACGGCACATTCACACTGAACTCTGTCCTGTACCACCAATTTTTAGTCCACCATTTAATGCTTCCATCTTCAACCCATAAATCTCCATTTATTACAGTTACATAATCAGTGCAGATGCAGTAATTGAATATGCAAGAAAGACTTAAAGTGTAGAAAGTGTAGTAACATTCGGTTGTCCATTGTAGTGTTTAGAAGTACAGTTGGTCCTAACATCCTGATCTTCTTCTGTCTCTCCAGTGTGTGTAAGTTCCTGGCTCGCTGTCAGAGCGCTACAGGCGGTTTCGCCGGAGGACCAGGACAACACGCCCACCTCGCACCTACCTACGCCGCCGTCAACGCCCTCTGCATCATTGGCACAGAAGAGGCCTATAATATTATAAACAGGTACACTGTCCTCACTGTTTTAATACAACAATAACAATGATAAAAAACACATACAAGGCTTTATTAAAGCAGACTTGGTTCATAGTTAGCTGACTGTTTTACAATAATACTTCTTCATACTTGGGTGCTTCTTCTGTAGATATTTTAATGTAAAAATGCAGCTCAGTGGCAGTAGCAAAAAGCAAAAACTGAGACTCAGAAAAGACACTTTTATCTATAAGAAGCTGAATTCAGCACATATTTAGAGGAGGACTTGTGCTTTATACTTGATGTATGCACAATTTACTGACATCAGTGTTAGTTTTGGAGCTATTTTTTTAGTCTTTTTTAAGAAGAAAATACTGGATCAGATTTTTTATTATGCTTTTATGGTTTTAGTCGCCAAAACTCATTACATTGTAGCCAATGTTAGTCATTACTTTAAGTCAAAATGTTTTCCCTCTCCATATTTTTATTAAAAATGTCCCTTTTTCGTCATCAGATTATATTGACGGTGCCGCGTCATCGCGTCTTAGTCATGAAAAAGAAGGTCATAGGAAATATATTTTGTGCGTTTTTCGTTTTTAAACTAACACCGACTGACATAATTTTGGGTGATTTCTGGCTGATGAAGTCTGTCTGTCTGCAGAGAAATCCAAACAGATCAGCAGCTCTGATGTTGAGCTCGCATTTTGTTGGTTTTCTATCCTAAGACTCAAAGGTTCACATGCCGAGATCAGCAATTTGTCATGATGACTGTTGG
The DNA here is from genome assembly GCA_947000775.1 of Pterois miles. Classification (NCBI taxonomy): domain Eukaryota; kingdom Metazoa; phylum Chordata; class Actinopteri; order Perciformes; family Scorpaenidae; genus Pterois; species Pterois miles. Next base: position 8,079,236 of record CAMQGK010000634.1, read on the forward strand.
AGAGAGATAACTCTGAGCACCACGATGTACTAAAGATAGTAGAATACACACAACACTGTATATACTGTATGTCAAATCACCTCAAGGGTGTTTTGAACTGAAGTCACAGGCAGTCTGAATGAAAGGGCTTCAGTTTATAAGATAGGCATATTCACATCTCAAAGCTTTTAATCAGTGGCTGAATGTGCAAGGTTCTTTATTTGTCAATTCTAGTAAAGAAATCATTGGCGATGAAAATCTTCGGTCTCAGGCTCCTTCAGCAATACTAATACTTTACTAAAAATATGTTTATAGAAAAGAGGAAATTGTACAAGTAGATGTAAAAGCAAAATGATAAACTAAGGCTTAAAATAGATAAATGTATGTAAATATAAGCTAGTGATGTAATAGTAGTATGTAGTAGGCAGACTGGATATCATGTTACTGGAAGAGTAATGGTAACAATAGAGTCTAGAGTTAAAATATTTTGACAAGGGCTGTCAGTCGATTAAAATATTTAACTGCGTTTAATCACAAATTAATCACACATTTTTTTATGCGTTCAAAATGTACCTTAATGGGAGATTTGTCATGTATTTAATACGCTTATGAACATGGGAATTGACAAATATTCTGCTTTATTCAAATGTGTTATATATATATATATATATATATATATATATATATATATATATATATATATATATATATATATATATATATATATATATATATATATATATATATATATATATATATATTATTGGAAGTCAATTAATGACACAAAACGATGGCAAATATTGTCCAGAAACCCTCACAGTTTCGGCATTTAGCATAAAAAATCTGCTCCAATCATAACATGGCAAACTGCAGCCCAACAGGCAACAACAGCTGTCAGCGTGCTGACTGTTCTGGAAACAGCATGTTATACTAGTAGTACGTACTGATTTGGCCAATATGTAGTATATGAACAAAAGCAAAATCAGCAATATGCCAAAAACACCTGGATGCGTACTGATTCAGAGAAAATCTGCAGTATGCATTGGACCAGTCTCTCTCTCCTATTGTATCCTTCCATTTTCAAAAACCGGAAACCAGCGACCTCAGCCTCGCGTACTACAAAATAAATCGATTTACCTTCCATACTACATACGAATGCAGTATGCAATATGTACTGTATACTGCATTATACGGCAGGCAGTTTAGAAAACAGCCTAGCCTCAGCTTGCATGTGATTATCGTAAAGTGGGCATGTCTGTAAAGGGGAGACTCGTGGGTACCATAGATCCCATTTACATTCACATATCTAGAGGTCAGAGGTCAAGTTGCCTGTTTGAAAGTGGCCAAGACAGTTTTTCCTCACCAAAATTTAGTGCAAGTTTGGAGCAATAAAAGATTGATTGCATGTAAAAACAATTTTGCATTAACTAGTTATTATTGGGTTAACACTGACAGCACTTATTTTAACTTTTTGCCGTCCTCCGTGATGGAGTTTATGTCCGGATGTCGTGTTGCTCCCTCACACTGAAGATGTCAAAGTTCACAGCAGACTATTAAGATAAAGCTGCATTTTATAGCTACATGAATCACTAGAATTACATGAAATAGTTGACACAATAATTTTATTACAGATATTTTATCACCATAGCAACATGCCGCCATACGTGTTTCGATTTGCCGTTCTGCCATTTGATCAGCGTCCTCCTGTGCCGTGCGGCGGGTGTGTATGTGAATGCAGCGTTACAGTAGATTTCAGCGTGCCAACTCTTTATTGCTGCTTTATTAAATTTACAGTACTAAGGCTGTTCCACTTGTCTTCCACCCCCTCCCTTTCTGGTCTTCTCCGCTTTATCCATTACCTCCCCTCCTGCTCCTTTTCTTGTCACCATATATCTCCTCTTCCTCTCTCCTCCTGTGCTGACCCTCCCCAGGGAGAAGCTGTTAGATTTCCTACTGTCAGTGAAGCAGCCAGATGGCTCGTTCGTGATGCACGTCGGAGGGGAGGTGGATGTCAGGTGAGAGATAACGCTGCCTCCTCCACCCTCTGCTCTCGCTCTCTCTGTTCCGCCACCATGTTGTTAGTTATTGTGAATTTGCTGTGTGACAGACAACACATTTAGTGTTTTCACCAAATAAGTAGGGCTTTTTTTTTTTTTTTTTTTTTTTTTTTCTAAAAAAGCACGTCTCCCTTTCCTTTATGTTTTTGATGCTCGTTGTTCCCCTTTGGTGCTGATAGAAAAGAGGAGAAATACCCACATCTCTCTTGCGTAAGAGTGGATTTATGTTATTTGAGTTACTGTGTGTGTGTTTCTCTCTTTGAATGTGCGGCAGTGGATTTTTTAATAAGCAGCTTTGAGGTTTTCTGTTTCAACAGAGCCTCAAAAGTCAGTTAGTTTTTTTTTTTTTTTTTCCTCTCTCTCAGTGGAGGCTGTTATCTGTTGCCAACCAATTCATGTTCCGCTATCATTATGTGTTATTCAAACTCTTTTCCTCTCTTCCTCCTGTGAAAACCACATATTGTAGCTGTTCACGAAATAAGAAAAGCAGCCTTGTTTTCGTTTCCAGTGGTGGTTTTAAAGGGTTTCATTAGCCTGAGAAGCAGGAGGATTTGCACAAACCCACTTTTCATTTAAAGATAAGTCCAGTGATATTTTATATTTTTCTTATTGCCAATAAATCCCATTAAAAGACCAAAAGCAACAATGAAGTGATCCTACCAACGAGGAATGAAATTCTCCGTCGACTAATCGATTAGTTGATTTAAATCAACAAATCTGTGTGTTTCACCACAAGAAATGTCATTCAGCATGAAAAAAGCTTTAAAAAACGCTGAGTCAATTAAAAATAATGTGTGTGTATCTAAAACCTGTACCACAGAATTAAAAACCCATGTTCCTTCATTACATGAACACTGTAGATTATTTAAGTTAGTCGCTCATACAGTGCAGCTTTAAATACTCACTAGTAGAGCACTAAATGTGTATTAATCCACAGATGAAAATATACAGTATTTACTGCTGTTTGAGTTAAGTTTGCTTAAAAACTACATTGTCCAATTGTTTTAAAAATTAAACTATTTGTAACCTATTTTCATTTTAAAAACAACAATACATTTTCAGTATGAACAAATGGTCCACATACGGTTTAGGAAAGAGTCTGACGACTTTCTGCTCTTCAAAACACTGACTAATTATGAGAAACGTGACGTAGTGTATCTCGACATACACATTTGCAGGGCTGCAACAAATGATTTTCATTGTCAATTAATCTGTCAATGATTTTCTCGCTAAATCTATTACAGTCTCTAAAATGTTGATCAATGTTTCCCAAAGCCCAAGATGACGTCCTCAAATGTCTTGTTTTGTTACAAAGGTCAAAAATAGTCAGTTTACTTCACATTTAAGAAGCTGCAATCAGAGAATTTTGACCTTTTTTGCTTAAAAAATGACTCAACTGATTATCAAAATAGTTGCAAATTAATGTAGTAGTTTTCAATTAAGTCATGTCAATTTATTTCTGTATAGTCCAAAATCAAAACTAACAATTTTGCCTCGGGGGGCTTTACAAACTGTACAAGATACGACACCCCCTTACAGCGTGACCCTTATTAGATAAGGAAAAACTCCCCAACCAAAAAAAAACCTTTTTAAAAAATGGAGGAAATCTCAGGAAGAGCAACAGAGGAGGGATCCCCCTCCAGGATGGACAGATGTGCAGTAGATGTTGTGTGTACAGAGTAACAACATAATAACAACACAACATAGACAATCCATCCATCCATTCATCGTCAACCGCTTATCCCGTTAGGGGTCGCGGGGGGGCTGGAGCCAATCCCAGCTGGCATTGGGCGAAGGCGGGGTTCACCCTGGACAGGTCGCCAGTCCATCGCAGACAACATAGAGACAGACAACATAGAGACAGACAACATAGAGACTGACAACATATAGACAGACAACATATAGACAGACAACATAGAGACAGACAACATAGAGACAGACAACATAGAGACAGACAACATAGAGACAGACAACATATAGACAGACAATCATTCACACTCACATCCACACCTACGAGACATTTAGAGTCATCAATTAACCTAAACCGCATGTCTTTGTACTGTGGGAGGAAGCCGGAGTACCTGGAGAAAACCCACACAAACATGAAGAAAACATGCAAACTCCACACAGAAGAGTCCCAAGCCGGAATCAAACCTGCGACCCTCTTGCTGTGAGGCGACAGCGCTAACCCACCAAGCACCACCGTGCAGCCCACATAGACAATCCACATGACAAAAATAATACATATAATGTGAACATAATAGTTCCAGATCCAGAATGATGTCAATCAGTTTCCCGGCGTCGCCAAATAGATACAGCCAGAGCAACAATTAATCAATGCAGCTCTGCACATATGTGATATGGCTCGCTCACTGGCAATGAAGTCACTTTTTCAAAAGATAATTCAAGTGTAATTTTAACTTTTTAATATCTACAAATGTCCTGAAGAGGCTGAAACCAATACCCATAATATTGTGTCTCCACATTAAAACTGCAGGGAGGGATAAACAGCAGTAGTGGTCGAGGGATTTCCCGATAATAATGAAAAGATATGTTATTAGTTCTTCTGTCTCTTGACAGCAGAGGAAAATAAATACATATATACCAAGATGTTACAGCATGACGGGCTAACACAAGAAGCATAATGGATGTTTCTGTTTGTTTGTCTAAAAATACAAAGCTGTGGATGATACTGTGTGAGTGTAGGAAGAGCAGACTTCCTCCTCACCCACATCTCTCTTGATCCATGTCAGCCTGTTTCTCCCTTTTTATAGGAGCGCGTATTGTGCAGCTTCTGTAGCGTCGCTCACAAACATCCTCACACCTAAACTGTTTGAGGACACAATCAACTGGATCCTCAGGTACAACATACCACCACAGTGGGCTGTTATTGGGTTATTAATTTGTGCCTCCATAATCCAGCGAGTGTTTTATCGTGTGTTGTATTTCCTGTGTCTCCAGTTGTCAGAACTGGGAGGGCGGTCTGAGTGGCGTGCCGGGTTTGGAGGCCCACGGCGGATACACGTTCTGTGGCACAGCCGCCCTCGTCATCCTGGGCAAAGAGCACATGCTGGATCTCAAAGCGCTGCTGGTGAGAAACTCCTGTTAGGGCTGCTTATCATTTTCATTGCTGTTAAAGTTTATTTTCTTGATCAATTGATTTCTTGATTGGTCTATAAAATGTGGATCAGTGTTTCCCAAAGCCCAAGATGACCTCCACAACTCAACGATATTCAGTTTACTGTCATAGAGGAGTAAAGAAACCAGAAAATATTCACATTCAAGAAGCTGGAATCTGGGAATTTAGTTTTTGCTTCCTAAAAAAATTATTAAATCGATGATCAAAATAGTGGGTGATTAATTTAATAGTCGATTAATCAACATTTTCACAAACACAGGCACATTTTCGTGGTTAGTCAACAAAAACAAACAAGTATTAAAATATGAATAACAAGATAACCTGTGGTGGTACTTGGCTCGAGTCCTAAAGACAAAAGACGTTATCAGTCACAACAGAGCCTTTGCGCTGTGTGGTATCTCTTTTATAGGCCGATCACCGCTGCAAGGGGCCAAGCAGAGACCCACTGATATAAAATAAGAATAAAATGTTATAAACCAGAGCGAAGTTTCGTTAAGTAAGGCAGCTCATGATGCTTGTTGGAGTCCCATTTTGATATGAGATATTGCACAGCTTATTCAGATCAGATTTGGTCCTGCATCTTTAGATCTAACATTTTCTGTCTCACATTTAGAAACGTAGCTGTAAGCAGGTCTGCAATTATTCAATTATTTCATTGTTGATTATTTTCTCGACAAATCGATTAGTTGTTTGGTCTATAAAATGTCAGAAAATGGTGAAAAATGTTGATCAGTGTCTCCCAAAGGCCAAGATGACGTCCTCAAATGTCTTGTTTTGTCCACAACTCAAAGATATTCAGTTTACTGTCATAGAGGAGAAAAGAAACCAGAAAATATTCGCATTTAAGAAGCTGGAATCAGAGAAACAGTCACAACAGAGCCTTTGTGCTGAAATAATATCCCTTTTATTAGCAACTTGCCAAGCAGAAACAGAAACACAGCTGGGATAAAATAATAAAATGTTCTATCCCAGACCGAGATTTCCTTAAGTAAAATACCTGCTGGAGACCCATTTTGATATGAAATATTGCACAGCTTGGGTCTTTTTTGCTTATTGAGATCAGATTTTTTCCAGTGTTTATTTACCCAGAATCCCCATCAGTTAGTACGATGGTAGAAACTACTTTTCCTCTGTCATATGTAATTAATTTCCAAAGCAAAACAAGAGGACAAAAAAAACACCAATAACAACAATAATAACAACAATAAAAAGTGCTCTTACATCTAACATTTTCTGTATCGCAGCACCATTTAGAGACGTAGCTGTAAGCAACATTTTTTCATTTTACTTTAGTTTTGGCATATCGGAGACAAAGTTTTGATCCGTTTTCTTACAGTGGCTTGTGTGTTGTCACAACTGGGATACTGTGACGATCCCTTTAGGGAAATCCTCTTGTCATTTGCCTGCTTCCAGAGAAACAGGAGGTCAGAACAGCCGCCCTGCAGCTTTAGTTTGGGTGGAGCTTTAGACTTGTGCTCGGGGACAAGATGCTTAATGACACGGAGCTTAAGGTCATCCGGAAAAGATTTCTTTTTACATCTGTTGTTGAAACACAGCTAATGTTCAGAGTCAGATTTGTCCTGTTTCTTTTGGTCATGGTTCAGGAAAAAATGAATCAAAATATGAAGAATGTAAAATGTCACTATTGTTCAGCCTATATTCAAATGTCAGTGTGGTTTGTAAGCTACCAAAACACCCCTCCTTCTTTAAACCACGTCACAGCTTTGTCGTAACAAACAGCCAGAGTCACAGATTAACAGAGCGTACCCTCCAACATATCCTGTTATCCTGTCACTGACCCCCCCACTAATATGGATCTGTGTCTCAGTGGTTTAACCTGAGTGTCAGTGGAGCTGGAGGTGTCAGAGACGATCATTGCTGGTTCAGCAAAGGTTGTAAGTCGACACCAGAATATCTACAGCAGCATGACTCCCCTGCTGGTCCCAGAATGTTTTATAGTGGGATTATTTGGTAGAAAATTCATCATCTTGAACACCAAGAAATGACAAACATTCACTGGTTCCAGCTCTTAAAATGTGACCATTTGCTGTATTTCTCAGGTTTTATATAATTTATAATCTAATATATTTAGGTTTTGGGCTTTTTTGGATGTTACATTGGGCTTTGGAAAACTATGATGTGCATTTTTCATTATTTTCTGATCCTTTAGACCAAGTAGCGACCAGAATTTTTAATTCACTCGATCCAGATTTTCTTAAAAATGGCAGCTTGAAACTACACCGTACAACTGAGAAAGTGCAGACGTTTCTCTGTTTGGATGCTGTTGAAATGTTTCAGTGAGTGTCCCGTTGAGGATGAAGTCACTGCAGTTTAATGCACCGCTGCTACGGCGATCAGCATAAAAAACTGACCTGGGACCTGAGCTGAGTTGAGAGGGTGTCATATCCTGTACAGACTGTAAAACCCCCTCTGGCTAAATTGTGATTTGTGATTTTGGTCTATACAAATAGAAGAAAGAAAACTATGATAGGTATTTTTCACACACTGTCACACACATCCGATTTGGATATGTGTGAAAACATCTGCATCATAAAACATGAAGACATCTGTGAAGAATCTAGTGTCTGATTTACAGCAGCACAGTGCTAATGTTTTTTTTTTCCTGTAAACGGTGTGGTATTTGAGTGGGTGTGAGCAAAAATGGCTTTTCTATGAAGTTGTCCTTTTGTCGAGTGATGTAGGATGAGTCACGCTGCATAACACCGCTTCAGTTTCATCTCAGAGAGGATGAATTAATCATTAACACGGAGAAAAGATTCACACGGATGGCAGCTCTGAGAGCTGCGTGGCCTCGTTGTTCCATTTTCAGGGGCAGCGATTAACAATTCAGTGATGAACGTAGACGTTTTTCTCCTTTTTAAGAAATCGTACAGCAAGGGCAAGGCTGCAACAACAAAAGTGCTTTTAAGTGTGTTCAGAACCTGAAAATGACAGTTTGCAACTGTCTCACTGCCATTAATGAATCAATGCCGGGTGCTTTTTGAATATCAGACATTTCACAGGCATTGCAGAGAACAATATCACATATTGCCTTTCTAGTATGGAGAAAGGGAAGCAGCTCAGCCTGACCAATGAATGATCGCCTGTCTGTTCTATCAAATAAAGACGCCACTAAACTCCGCTGCAGCGTCCATGAAGCATTTAGATTACAGCTCAGACATTTTTAAATTCTCTTGTGATATCATGAGGAAAACGCTAGAACATTAGAGCTATATGACTAGCGATGTTGGAAGTCTCTGCCATTGTTAAGATATTCATTCTTGCATGTTTTACTTTGTGAAGGCCAAGGTGAAACTAAAAATAGGGATGCACCGATTCAACTTTCTCAGTTCCGATACCTGGGCTTCGGGTGTCGTCTGATACCGAGTGCCGATCCGATATCAGTGTTTCATTAATTATATTCACTGTGTGACTGGGATCATCCTGTTTAAGGCATCAACAAACTTGACTGGAAATATTGCTTTCCTAACTTTGTAAAACCAGATATAACAAATAACTGGGGTCATCAAAGTTAACGCATTGACTCAACTTGTGATTTTTAGGTTGTAGCAGGTTCAGTTTTAAAGCTAGAGTGAAGATACTGGCATGATATGAAACTAGAGGACCTAAAGAATCCATCGGTACCATCCATGTCATACTAGCCATTTTGAAACGGGTCCCTTAACCTCTGACCTCCAGATGAGTGAATGAAAATGGGTTCTATGGGTACCCATGAGTCGCCTTTTTACAGACATGCCCACTTTGTGATAATCACATGCAGTCACAGCAGACAATATTTCTCATTATTTTTGTGTTGTTAATTGATTTCACATTATGTGACTTTCATTTTCACAAAAGTAACAAACAGGTGGGTCTTTGTTGTTTTTTTTTTTTCACATGATGTACTCAGGAAATCTTACACCTACTGTACACCTCTGCTCTCCTCGCTAAAACTTAGACCACTCAAACCCTCCAGACTTACCCCTGGGCGCGGTCGGCCGGTGGTTGGTGGTCATGTCGGAGGACTTGCGGTCCCCGCCGGGCAGATAAGGCGGCCTTCACCAGATGAGCCGGTTGGTTGTGCTCTTTCACCCACACTCTCACTTGAGGGTGCTCCAGGATCAGGACCTCTCCCACTTCTTTCCCACTGTCTTTTGTGCAGGCCTCACCCATTTCTTGAAGAGATCTTTAAGCTCATGCTTTAAGCTTTTATCTTTAAGACGATGGTACAGCTCTCAAGGAGTCTACCTGACTGGATGTGATGCTCCCTGAACCTCTGACGATACATTTCTTCATTTATCTCCTATTTTGCCAGAAGGGCCTCTTTAACATTATCATGGTTCATTGAGTCATTCACATCCATAGCAACATAAGCACCTCGGCTGCTCACTCCATTCTAGGCCGTCCGTAGGCGGTGGTCAAACGCTCAGATGTTGTTAGGTATGGTTCAGTGTCATCTCCATCTTGGAATAGCGGCTCTGCTCCAGGTCGTCGGCCCCACAGGGAGATGAGGATTGATGTGGGAGATGCAGCAATGATGCATCCCTCTCTTCTGGGCCGTCTGGCTCTGTACCTGGAGACCTCACCACCACTGCTCCTGTTTGCAGGCCTCTCTTTCATGGACTTGCATCTGCTTCCGACTCATGGCATACACTTGTTCAAAGCCTCCTTAGTCAAGACCACTTGAATCACCATCATCTCCACCCGTGTCCTGGTCCTCCATGGCCCCCTGGTCGCTAGGAAGAGCCCCTGGGTCATACTGTAGGGCTTTGCCTCTGTCACTTGGCACTACGGGTGTTGTAGCATCCTGGTTTCTTCTTTTTGGGGCAAAAATGAAACCTGCGAAATTCAACAAAATAATAAACTGAATGAAAAGAACACCAAACAACAGAAAGCTGTTAACTCTTTGCCCCATTTTACTCCCGTGAATGAGATTTTGTCTTCTCAGCCTCACCTAACTGGAACCTACCATCTCACCAGGTAAGTATAGGGGGAGCTAAACCGAACAAGCATCCAAATTCGCAATGAATAATGAACGGACCATTAATACAAGATCTGTAAGGTACTGCTGACATCTCAGTCTATCTAGCAGCACTCACGTACCAATGAGCCCACCAAGCAGCATAGAAGGTCATTTACTGCAGAATTATCTTACCCATATCATCCTACATCTTAACAGAGCCCAGTGTCTCCCTTCTGAGAGGACATAACAACCTGTTTGCACTTTCCTTGATTGAGCTGCTGAGCAGCTGATCTACCCAACATCCCAGGCAGAGCAACAAGTCCTACAAATGCATAAAACAAACTAAACAAGCTTGTTTCATTTATACATACTACTCGACATTAAACTGAAACACTAGTATCAGAGGCCTGTACTACGAAGCAGGATTTAGAGTTAGCGAGGTAATGCAGTGTCAACCCTGGGTCGTCAGTCCTACAGTGGTGGTTCACTTCTTACAGGTGTATTATCCTTGGTAACTTGTGCTGAACACCTAACCGGCTACAGAGCAGGTTAAGGTCCAGATAATGAGCTCATATAGAGGCAGCACCTACTGACCAATCAGAGCTCAGTGCAAGGATGGTATGATAATATTACACAAATACAAAGAAGTTACAGTCATAATGCAGGCTGAAATCAACACAGTTTAAACTGACAAATGTAGGCAGGACAGCTGGCGTTATGCTGTGGCTACTTACCGCTTTGAATTGTGTTTTTATAGTTATTTGCTCCGAAAGAGTTTCACACTGCAGAGGAGTCAGGGACGCAGCCGACAGACGGCTGAAATACTCAAACACGCTGAATTGTTGTTAAAGGGTATAATGAAGTGTAGACATCTTTTATTCTCTGGAAGTGTTACAATTACACACAAAGTTAGGACTTTCAGCATGTGGTATTTGCTGTCAAAACTGAGAGCCAGTCAGCTCTTTTTCCCATAATGCCCTGGGTCTTGCAGTCGGCGGAGAGCAACTGCGGCGCCTGGCTCTAATAACTGCGGCCGCTTCGATCATGTGACGTCATCGTTACCCACATGTGCGTGACATCAGAGCAAGTTGGATCAAGTCGGGCGCAAATCTAACCAGCGTGCATTGCGCAGCGATCGCTGGTGATCAATTCTGCGCAGGCCTGGTTCATCTCGAACAAGCCTATTAACAGAAAGGGAAGGCAGCCGACAGAAGGCTGAAATACTCAAACACGCCAAATTGTTATTAAAGGGCATAATGAAGTGTAGCCATCTATTATACTCTGATATAATAATAATATCACTGCCCCATGTAGACGAATATATCTGACTTTTCTGGCCATTGAATTAATAAGTCTGCTAATTTACGCATTCACACATCAGCATTTCTTGATTCTGGATACTTGTAGCCTGGATTATGTGTTTAACTTATCATATTTGTCTAATATTATAGTTTGCTCCTGGTTTGTAAAATGTGCCGCTCTGCTGACAGTAGACCTGTCCATGATTGTGACTGTCAGATGCTGCGAACACCTCCCCCTTCATGTGAACGCACTCAGAGCCAGATGCAGAAACCCTGGGTTGATTACCGAGTTGATAACCAGCGTCAGAGGACCGCTTAGCGTGATCTTGTTTGTGAGGGTTAGTTAAGCTAGTTAACAAGACGATACCCTGGATATGCTGAACTTGAATTTCGTAGGTCGACCTCATTGTCAGTGATACCTTACCTACCAGCTATTGGAGTCAATATTGACCTGATATCTGATCTTAAATCTTAAATAAAATAGTGTGTCTCTTTTGTTTTACATGTGAGTTTGTCTGCAGAAACTCTTCTGTTTTCCTTCTTTAGTGGCTGAAATGAATCCCTGAACTAACGTTAATAAGCTGAACACTGTTCCTCTTAGACAGCTGGTAACAAACCCAATAGTCCAGAGTTACTCAGTTCAAGCTGAGCAAGACTGGATGTGCACCAATTAGCGGTTTCCATGGCGACAATATTGCAAATTCCTTCCCATTTTGATGCTGTCACCGTACTGCATCTCTACTGGTCCTGTGTGACCCCGCAGATGTGACTCCAGTTAAAGCGATGAGTTAAACATGCTCACAGACTGTATTAAAGTGTGTGTTTGTCCTCCTCAGCGGTGGGTGGTCAGCAGGCAGATGCGATTTGAAGGAGGCTTCCAGGGCCGATGCAATAAGCTGGTGGACGGCTGCTACTCGTTCTGGCAGGCTGGACTCCTGCCTCTCCTCCACAGAGCCTTATTCAAAGAAGGTACTGGATCTCAGGCATGCTGCGTAAGACAAAACACACAGACAGGACAGTAAACACTGAGACGCCTTGTAATGTTCACTGGTGATTATTATTTTTTTTATTATTCAAAACTCCTTCTTATTAAAAAAAGAAAATGAGTGTCATGACAAAACAAACTAATCACACCTTGCTATTAAAGAGATTATTACTGTTTTGTCCCTTGAGAGTCAACTCAACATCTATTGCATTTTCCCACTAATATGCAGAGAAAATTGCCTCACCTGGCTTGAGAATTTTCCCTGCAGCGACCACAAAATCAATGAGTGGCTTTCTTCACAATAAACCAGGAAAAACTCTTGTAAATAAAAAGTTTCATTTTTAGTGTTAGTAATGACGTTTTCAGAGCTGCTAAGGCCTCACAACGAGAAGACATTATTCTGATTTCCAGGCTGTCTTTTTTTTTTTTTTTTTTTTTGCTAACTTGCTGCTACACTGAGTGGATGTCGGTGTGGTAAATATGGGCTCGTCCTTTCCAGTTTTACCAGTTTTTCACCCAAAAAAACTGAGAAGCAGAACAAGTTTCACATGGATTTTATATCCAGACGCATTTTAAAGACACAGATTTTCTCAATTTACTGTAAACGAGATCCTTTTGTAGCAAGCACTGCTCATAAAATGCATCACACAACAGAGAGGAAAGAGGCCATTTCACCCTCATTCATTCATTAAATCCCTGCTTTAATTTTATCTTAATCAATTATTATATTTTGTTTCTGTATTTATCTTTAATTGTATTTATTTTTTGTTTTTTATTTTATTTTATTTATTTAATACAGGAAAACTACACGACAGTATGTTGACATGACAAAATAACCTCACAAAAAGAGAAAAAATGAAAACAAAACAAATTAAAAATAGATAAAAAAAAATAAAATGAATAACAAATAAATAAGAAAACAAAAATAGACCAAAATAAATTAATAGGATCCCTTTTGTAATTCAAACAATGAGTTTGACCATAGTAAATATTTTATTTATAAATATATTTATGTAGCTCAGTGGGTAGAGCAGGTCGTCCGTTAACCGCAAGGTTGTTGGTTTGATCCTCAGACTCTGCTCTGTGTAGTCCCCACTCTTTACTAGTGCAAATAGTGAGATCATATATTTTTATTAATTACGTTATTGGTGAAACCAACGAGTCTAAAGTTTTGCTGATTCGTGTTTGTGCAGGAGAGACGGAGCTGAGTCGGCAGCGGTGGATGTTCGAGCAGCAGGCCTTGCAGGAGTACATCCTCCTGTGCTGTCAGAACCCAACAGGGGGCCTTCTGGATAAACCTGGCAAGTCAGTACCACACCATCTGGACACACACACACACACACACACACACACACACACACACACACACACACACACACACACACACACACACACACATTAAGGCTGGTGGCAGCACATTAGCTCTCTACACAGTTGATTCACATGGTTTTTACTCATTTCTACTGTCCTGTATTGTGTCTTGGTGTGTCCAGATCCAGAGATTTCTACCACACGTGTTACTGCCTGAGTGGCCTCTCTGTAGCTCAGCACTTTGGGAACATGGACCTCCATCATGAGATGATCCTCGGCAGGGAGGAGAACAGACTGGTGAGGCGGCAGCACACAGAGCTGGAGGGATTCATTCAGAAACTGGTTATTTACTGTCGGGAATGGATTACTTTTAATTATAAATTAGGGCTGTCAAAGTTAACGGGATAACACAAATTTAATGCCACTAATTTCTTCAAGGCATTAACGTAATTGATTTTTTCGTAGGTTGTGTACGGCTCAGTTTCAAATAGTGAAGATGCTGGTATCATCTGAAACTACAAAAATCTTCTCTGCAAGCTTGCAAACTAGTTTTCGTGCACATTTCATGTCAGCAGGTGGTGTTTAAAGGAATCGCTGGACATTTTTGGAAAATCTGCTTTTTCTCCGTCATGCTGAGAGAATACATGCCAGCAACGCATACCCCCTGTTGGGAATCACTGGTTTATTACACTCTGCTGCTGGAGCTGGAAGAAAAGCTGAGCAGCTGAGCAGACAGCGGTGCAGAGCCGTCTGTTCAGAAATCTGAATTAAATTAAGAAAACTCCTCTTAAAAAGTCTCAGCTGCTCATTTTGCCTCTCTGCACTTGCACCCTTTTATTTTCCCACCATGTGGTAAATCATTAAACTACTGGCTTTTTTACTTCTACTTGTGGCATGAGGCGGTACCTGCAGCCCAATCAGGTAGTCCAGCTCCTCCAGGGTGGCACATCCATATGCGCGTTCGCAAGGCTTGCAGCATCTCCCAGCAGTCTCAAGAGCATGAAGAAGATACCAGGAGACCAGCTGTTACAGGAGGAGGTGGACAGGTCCATAGAAGGGCATCAGTCCAGCAGCAGGACCGATATCTGCTCCTTTGTGCGAGCACACACCAAAAACCTTCATACAACAATGTGACAAGGACACTAGCAGAACACAAAACTACAGAAGAATCAGTCGGGAAGGATCAGAAGAGAGAAACTGTCTGTGGCCACCACATGTTAAACCATTCCCGTTTTGGGGGTCGTCTTGTCTCCATTGCACCTGATGTCACTTTCATTTGCACCAAAGCAGCTGAAAGTGATTCACAATCACTTGTGCTTGCTGCATGGACAGATCGATATCACAGAAGTTTAACTGACTTGGTGATGATTAAATGTTCCCTTCATTTTTTTGAGTGTGGAGTGATGGCATGTGGTTTCACTTAAAGGTGTCAGTGGCACCGTCAGTGGTTTTATTTTGCAGTTTCCTGTTGCGTTACTGGCACTTACAGCTGCTTACGCAGCACATCTAGCACCTATGCATACATATCTCCTGTTAGATTATAATGCAAAGCTCAGCAACCAACCAGTCCATTTACTTAAAAATCTACTGGGTGTGGACAAAATATCAGGAACACATGAGCCCTGCAACAAATACCGCGTCTGTGAGCATTATCTTCTTCTCTTTTTTGTAAATGTCATAAGAGACGTGTTGATTCAACTCTGGAAAGTTTTGAGGCTGCGTTTGTAGCGATGTTGCATTTGACTGTATTGCACATTGTCCCCAACTACAATTAGTACTAACTACTACTACATTAGAACAGCACCCAGGTAGCATTTACTGCAGGGTTGTTGTAATGAATTGCATTATATTTTATGGGTGTTCAGTCTGTCCATTAACCTTTTTTAATGTTTAAGGGGTGTTTTTTGTTTCACACTGATTTATGACTAGAACTTCGGACACGCTGTTAAGCAGCATCTCAAATTAACCTGAAGGTTCACAGCCTTGAAATGATGTACAACACTTATATGTGACATCTACTGTTGACCTGCACGCTTGCCCTAAAGACCCTGTCCCCCCTTAAGAAAAGACAAAAGTGTGTCTTTTGTGGGTCTCAGAGGGTTAATTCAGAGCAGAAGTGTTTAAAGGAATTGATTCTTCTTTGGCAGGCCAGTTTCCCTCTGAAGAAATCAATGAAAAGTCTCCATGGCTGGTGGAGTGCAGTTTACACTGTACTATAATTAAGACACATTATAAGTAATACTGAGACTGTCATTACACCCAAACCAGATTAAATTAAGCTGTTGAAACAACTTAAGGGCAAAACACTGATCAAGAGAGGCATAAAATAAACAGTGAAAGTCTTATTTCAGTCTTGTTCTCTCTCGTAGGCGCCGACTCACCCGGTCTACAACATTTGTCCAGAGAAGGTGGCTCAGGCCCTGGAGCACTTCCACCGGCTGCCCGTCCCCGATGACAACAGACAGCCGGAAGCCTCCGCCGAAGACGGACTGTCGGACCCCACCGCTGCCTCCGGATCAGGCGACCATCAGTCCTAGTTAGTCATTAGAGGAGACGTCGCTGCTTGTGGACCAGCCAGCTCTGGGGAACGGACTCAAACCAGCAAACAGCAGTCAGCACTGATGTAGACGAGCCCCAAAAACCAGTCGGACGGACGGTGGACCGTCGTTAGAAACGAGTGCTGGAGTTTAGGAGGAGTTTTCCTGAATAAAGGTCAACGGTTGTGTGGGTGGGCAGCTTAGCATTCAGCTGATTTTTTGCTTGCGATGCCTAATGTTTTCATTATCTGAAATAAAGGTGAAACTTGGTGAGGTTTCAGTGTGACATACGTTAATAAAATGTTATATAGCACTTTTCATTATGGTGTTATAAATTACTTTACAACTTCACACGTTTCAGACAAATACTTCAAACAGTCCTGCAACGGTTAAAACAAATCACAACCACCTGCAAAATCAATCTAACATCAGTATCATCTAGACTGGAAACAGGGCTGTAACTACAACTGAGGACCTTGAGGTTTGCGGATCTTTGGGAGTTTAAATCCTAAATTGTAAAAGGGAATTTTTCAGTATTTTTAGACTGTTTAAATTTGATTGAACAGAGTAAAACAATGAAAATAATTGATGTTATGCTCTGTTATTTCCTGATAATTTCTTATTTAATGATGTAAAATACAGAAAAGGAGGAAATATTTATATTTGAGACATTTTTACGTAAAAAAAATTAAACGATTAATCGATTATTAAAGTAGTTGGCAATTATTTTTCTGGCGAGCTGGCTTATTGATGCAACTTTAGTTTTACTGTCTTGATTAATAAGTTTAGTCTATAAAATGTCAGAAAACATTACAAAAGAAAGGACCGTTACAATTTCCTAAAACCCAATATTATGTCTGAGAACTAGCGCTGTCAATCGATTCAAATATTTCATTGTAATTAATCGTACGATTGTCTGTAGTTAATTGCCATTAATCACATTTTATCTGTTCAAAATGAAACTTAAAAGGAAATCTCATGTATGCAAGTAAGCACATGTATGTATATACAGTATGTTATTGGAAATCAGATAGCAACACAAAACAATATCAAATATTACCAGAACCCCTCATTGTCATTCACATATCTTGAGGTCAGAGGTCATTTTGTTTTTCCTTGACATTTAGTGCAAGTTCAGGGCATTATTTATCCTCCTCTGCAACAATCTAGTATGACATGGTTGGTACCGATGGATTCTTTAGGTTTTCTAGATTCATATGACGCCGCTATCTTCACTCTAGCTTTAAAATTGAGCTGAAGTTGTGTTAATGCATTAAAGAAATTTATGGCGTTACAACGAAATTGCATTAACTTTCTCAGCCGTTGCTTAGAACAGCTTGTTTTGTCAAACCAATACTCAATATATGACGAAGAATTTAAAAACTGAAACTTGGAACGACAAGCAAAATTTCTGTCAATCAACTTCCTGATTACTCATCTAATCGCTTCAGCTCTGGTTTAAAAGCAGCTGTCGGAGCTCCACTTAGAGCAAACTTACTGAACGTAACCGTCTCTCTGTAAATAAAATATGAAACATCCACGTAATTAAAACATTTTAGACGTCCTTTTTGGGGTCAGCGTGGGCTGTTACAGGGGAACTCAGACTCATCTGCGTTACGACAGGAAATGAGAGAAGACAGTGTACATACTGTAAGCAGGCTGGCTGTTGCTCATATATGAAAACATCAGCTGGCCCATATTTTCTCCCCCTCCACAGTTAAAAACCACACCAAGGGGAGAAATGTTGCATAACAAGACAATGTCTTATTCTGGACAGCTGCCAGCATCGCTGGAAACCAGAAAAACTTGTTGTGTTTTCCTGCCGCACCGAAGCACATCCAGTCCTGACAGCAGCCGTCGTAAAAGTTAAAAGGGAAGAAAGGTGGCCGATAATAGAGAAACCCATCATTTTAAACGCGACAGGAAATGTTGTCCGACAGCTAAATGAGCACAGGGCGCGTGTTAAAGGATAAAATAGTTTATTTTATAGTCTCATAGTAAAGGTAGGCCTCAACTTGCAAGACAATTGTTGGCAGTATGTACAACATACTTGTAATTTCCATGGAATGGAATCGGACAAACAAAGACCTATTACACTAATTATATCCTCCTAAATGGAAATAAAATGGAAACAATATACATACACACACGTTTCCTAGACACGCAAAATGCTTCCTTTTTTCCTGGGGGGGGGGGCAGGAGGGTTTCAGCAACATTGATTTTTACTGTGTAAAGCACGACACATCGACAGGGAATTATTTTGCTTCCTTGTACTGCAAAAGACGGGAGCTACCTCTTGACATTCAATACCTATTTCATACCCTTAAGGAAAAACTACATGTGACAAATTGGCATTTTTTTCCCATGACTCGTGAGATTACTACAAAATGCATAACATACTTTAGAACTTGAAAACATCCAATCAATGCTTTTTATAATATATAAAACGAGATGCCTAACGTATTCAGCCACCTAAAGTCATCCACTACTTCAAGCTAAAGGACAAAATACGATACAAGTTTAGGAATATTCTCCTTCAAAACATCAATTTCAAACAAAGGAGTTTTCTTTTTTCTTTTTTATCTTGTGTTAACAAACGTGTCATTCAGAAAACATCTGCAATCCAGTGGGCCTGAGGTGTCACTTTAACATCTGCTTCAAATTCACATTCTTTAGTGGAAAAAAAGTCAGCTACAAATGTTTTTTTATTTTAAAAAGGTAAACTTCTCGGGGACGATTCATCTAGGTGTGTGTGTGTGTAGATTCTAAACAGGTTTTTATCAAGAATAACAAAATAAACAAAAACAAAAATATATAATATAGCAGTGCTTGGAGTACACCAGGAGCACCCTTCCCTCCAAAAAAAAAAAAACAACCCAGGGAGGAAGAGGGGCTTTATTGAGGGTACAAAAAAAGCATCAAGTCCTTAAGTAGCCAAGCTGCCTCTTGTTGGGTTTTGGATTGTAGATGTTGCTGGGGGGGGATACCAAAGAAAAAAAAAAGAGAGAAAGAGGGATGAGAAGGGGAGAAAAAACCTGAAGCTCTCTACATGGATTGAAGCAGTCATCTTCCACCCTGCTGACTCCCTCCCTCCTGTTCTTGGAGATCGGGTGGAAAGGGAGACAACTGTGGCGGCGGTGTGAGGAGGTTAGAGGGGTCATGAGTCTCCAGTGCGAGCCCACCCACAGATGGAGGAGGGAGAGCGAGGACGGCGAGGGTGGTACGAGGGGAGGAGGGGTCGATGAGCCTCGAGAGCTTTGAAGGCTGCATCTCCTCTTGCCCTCCTTTTGCGCCCCGCCGCCCCGGACCTTGGCCAGGTTTTAACAGCTCGCCGCTCTAGCTGGCCTCCACGCGCAGCTTCTTCCTGTTGGGCGGCTCCTCAGCTTCGGACTCAGAGCTCGAGTCAGAGCCTCCGTCGAACGCCGACACGGCGCTGCCTTTGGGGTTGGTGTACAGGCTGCTGTCGGACGACGAGTAGCTGGCCTGGAGCTGGGAGGAGCCCTTCACCTTCTCCAGAGCTCGGACTGCACACATGAACGGAGGAGGAAGGTGAGGAGGACAAACAGCAGGATTTCAAAACAATGTGAACAAAGTGAAGAAATATTTAGGACGTGGACACCTTACATGACTGAACAATGTGTGAACAGCAGTCCTTTAGAGCCGTCCTTTTAGCTGTCAACTATTGAGTTATTAATAATAATAATAATAATTCAGATTGCAGCTTCTTAAAAGTGAATATTTTCTGGTTTCTTTACTCCTCTATGACAGTGAACTAAGTATCTCTGAATTGTGGACAAAACAAAACATTTGAGGACGTCATCTTCGGCTTTGGGAAACACTGATCCACATTTTTCATAATTTTGTGACACTTTATGTACCAAACAATTAACCGATTAATTGAAAAAATAATCACAATGAAAATAATTGTTAGTTGCAGCCCCATTTTCTAGCTAGCCTCTGGTCCACAGTAGATTTTCTCATAGGTGGTTTCTATTATGTTTTCTTCTAAAAAAAAAAACAAAAAACTGACATGTTCCTCAACTTAAAACACATCTTCTGCTGTATAAAGAAAACAAATGAATACATTTGTGGAAATAACTGGGTGGCATAAGCAAAGGGAAAATTGTAAATACATTAATAAAGACACAATTTAATTATGGATAAATAAATGTAGAAATAAATCTAAAATAAAAAATAAATACATGATTTTAAAAATTAATAAAAATATACAAATAAATAGGAAATTAAATGAAAGAGTGAACAGAGAGGGGAAGTGATAAAAAGATAAATAAAGAAGCAAATTAAAACAAATATCAATTTATGTCACATTTTGTAAATTAAAATTTTTAATATTATTTTTGGTTAATTTAATGGCATGCTTATTTATCGAGTCATTTATTTATTTTTGGTTCTGAATTTAGGAGGTTTTTGACGGGTTCTTAAAGGTTGATAAATATTTGGACTTAATGTATTTAAATTCTACAATTAGGCCATGAAATAAATATTTTCCCATCAAAATGTGAAACTGTATAAAGGGAAACTCTGGGAAAGTGTTTCTGAAAAGTTAAGTATTATTTCAAATTTTAAAAAGAAGTGAAAAATATCAATTAAACATTTTAAAGCTTTTTCGGTGTCTGTTCAAAATCATGTGCAGACAGGCTGGGTAGGCTTGGACTAATGGCATCAATATTTTGAAAATCATGGCAACAGTCCACACTAGCAAAGCCTCATGGGAAATGTAGTTGTTCAGTACTAACAAAATAATCACCTTTTTTAACAACACTATGTTCAAATTTTACTGTCCTTTTCAACAGCAGTTTGGTTTAGATTATGGACAACAAAGTTAAACCCAAATTGTCAATATGAAAGAAAAATCTCAGAGAAATCCACAGAGTTATAAAATCTACGTTAAACTACAAGAGGCGGCGAAACTTTGGCTTGTCTGATGTGGTGGAACAAACACTTTGGTGTGGAGATTGGAACACATGATCTTGAACCCTTAACCACCAGCTCTTTGATCTTTACAATCACGACAACAAAAACAAACATGGCGGTGAAGCATTTGCGTTTCATCATCCTCCACTAGTTCATTCTCGCTGTTCCTGTTCAGACCTGGCACTAACAGTCGTCCTCAGTGACAAGTCACAAGTAGACGGCTCAAAGTCCTGAAGACGCACTGAGGACGCTCTGAGGTTGGCTCTTTCAGACCACATTCAGAGGTGGTCTGGGTCCACATATGACCACTATCGCCTACCGGTACTCAACTGACATCCCGCTGAGATCCGTGGGATCACTGCGCTCCTCAGGTGAATATACAGGTGAGCACTCATCTGCCTCGCAGCATGGAAACAGCCTCATTGTTCTACTGTATTATGTCAGTACATCTGTATCTTATTAAAATATATCTCATCTATAGGCTCTATGATCTACAGATTATCAGACTGGGAACAGGAAGTACATTATTATCATGCTGTTGGAGATGTGTCAGTGTTTTTGTTAACACCCGCCTGCTTGTTCGCTCTCCTCCATGTTCTCTGAAGCTCTGTACTCTGCTGTTGCCTGGCAAAGGCAGCAGCGCCAGTGGCGACCAAGTGGGACCAATAACCTTATATTTTGATTAGGGATGCCAATTTTGACAAATTTTCATAGCTGATAGTTAGCAGCCATGGTGCTGCGTGTAGTGTCGCAGACATACAGCCACTTTCCGACTAAAAGTCTCACAGCACATTTAGTTTAGTTTAGCAGGTCGTCAGCTGTGTCTGCCCAGATTAACAATAGCAATCATCTAACAAACAGTGTGTTTTTGTGCTACATTAGCAGCTGCTAGCGTTGTCCGTGGCTTCGTGCCCGCTGTAGCGTAACTTCAACGAGTTTCCAACAGACTGTGTGCGGTGAGTTTGGGTTTGTTGGTGGTGTTATAGCTGTGAACGTACCTGTATCAGACAGTGTGTGTACAGTTTATTTATCGGTGAATAAATGCTACGAGGCTACAAGCTACAACTCCTCAGCTGGAAGTCCAGAGCCAACTTCCTGTATCTGCGCCAGCTCTCTTAAGGTGGACCAGCTTTTCTTCTAAAAGTGACAAGCCACTTCTCTGAGTTTTTCCTCAGCTTTTTAATAATAGTAGTTATAAAAATGTTAATAAAATGTACCCAAATTCATGATATTACTACTGACATTCCTGTAGTATTTCATCACAACGTCTGCTGTATTAGCCAAGTGTTTACTGCATAATTTCATACAGAGCGGGAAAAAGAGATCAGATCACGATGTGACCACTCGAGACATATGCGGAGATGCATTATCACTGTGGACGCATGTTAATACCAGGTCTGAACAGGGCCACTGACTGTAGTTAAAACTCAAACTAGCACAGACATTTAAGCTGTGAAAACGATAATGGTGCTATAATCAGTTTGAACGTCATGTAGAGAATCCCCAACTTGAAGATAAACTGACAGTAACAGCTGAGCGTTGTTACCTTGCTGCTCCAGCAGTGCGTTCTGCCTCTTCAGGTCGTCAATGTCCTGCTGGTGCGTGTGATTTTTTCGCCGCATGTATTGGATGTACTCTGTGGCTTTGTCTAGGATTTGAGCTCGAGACGCCTGTTTGGTAGACTGCTGTTAGTGACACATGCAAAAATTGAAGCAATGACGCAAGTATACAGAGTTCTCATCACATTTCTTACACACAAAAAAACAACATCATTCATCAATTCATCTGTCATGATACTGCAGAGGAAATCTAACACTTCTACCACAATCTGACACATTACTGCTGACGCCTGCTAGCTGACTGGCTGCAAGTCAGTAACAAACATTAGCTCCATCTCTAATTAATGCTGCTTCACTATACAGGTTATCGTGTCCATTCATTGACATATCAGTAACAGTGAGATGTGTACTCATTAGGGCTGGGTATCATTTGAAATGTTCAGATAGAAGAGCGGCCACAACATATCGGTTTCTGTATCGGTGCTAAAACCAGAGTTTCCTTCAGTGTTTTATCACCTAAAACAAAGTCCACCTCCTGTTGTGTCAAAAAAAGGTTTAAAAACAGCATCAACTATCATGAGAAAAGAATCTGCTGATTAGTCATTTGTCCAAACCTGAAGATATTCAGGTTCATTCAAGGCTCCAGATAGGGTTGGGTGAAAATTATATATGATATTAAAAACAAGCTGAAGACAGACACACATAGATATCACTATCTATGGACACTATCACAGAAGTGGCCACAATGTACAATGACAGTTAGCACTATTTTACACAATGACATGCTGAGAACAATAACTCGGATCAATCAGCTGGTGACTAGTAACAGCCCTCTTACAGTCTCGCCACCGTTCATATGCCGTTCATACCCCTGATGTAGGGCTGACTTGCGGATTCTGGATGGCGAGTTTTATAAAGGGGAGCGGAGATTTGTGGCATTTCCATCTTTCGTACCGACTTTTCGCACAATTTCCATATCACTTTGTTCACGTTCTCTGGCTCTCCTTTTTCGAATCGCCAATGATCCCCCTTCTCCCCCTCAAGCAAGTGTACAGGAGACCAAAGCGAAAGACGACGTATTCAGCTTTCACTTAGCTTTTAAAAAAAAAAACATTTTTTATTATTAAAAAGTGTCTTAAATGTCAAATCAATCGTAGTAGTTGATTAATCAACTTGTTTGAGTATGATTACTGTTGAGGCTGCCAAACTGATCGCACGATGCATCACCACATCAGCAAACTATTTCCTTATGGAAATAAGAAAATAAAGTAAAACTGTCTCATTACAGACTAAGGAGACAAGATTATCAAATATAAAACTAAAGCTGTAAGTATTTGAGTCTTATAAACTCAATGCTGCAAACATACAATACATATTGAGGTTTGGTACCCAGCCCTAATATTCTCCTCATTGTTTCCTCTGCATGTTGGCCCTAAAACGGCGCAAAAACAGCAGTATGGTCCTGGGAGAGAGGTGGGGGTCGAGCACTGAGGCAGCTGTAACCCAACACTTCTTACAAATGATCAGCAAACATCATCTCATAAGCCCCCCGCCCCCTCGCCCTTCACACTGTGTCAGAGTCATGAACTGGTCTTTTAGGGGAAAATAACTCCCTGTGTGCCCAGTTACTGAACCAGCCCTCCAAATGCTTTCAATGTCACGGATGTCAAAACAGGAAGAGAGTAACAAAATTTCCTCATAATAACTTCCTGACGCTGGTCCAAGTATTTAGACTGTATTGCTGTCGCTGCCAATGTGCACTCGACCACCATCTGCCCTCCTCCCAGTCCCTTCAGCTACTCCTCTCCCACACATTATACAGCAAGTACACACATCTGCATCTCTGTACATTCAGAGGTAAGCATTAATGCACTCATCCCTGCATCTCCTTTCACACAGAACATGTTATACTTCACCTTTTAGAAAACACATGGCAAAAGTGCAAAAATTTCTTACATGAGAGCCTGAACATGGTGTGCCTGGAGGACCTGCAGGCTGAGCTTTACCAACCTTTTCTCCCTGCAGGGCGGGTACCGAGTCCCGGAGGCTGTGAAAGCTGTCTTTGATGTGGTCCCTACGTTTGCGCTCCAGCGCATTGTGGTGTGCCCGTTTGTCTGCCTGCAATGAGAAGAGTCACAAGGCCTTCAGCCCGACAGCAGAGCAGCGTGGGTAGAGGACGGCGGGCGTCCCTCGTCCTCCTACACAAACCGCTCTGCTGCCTTCACAACGACGCAGTCATTGTGGTTTTTAGTGCAGTGAAGATATCATTTAAACTAAAACATAAGTTATGGCTGTCAATTGATTAAAATACTTAATTGCGATTAATCCCGATTGTCCACAGTTGACTGTGATTAATCCCATTTTTTGTCAGTTCAAAATGTACCTTATTGGCCGGTTCAGACTACATGATATCCGACTGTAGCCCGACGTCTTAGGGTGTCGACACAGATTGGAAATGGCAAACGAGTGTCATGCGCAAAAATCGTTCTCGTTCGATCGTTTTATCTTGTGTAGTGTGTCACAGTACACGACATCCGACGTTGTGTCTGGAATGCCTAACAACGACAGAAAGGCTGAGTCCACACACACAGCTGTAAACAACAGCAAAGCGAGGGAGGACTGATGTTGCTGCTGTGAGGTGAAATTGTGAAATAGAGGAAACGTTTGTAGAACTATGCCGCGTGCCGTGTCATTGTTCTGATGACAGCATGAACCAGCAATTACTCCGTCAACCCGATGGGCCGACAAATGCACCGCTGGACTGAGGAAACGAACACCCGCTGTTCAAAAATCCTGTTGCTCGGACAATACACACTCTCCTGGAACTGCCATCTTAATTTACAGGCTTTACCGGGGCTTAAGCCCCAGGGCCCGACCACGTAAGAGGGCCCACGAGGCTCCGTGCACAAAGACGCAATGGTGTATTTCACTCCAACACAACCTGCCAGGAGAGAGAGAAAAATCTTTTTCAAGCATCTGTATATCTGACTGAGATCCCTTTGTCTCCATCTTTCCATTGTTCACACTAGCTATGTTTACATGCGCCAAATTTCTCCAATCCGATCTGAACCTTGGTTGACGGTTGGTTGACAGACCGTGTGTGCGGCGGCGGTGAGTGTGTTTGTTGGTGGCGTTATAGCTGTGAACGTAGCTGTGGCAGACAGTGTGTACAGTTTATTTGTCGGTGAATAAATACTACGAGGCTACAAGCTACAACTCCTCAGCTGGAAGTCCAGAACCAACTTCCTGTATCTGGACTGGCTCTCTCTTAAGGTGGACTGTTAAGGTGGACCAGCTTTTCTCCTTAAAGTGACGAGCAGCTCCTCTGAGTTTTTCTCAGCTCTTTAATTAATCATTAATATTTCTTTTAACCTTTTAACCAATAACATTAATTGGTTAAAATGCTCAACGGCAGTTATCAGTTAAATGGTTAATTATTACCATCCCTACCTCATAGTTAAGGTCACCAAAGTGTAATAACAACTAGATTTAAGTTAAATTTCCTAGAAGTTGTTGCATTCAGTGGCTTTCTTTGTCTTTCGGCCTCCTCCTGAGCCTCCACCCCCCTCCCGCAATGTGACCCGAGCCGACACCCCACTTCACTGCATTTCTGTCCCTCCTTCTCTGCAGGAGCTCACAGGAGTGGCCGTTCAAATTCATGACCGGGCCAAAGTCAAGAAATTCAAGTTATTCAGAGGGGGTGAGAAGGTGGGCGGACAAGAACAGAAGATCCTGGATGAAGATTAAACCAATAGCACAATGACCAACAGAGGCCTCATGAAATTTAGATTTATTAAGGTAATTTTAGAGCATTTTATAGTTTAAGATTAAAGGTTTATAAATTGCCTCATCCGGTGTATTATACAGCTTTAGCCATATTACCTCACTGAACTCATTCATAGTATATAATACCCAGCTGCATCAAACCACATTTAAATAACTGGCTTAATCGCAACCCGGTCCCCATTTTATGCACCCCAAATTAATACACAGAGGTAAATACAACAGCATCCAACAAGCTCCACACTTTAGTATTGAAATTAGATTGTAAAGGCATGAGACGGCTGCCATAATCACATGACCAGAAGCAGACAGGAGATCAGTTTGCAGCCTGACTCTGGTGGGAAGTTAAGTGCAGCGCTCAATCAAAGCTCGACTGATCATCTCGCTTCATCAACATCCAACAGAGCATTTAAATATCAGCACTGAAACCGCACGCCGGCGGTGTGGTCATGACGTTGCCTCGGGCAGATGGGAGACGAGGCAGAAGAAGTCACCTGACCTGGTATCATCTGACTCGTTTGTCCTAAGTAGCCACAAGTGAGACAACACGCAGGTTAAGACAAGCCTTCAGCGTGTCATATGTTTGGTGTTAAGTGTGACTCAGTTACCAACATCTGGAACAAATACCAGCCGTTATCTAGCAATTTAATGCTTGAAAACAAGAAAACTATCAGACTATGAAACTGACACCGTAATAAAATCCACTACCAAAATTCACTGCGTATGCCTCACAACGACTGCTTTGTGATTACTCTGGCTGGCATGGTGACAACGGCTCCTACAGCCTGTTGCACAAGAGCCACAAACCATCCAGGAGACAAATCCACGAGGACCATGTGCCTCCTTCTCCTCCCCTCCTCCTCCTCCTCCTCCTCCTCCTCCTCCTCGTATGACACACAAAGCCACTCCACTCCCTCCATTAACCCTGGCACAAACAAACACATGACTGGTATTGATGGCATCTGCAATTACAAGTCTGGCAGCCATTGTGATACTCATGGTTTCAGTGAATAGCAAGGAGGTTTTTAAAAGTACACGTGGCTGATTTCCTAGACTGAAGACACCAGATTATAATATAATGAAGAATGCATTTCAGACATTGCCTCTATTGTAAAGGAGGGGTGCAGTAGATCATTAAACTCAGTTCGGATCGCATCGCAGTTTTGAGTCACGGGTGGGATCAGCAGAAAACAAAGGGAGGAAATACAACTTTTGGAGACGCTCCAATCACATTTTTTTGAGGCAGATACAGATACATCGTCAATGAGCCATATCGGCCGATACAGATCATTTTTGTTGTATTTACATTTAAGTGTTATCCTGTAACTTTGTTATAGTCATCTATAGTGCTTATTTGCATAAAAACACACAATTCAAATGATTAGGAAATAAGAGATTGGCTCAACAGGTCATATTTCTCTCTCTATTACGTATTTTAATATTGCTGTGAAAACATATGATTCAAACAACTGGATTTATTCACCAAAAACTTCATTTTACAAGATTGTTCACACTAATGTAGCATCATCAGGGATCCGCAACTGGAAGGCATTAATGTCGATCTCCCAATCACATATTTTTTTTTTTTACTAATTATTGTCGGCTGTAAAACTTAACTTAACTGTGTAATTAATCCGCAGCAAAGAACGTTTATTGCCAAAAAGTAAAAGTCGATTGTTTGTTCCATTGCAACATCAGCGCCGAGCAGCAGAGCTACGCCTCCGCCATTTTGGACTGAAAGCAACTAATGGACGCCAGTAAAACATCCACCAGTAAAACATCCGCCAAAAAAAACAACAAAAAACAAATTTCGTCTCTTTGCTTCTATACTCTTTGTCCACGGTTCACATATGTACCAAAGTGTGGAGGAGGGGGATCCAGATCAACTCTGGTACACAACTATTGTAAAGCTATCGGGTTTTATACATATAGCTGTATATAACTGCATTTTATATGTATATGTTTTTTTTCTGCATTTCCAGATCCCATGTTTGATTAAATTTGTACCTTTTGTGGGGCTGCAACAATTATTTTCATTGTCGACTGATCTGTTCATTATTTTCTTGATTAATCGATCACTTGTTTGGTCTATAAAATGTCAGAAAATGGTGAAAAATGTCGATGGGTGTTTCCCAAGGCCCAAGATAACGTCCTCAAATGTCTTGTTTTGTCCACAACTCAAAGATATTCAGTTTACTGTCATAGAGGAGGAAAGAAACCAAAAAATATTCACATTTAAGAAGCTGATATCAGAAATTTTTTTCCCCTTAAAATTACTAAAACAGATTAAGCGATTATCAAAATAGCTGGCGAATAATGAATTAATTGTTGCAGCTCTAATCATCTGCAGTGTTTTCGTGTTTGTTTTGCCTTTAGAGTTACATTTTCAAGTTGTGTGAAGCACATTTGGTGACACATATTACTCAAAATATTTGAGCTTGTGATCACCTGAAAACTAGGACTAGTTTTAAAATACAATACTTTTATCAGGCACTGTACTGAATATCATTAACCTTTGAAAGGTAATTAAGATCCAAGACTGTACTTAAGCGCTGCTCTCTGGAGCTGCTCCATATGCAATTACTGGGCAATTATGGACATTAAGTGCCCCAGATGATTTAATATGACAAGTTAAAACAGGCTACTTCCACTTCTTCTAAAAATATCACTAGTTTGAAAGTTTTCTAGGTGAAATCACCCAAAAATTAGATATTTGATGTTTTTAATTCAGCTATTTTTGTGTTTTGTAGTGGATGTGGGTCACCTCTATATAATTTTATGAAATAAAACACTAATCACATAGATTGTTTCACAAAGGAAACTACACATGTAAGTGTATTTCATAAGTGTGGCTGTTGTTTAGACTGTCATCTAAGACTAAATGGATCATAAGATGCGATGCATCAAGATCTGGGTGGCTAGTTACCACCTCTGATACAAAAAATTAGTTGATATGGATGACATTTTTGATTAAGGTATGTGAATTTTATATGATTTTTTTTTGATAATCCAACATGTTAAATATCTGATAAATCTAAGTTTTTCATCACAATACTGATACAGCAGCATTGTCTACAACAGTCTAGAGGGGCTTTTACAGCTGTAGTCTGTTTGGCACAGTGCACAAATTAAAGTGGACCAAATTTTAAACATAATTCGCTGAGGGGCGTGTACGAAGGAGCGAATTTATTTTTTCCATCTCCAGGTTGAACACTTCTATGCAAACTTTGAAATATTGCTGTTGAAGTTTTCTCATGTTGACTCGGCACAGTGAACATGAATCCCTTCTGTTCCAGTTTATCTTGATTAACTTGATGTCACTATTTTTGTGGACATTATTTAGCATATTCTGTTTGTCATCTTCGGCCCAGATGTCAAGCAAACATCAGACTTTTGCAGAGTCCAGGTCCGTCCTCTCACACTCACGTTAACCTGTCCACCTCAACTCACGCCCACAGGCAGCCTGTGTTGTGGTTCGCTTGGAAACCATAACTGCACTCTGGTGCGAATCAAAACAAGCGGTCCAAGTCTCAGCGTATAATTACTGCGTTCACAACTGCCCAAACCACCTGCACCAGAGTTTGATTAAAACAGACTAAATGTTGGCTTGTGAAACCGGCCTAATACACCCTGAAGTTAGAGAGAAAGCAGCATGAATGATACGCCATCTCCTGTTATCATTTCGCCCAACCTAATTTCTGTACAACGAGCATCTCATTGAGGGATGAAGAACAAACTGAGCTATAAGCCACATAAATCACAAGAGCTAATATCCTGTGAAAGCTCACTGATAAACTACCTTAATAAATACAGATAATTGTTCTGGTCCTTCTTAGCAATAAGCTATGTGAGTTAAGAAAATCTGGCACCACGAAAAATGGGTGTCCAATTACCTAAATGTGGCCACTATCAGTTCATCATAAAACCAATACCTTTTACAGCTGAGCTGCTCCCTCCATTCTATTCATACCTGACCATAACACATTACATAACTGCTGCAGGTGCTGAGTGGCGGAGCTGGTAGCCGCCGCTTCCCGGCTACCAATGACTGTCTCACATTCTCTGCATGAAAGCCTACACTTCTGTCAGGCTGGCGGAGAACAAGGAAAACCTTCTTGCTCTAATAACAGTGGAAATGCCAATAAACCAGCAGCTCAAGCAGGTGAATGACACCACTGTTAAATAACAAAAAAAATAAAATAAATAGGACTGCCTCCTCTTAGTCGATTTCTTAGTCGATTTGGCGAATGACCGTTTTGTCCTAGACGTTTTTGTCGATTAGTCATTTTTCATGCTTTTTTCTTGCTGAATGACTTATTTCCAAGAAACTTTTGAGCACATAGCGGGTAAACACAAGATTTAAAGTGGTTATTTTGTGTGATTCTTTGTGGAGAAAATCTTAAATCAACTAATCAATGAGTCAATAAAATTGGTGTTAGTCGATTAATCGGTCTATAAAATGTCAGTGAATAGTGAAAAACGGTGACTAGGGATGCTCATTTTGAAAAAAAAAAAAAAAAAAATCTTAACCTTTTACCGATTATTAACCGCGAACCAACAAGATTTGTGCCTCGCATGCAGCAGTGCACCAGCTGTGTATGAGGACAACAAACTGATTCAACAGTTCACCGGAGAGCTACTGTAGCAGCCACGGTGCTGCGTTCACTGTCTCAAGTTCACCACCCGGGAGCGTTAGCAGCCACAGTGTGTGTAGCGTCACGGACATGCAGCCACTTTCACGGTAAAAGTCTCCACATCACATTTAGTTTAGTTTAGCAGATTCTCAGCTGTGTGTTTGCTGGGATTAATGATAGCGATTGTTTGACAAACACAGTGTGTGTTTGTGCTACATTAGCAGCAGCTAGCGTTGCTGGTGGCTTCGTGCCCGCTGTAGTGCAACTTCAGTGAGTTTCCGTCAGACCGTGTGTGTGCAGTGGCAGTGAGTGTGGGTTTGTTGGTGGCGTTATAGATGTGAATGTAGCTGTAGCAGACAGTGTGCGTACAGTTTGTTGGTGAATAAAGGCTAAGAGGCTACAAGCTACAACTCCTCAGCAGGAAGTCCAGAGGCAACTTCCTGTATCTGCGCCGGCTCTCTCTTAAGGTGGACCAGTTTAAAGTGACGAGCCGCTCCTCTGTTCTCTTACAACCAGGGTCTGAAATTATCAACCACCAAATGCAGGTAAATGGGTAAGTGGGCAGCACAGTCCTGCTTGGCTACATAACGAAGCTACTAACGTTAACGGAGGTGCCACTGATTTACATTACGAGGCATTCATGCTCTGCTCAGTAAAACTGAGTAAATATCCACTATACAGTAGATGACAATAACAAAGTACAATATCATCCCACCCCGAAAAACAGGGATCCGATGTAATTCAAACACTGTAATTTACCATTGATATCATATTTAATGTTTTGTTGTGTAAAATATATTGAACATTGCATGACAGAGCTAAAAATGTTATTCCTTCTTTTAAGTTTGCACTACTTTAACTGATCTAACTATGTTTAGATAAGTGTTTTATGAATAAAGTTTATTATTATTAAGTTTATTATTGGCACATAGGTTTAAAAAGGGGCAGATAACATTTCTGAGTGGAAGATAAAATAAATACTTGCTGCGACAGGGGCAGGCAGTGAAAACAGTTCTGCTTACAGCAATATAAAATCTCACATTTGATAACATGAACCTGTCAATTTTTGCTGATTTTGTTTAAAATAACTTCACTGATTATCTGAATTGTTGCTGATGTGTTTTCTGTCAAACAACTTAATGTTTTAGCTCTATATTCGAGTCTAACACATGACATAATTCAGACGGTCAGTCTCTTATCCCACCAGCTAAGAAAACACAGCCACTGTCTAGATGTGGAAACCTATTAATGTCTGCCACGCTGTCTGTACCCACCATTAGTGCTTAAAATGGATTTTTAATGCTTGTATGTAGGGCTCAATGATGGTTTTGTATCGAAAAAGCCAGTTTAAATTATAGCATATAATTGGCATTGTGTTAACAAGCTGTATCATGTAAAAGTTTGGCTACAGACATAATTAGATATTTCCTAAAAGCCTCTATTTGTAGGGATGTTAATCACCGGTTTAATCATGATACAATATCATATCAGTTCGTTTCACTCTGCATCAATGACATTGAATCACTGAATTGATAGATCCATCCAGATCGATGTCTCTTTACATCCATATCTATTAATATATTCAGTTCAATTTAAAGGGGCTTTATTGGCATAATATTTTCAAGAGCAATGTCACTAAAACCTTAAAATATATGTATCTGTACACACCATCAGCGTCTAAAACATTTTACATTTATGTTGTATGCAGAGCTAAATAATATGTTTTTATATCTAAATTTGAAGTGCAATACTGAATTCGCAAAGGTCGCACTTTCAATTATAAATTACTGTATAACTGATAGTGTGTTAAAGAGCTTTATTGCATGGCTTTGCTGAATACTCTATTATGATTGGTCAATCACAGCGTTCTGCAGTCTGTTTCTTTATAGCAGACCGCTGCTATGAAATAAATTAATTATTTCTCAACAATGACCGGCTCGCTGTGTATTATCCCTTATATAGCAAGTGAAAGTTTTCACTGGCTGCTCACTCAATTAGATATTTCCTGAAATCATCTATTTATATATTCAATACAATTAGAATAATGTTGCCTTAATATATATGTGCAGATCTTAAGGCTTCTTCTAATTCATTTAGGACAACATATGCAGAAATGGAAGCAGCCATCAACTCCGAGGGACAAAAAAAAACTATCAGGACATACATATTTTATGTTAATAGCTTCGGTAATCAAATTAAATAATACTGAGTGAGCTGAAATTAGGTTTGTCACGTGGCTCTGTGGTTGAGGCTTGGAGAAAAATGTCTGTTGGAGGGCAGCAGCAGAATAAAAGCCCTTTCTATCATAATATCACTAATGCATATGTTAAAAGGTAATACTATTGTTTGCTAAATGCCTTTAAATTCTGTTTATTTGACAGGGGGGGTGAGCCGTCGTGCCTGTGTGCATCAACCGAGTCGTGCAGGGTGTTTTTCTCGCCGGTATGAGATGCAGCTATACGTCATTCATTTAGGCTGCCAGCCCTTTAGTGGCCTGTAGAGAGGAGATGGCTCTAATCAGTGGCTGCAACACAGGAAAACATCCCGCAGCACCCCTTCCTGACACGAAGCCTCGTCCGAGATGCAGGCGCGGCTCCTGCACACATGCAACACCTCTTCCTCGGCATCATCCCCACCACCACCATCATCATCATCACCATGATTGCAGCACAATCCGTCTCTCTTTACTGAGGTGACCTAGATGTGTAATTTGTAAAACCTGATCACGAGCGGAACCCCCGTGGTGTGAGGTGGACCAGCAGGGGGAAAGACTCAGAGCGACTGACCGAGCACAGAAAGCTGTGTATTAACCGGAAAAAATAATAAAACATACAACAATAAAGGCTTTGTAGTGGGATAAAGCTTTGGTCTAAATATAGATGTCGTGTCACCGTCTCCCTATGGCCGCGTACGCACAGGATGGGGGATACCCTGCAATGCACTACGAACGCTGAAGCCGAGAAACGATCGCTGCGCTGCTACATAAAATGACAGATATTCATTTAGAAGCTAAATATCCACAGTACTTTCACATTCTCTTTGAAGCAACCTCTGCAGCATAACCTTACCCCTCAGTTAAACACCACAGAAATAAGCAGGATATGATGGATAAATCAACTTTGCAACAACAGTGAAAGATTTCTCGACATTTGGACAAAATCCCCCCCCCAGCATTACGCACCACACAGTGATATCTCGGCGAGTCTTCCTGCAAAGAAACAGAACAAAAAGTACAATTGTAGCCATAATTGTTCAGCAAATCTTACTGTGTCGCTGAAGAAAGTAAAATTTAGCAGGTTTGTAATGCTCTGAAGCAAGACAGGCTAGCGTTGCGTATCAGTTAACAAGAATCCCGACAAAAAATACACTTATCAAGAGAGAAAAGCTAGCAAGCTTATTGGTAGCTAACGCTAGCTGAGCCGCTAGTTCAGCTAAATCGTCAGCTAGCTAAATAACAGCCATAAAAGCTAAAAGTGGTCATACTCACGTCACTATCGACTTCGATATCATCGTTATCACTCATTCTTCGATAAAATAGTCTAGTTTAAAGGGACGGGAGGCTAAAAAAACAACATGAATCAGTTTAGCACCGAGCGGCGCTCCAACAGACGGACTGCTAAACGCTCACGTTCTGTTTGGACAGAACCGAGGTGGACTCTACCTCCTCCACGTGACTAAGCTCCACACACACAGCTGCCGCTGCGCACCACGCATGCGTAGTATTCCTGGGGCGTGTGGGTAATGTAGTTGTACAGGTAGTTTTTCTGTATATCATCAAAAAAACTGATATTATTGAGGGATTTTTTTATGTTGAGTAATTTAAAAAGTAATATAAGTTAAGCGGTGAGCTGTGGAAACACCAGTAAGCTCATTAAATAGAATTGAAATAGAGAGTAATGTTTATTCGTAAACTACAATATCCAGACCGCGTTTAGCTTGCTGGCAACGTCACAACGTCTTTTCCCCTCAGAAGCATTATGGGAACTGTAGTTGAAATTATATTTGTATGTCAGGGGAGCTAAATAAGGCCATGGCTGAGACACGTGGATTTTAAGAATGCACTCAAGAAACACAAACCCACGCAGACACACACATATATAAAACGGCCCACAAATATGCACAAATCATGTGATTTATTCCTCTTATTGCCAAAATTCGTCCGTCTTTACTGATATTTATTTTATGTTTATTATGTTTTTTTCACACAATCTAAAATCATTTAAATGTACAGCTATAATAACATTTGCTGAGCTAAATCAATTAGCAAATTAATTGATATACCCAGCCAGAACATTTATTTGCAAACATCTTTTTGAAAATCGATGCATCATTTAGGTAATTTTTCAACCAAAATTAAAATAATAATAATAATAATTCAAGCTACTAAATGTCAATATTTAGTTGTTTTCTTTGTTTTCTATGACTGTAAACGGAATATCTTGAGGTTTCGTTCAGTTCGTTGTATAGAACAAGTACTATATTTTGATGTATCTGATTTAATATTTACTGATGTTATATTCACCAAACAATTAATCAACAACTATCACATACTTATTGTTTCTTATAGCCCTAAAAGTCTGACATATAACCATCATGGTGCAGAACTTTTCCCGAGCACATACTTTACAGATTACTGTGTTGAGCTGAATCAATTAGTCAATTAATTAATAAACCCAGTGACTGAATATTAATTAGTAAATATTTTGATATTTCAAGTTTTTTTTTTGAGAAAAATGGTAAAAAAAAAAATACAAATAAAGATTACAAAATAACCATTAGTTCCAGCTACTAAATGTGAATATTTTGTGGTTTTCTTTGTTTTATAGACAGTAAATTGAATATCTTGGGGTTTTGTACTGTTTGGTGCATAAAACATGCACTCTGATGTACATTTGATTTAATATTTACTGATGGTTCACTGACCAAATGATTAATCAAGAGACATTAATTAAGAAAATTTTATATAAGAATCTTTGATAATAAATCATCTAAGTATTTTTTCAAGTACAATAGCAAAAATTATTAGTTCTAGCTACTAAAATGTGAATATTTGTGCAGTTTTCTTTGTCTTTTATGACAGTAAACTTAATATCTTGGGGTTTGGCAGATTTGTGGTTTTGGACTGTTGGTCGGACACAACAAGTACTCTTGGATATTTTAATGTACATCTTTTTTAATATTTACTCATATTTAACTATCTGATACATAGCCATAATGGATCAGAACTTTCCACAACACACACCTTTAAGACTTTTTTATATATGATGTAATGGTGGAAATGTGCTATGTAGTGCAGGGACTAATCTGCTCTGGTGCTTCCTTTTTCACAAATTTGTGATGTAGATAAGGAGCTTACACTGTGGATTATTTTGCGCTGCAACAGTGGATCAGTGAATGTGTAAAAAACAAGCTGGGAGCAGCCTCATCCACTCCCCCAGCAGGTCAAGAGGCCACAGCAGCTGCCGGCGACACCCTGCCCTCCATGCAGGGCTTTAGACCTGCACTGACCTTGATCCTACCATCTCTTCCACCTTCTGGCCAGTCTGAATCACCCGCTTTCTGTTTTACCTCCGTATCTAGTCCCCCTGCCTATTTTACACCCCACCTACCATGTTATAGAAATATACTGTATGTCCTCCAGCAGCAGAGCCAAACGGGGTCACTCAGAAACATGGCCCGTAACAGTATAGTATAGGACGACAGCATAATAAGGCCAGGCTTTTAATAATGCATCCACTGCAGTGAAGCCTCTCTGTCTTCATGGACGACGGCGAGAAAGCATCTAGCTATATTTGTGCTCTACAGACACATTTAATTACCACTAGAGATGGGTAATGTAACAGAAAAAAATATGATAATGAGGCAGAGCCTACAAGAAACCATGATTTTTCTCGTTCACCTTCTTGCCACACCCTTAATGCTATTCCCCCTCAAGGCCTGAGCTGAGTTATGAAGTGTTTTAGTGCCATTTCAGTCCATAATATTCAGGCTGCAGAGAGCTCAGACGCTGATTACCTGTGGCCGAGGCAGGAGGAGGAGAAAGTAGTTTAAAAAACAGGTATGATGTGAAGCACTGGGCTATTATAGCTGGAGAGGCTGATCAGTCCAGGCAGAGCCCCCATCCCTTCCCCCACGTCCTTAGACAGCCTGTTAAACCATTAAAATGCCCTCCTTTTGTCCCCTTCCAACATATTGCAGACTACACTGGTAGAGCCGCAGTATGTAGTCACCATTTTTTTTGTTCTTGCCATTGTTGTCAGTGTATGACTTATGAAAGGGAGGGGAGGGGTCAGATATACCATCAGATTAAGGGTAGAGTGGTTTCTCTCTACACATAACATGCACGGGTAGTTGAGTGAGCATCATGTCGTTTCAGTTTTACCATTTAACATTTAAACATGTGCAGTCTTTCATAAGCAGAATAATTTACAAGAATTGAACTTGTAAGAGATTAAAATATCTAATATTTGGAGTCTTGCTTATATAGAAATACAAATTGATGCATTTAAAGGCACAGTGTGTCAGATTTAGTGGCATCTAGTGGTATGGTTTCAGATTGCAACCACCTTTTGCTCACTGCTCTCTTTCCAAGACTGCAGTAACATGAGCCACAGAGTGCAAAAAACATATTATGGTAATGCCAGTCCTTACCGTCATAACACTACTTCGGGTGCAACAAGAGTCAGGTGGCAGTTTCACAGTTTACCACAGTTTTCCTCTCTGCAGCTCAAGTTTCAAAAGCATGTCGGAGAACTATGGTGCCTACAGGTAACGTAAAAACACGAAAGTCTCGCTCTAGAGCCAGTGTTTGGTTTGTCCGTTGTGAGCAACTGTAGAAACATGGCGGAGTAACGATGTGGACTCCACAAAGAGGACCCACTAACTATGTAAATATAATCGTCTCATTCTAGGCTAATTTCAGGTGATTATACACCAAAGAAAACATAGTTCTGAATATTATATTCCATTTATGCTAATAGATCCCCTGAAATGTTACACACTGTTCCTTTAAGTGCTGTCGCTATCATCATTTTTGTCTTCTATGACTGAAGGATTTGACGAGGTGCCAGGATTATCTATATAAAACACGTAACATTACATAAATTACATAAATTGATATATCCGTTTTGATTTGCTTTTTATATTTTTATTTATTTGTATTAATTCCCTAATTTACTCTTCTGTTTAATTTCCACATTTATTTATTGTTTTAGTAATTCTGAAATTTCTTAATTTAGTTTTGCATTAATTTTTCTTTATGTATTTATTTTTGGATTTATTTACTTTTTATTTTATATATATTTTAAATGTATGTACTTATTTATGTCTTTATTTTTTTATTACTGCATGGTTTTCCCTTAGCATTTAACCCCTTAATTAATTCCCCAAACTTATTTATCTCTGTATTTTTTTCTATATACATTTATTCATACTTTTTTTTTTTTTTTACATTTCTTCATGCATTTCTGCTTCATTATGCAAATAAGGAGGCATTGTTTTCATGTTGTGTCATGCTTTC
This sequence comes from Pterois miles, assembly GCA_947000775.1. Taxonomy (NCBI): domain Eukaryota; kingdom Metazoa; phylum Chordata; class Actinopteri; order Perciformes; family Scorpaenidae; genus Pterois; species Pterois miles. The sequence continues at coordinate 8,117,938 of CAMQGK010000634.1, forward strand.
AGTCTTAATCAAACTCAGAAAGGGCAGAGCAGGTAGGAAGGGAAAAGGATAAAGTTGGCATGTCTGCAAAGGTGAACCCATTTTCATTCAGATATCTTGAGGTCAGAGGCCAAGGAACCCCTTTGAAAATGGCCATGACAGTTTTGCTCTCAAGTTTGCAGCATTATTTAGTTTCTCTCTCTACAAGCTACTATGATACAGTTGGTATGAATGATTCCTCTGGGTTTCTAGTTGCATATGACACCTATATTTCTTCACTCTATCATTAGGACTGAGTCTTACAGCCTCTTAAGTGTCAACGGTCTCAGAGGGTTTGATCATTATTTTCTAGGGGCGATGAGATGAAATTTAGGTGTGCATCACTAAAACAAGTCTAAAATCATCCCTAAGCTGGCCAGGTCAGTCTATCTCAGCTCCCCTGTGGTAAATAACTTTATTTAATGAACTGTTTCCCCCTTTGTCCAAGCCAGTTCATAATACAGCTGATCCAGGTTGATGGAAATGTAGTTACAGGGTTTTGGCCTTTTGTAGCTGATTATCTGTTGTCACAATACACTAAAGATAGAATTATCCATAATACTACCCCTTCTATTACTACTGACGTCTCTGCTCATGTTCACAAATATTTATTGCACTTTCTTTCATTCTTCACTGCATGTTGAATGCATTAAGTAGGAGCTTATCTGGGCCTGGCACAGAGTTTCCTCTTTCATTCATTCTCTACTGAAGAGGGTTTTTGAAAATGTAAAGCTATCAGGATCCTTGGCGTGAGCTTAAGGGAAACAATCTGTGAACTGAACATTATTTATTATTGTGCTCATGTGTGGAGTTTGTACTTGGCAAAAGCTGAGCTGCATGACTTGCCAGAATGCTGCTGCCAACCAACAAGCCTGACGATAATCAACCATTTGCATTTCTAATGCTCTCTTCTTGACAAATGCTGGACCTTTCTGTAAATATTTAAGCCTCTCTACTGGTTAGGAACCTGTAAAAGCTGTATTGCTGAATGTTTATATCCTAGTTTTCTATTGTGAGGTGTAATGGAAATTGCAGCTTCTTGAGGCCACTAGCAGGTTTTAAGATCTAGACGTTTTTTTGTCTTTGTCTGAATAAGAAAAGTCACCGTTTGTACCTTTGATTTACTTCTAACATTCAAACTGTTGCAGTTTAAGTTGCAGCAGACACGGACAAACAACATACTCTCACAGGACACAGATGCTACTGTGTCTACTCGGCAGAAAAATATCCCAAATGTAAGTGACGAATCCTCAGAAACAGTAAATTTAGTGATAAGCTGATGGGAAGGCCGTAAACATCTGTCATGCATCGTTCAAGCTGCAGAAGTCAACTGCTGCACTAGATGGCACCTCTGTACAACCGGTAGCCTTCATGTGTCATTAGTGGCTGACAGAAAAGAGGGTGAAAGAGTAGATTTAGTTTCAGAGAGAAGAGGAGAGAAGAGGAGAGAAGAGGAGAGGGACCTCTGGCCCAACAGGTAACAACACAAGATATGAATATTTACACTTCATGCAGAGATAAATATCCACTTGGGGGGATTTTCCTCTATTTTGTGCAAACTGACCTCCAAGAATAGGTGTGTAATTCTCACCTTCAGAGCATGAAGCTCTGTCTTCATACGCTTGTTTCTTTTTATGGCTGCAAAATAGATGTGAGAAATCCTATGAAGGTAATTTGTCTTCACACTGCATGTGAGCACGTCTCCGAAGATGAAGGTTAACTTGGCATAAACGCAGGGTGTTTTTTCTCAGTCGTCAATAGATTTAAGTTACTTGGTGCCAAAATGTGTATTTTTGGTCGAATTGCTGAAGGTATAAATGTAAAACAGTAGTTATCAGTCAATTAAGAAATATTTGTGACTTTTATTTTATGGGAAATGACCACAAGTATTTGGAAATAGTTCATTATGATACTTTAGACACCTACAGCAGGTCACATTGTTTATATCATCAATATTTAATTTCTGATAACATTATGTAACTTTTACTGAAACATGTTGTAGGAATTCTTTCCTGATTGATCAGTAGGCCATGTAAACGTTTGATAAATGGTTTATTTAGTCATCGACATTTATTTATGTATTTTTCAACAACTATAACTCCTTCTGTGGGCCCCAATAAGTGGAGACAATGAATGATAATATAATAAAACATAACTACGACAATATATGATATGTCTTCAGAGGAGAAGTTATTATTGCTGACAAATACTGTCCTTAAATATACTCTCTTTTTTAAATAGTGTTAAGTAGTGTTGTTGGGAGGCTGGTGTGTGAACTGCAACAATCAACCGTATAAACCAGCACTCTGCGTGTTTTCTACAACAGGTGCTTTATTAAGTGACAGAAAAGAGAATAATGTGAAAATCACAAATATCTATGAAGCTATATTTCTTCCTCACAATTACTGTATTTTTTTAATACAATATTTAACCAAAAATGCTAATAAAATAATGGGAAAATGCACAGAGAAGGAAGCAGCAGACTTATCTATTAAAGTATCTGATGTGTTTGCTTTGCTTATCTAAATCACCACTTCATGGTGTAACATTTCAGAGGATCAATTAGCTGTTGCTTTATGCAAATGTATTGTAAATCAATTAACAACACATTATCCAGAAACCCTCACAGGTTCTGCATTTAGTATAAGAAATATGCTCAAATCAGAACATGGCAAACTGCAGCCCAACAGGCAACAACAGCTGTCAGTGTGTCAGTGTGCTGACTTGACTATGACTTGCCATGCTTTTTGTGTTTTCACAAAACTCAGGACCTGAGCTGCTGCTCCAACATGGCTGATCTGTTCTCTGATCCAGATTTGGGGCAAAATCAAAGCCTCATGTCCAACATGACGGCTGTTAACAACAGCTCCGTTTTCACGGCTCTCATGTCGCCGATGATGAACACAACCATCAACATACTCATGGTAATCGTCATATTCATCACCATGGTTTCAATGGGATGCACCTTGGAGGTGTCCAAGATCAAGGTGATACATATTATCTGTGTTTATGAAGGATATAAAGGATCATCTTAACATTTCTGTACCAAAACATCGTTTTCCTTCTTTCCAGCATCACATAGTGAAACCTAAGGGGGTGGCGATAGCAGTGCTGGCCCAGTATGGGGTCATGCCTCTTACAGCCTTTTGCTTAGCCAAGGTTGGTACGATATTAATGTTTTTAAATATATTTGCTCTGATCTACACATTTTCTTACGGTAATAAAAGTTACGGTTATCAATTTGTGTGTTTAACAAATTGTTTTTAGTTTGTTTTGAATGATTTTTTAACAGGAAAACAGTTAGAGTAGTTAAGTTTTCCTGAAATGATTAGTCGATTAGCCGATTTACAATTATGTTAATAATTGATAAACTGATTAAGGACATTTCTCTGTTTTACATTATTGTAATTTAATTTAATTAAATGTAATTTTCAGGTTTTCAACATTTGAAAATGTCACAGGGAGCAGGGGAAGGTAAACTAAATAAATAAATAGAGAAATGACTCAGTGAATAAATAAATGTTATTAAATTAGCAAAATAATATTACAAATAAATGTAGCCTTTGATTAATTGATAAAATGTGACAATTTATTTATTTATTTCTGTTTTAATTTGCTTCTTTGTTTATTTCATATATTATTAGCTCCTCATTTGCATAATGAGGCAGAAATGCATAAAGAAATGTAAAAATGCAGAAAAAGTTTGGGGAAATAAATACGAGGTGAAATGCGAAGGGAAATTGTCCATAAACAAAAAAATAATAAAATATGAATAAAAAGAATATGAATAAGAAGAAAATAACCAAAATAAATCCATAAATACATCAATAATTTGGTACATTTAAAAATAAATAGAATGCAAAAATAAATAAATACATTTAAAATTAATACAAATAAATACATAAATATAAAGGAAAATAAACGTAAATAAATAAGATAATTAATACAAGATTAATATATAAAGAAAGAAAGAAAAACAGTATTACCCATTTCTGTCACATTAGATTTAATATTATTTTGATAGATTTAATGATTTATTGTGTTATTTATTTATCTCGTTTGGATTTTGGTAGGCTCTAGTCTCCAAGTCTTAGATGAGCTTACAGATAGGTGTTGGTAGTCAGGTAGGTAAAGGTGGGCAGACAGGCAGGTTCAGATGTTTTTTTAAGATTTTTTTGTTGTTATTGTTGTAATTTCGGATTTATTTGATAGTGAAAGAGATCGAGAGGAAAGGAAAGGGAGAGGAAGAGGACAACATGTAGCTATGGGCCCACATCTGGGCTCGAACTCGGTCCGCTGCCGTTAGGACTCAGCCTTAACCAAATGCACTGTACTAGGTGAGCTATCTTGGCATTCCAAGTCCCAGTAGTGGCTGACAGACAGGCAGATTCAAGTCCAGGTGACAAAGCGGAGTCAGGTTTATGTTGTTGGAAAAACAAATTACGCCTACATGAGAAATGGCAACTAGGATGAAATGGCACCGGAGCAAAGGAAGTGGGAAAGGTGTGTAGATGGGTGTGGCAGTCAGGTGATGGGGACAGAAAGGAAAGGACATCTAATGGACGGAAAGACAATGGAGGGACCAGGAGAATGTGACCGAAGCAGAGGGACAGACTGTGACAACTGTTGGCTCTGGGAAACTGAGATAGCATTTAGTGATTAGTCAATTAACTGAAAAAAAATATTGACCAAAAATAGCTTCACAATAAAACAGGAGAAAAGAGAAACAGTAATATTAACAGACTGCATGAAAACTTTTGCAGGTCAAAAGGGCTGAGAAATCAGGAAACATTCAGCAAAAAATAAACATCTACTGTACAATAAATAACATTATTATTATTTCATTAGGAGCTTAAATGATGATTGTGGTTGTGTTAACGATGACACATTAGTGTGTCATTTATTATTCATTTGCTTGATTTATATTGTTCTCGTGGTTTTCTTTCACCCCATACCAAACCCTCTCTTGCATTGCTGCTTTCTTTATTCCCATATATGCTGGAGCTAAGGGATAATGCCCAACGAGGTGTCCATTATCAGGAATTATACCATGGTCTCGGTGAATACTTGATTCTGATTGGCTGCAGGGTGTCCATTGATTCCTGATAATGGTCACCACTCCAGTTAAACTGTCTGTTCACTGTTCTAAATTAATGAGCTGGAAACAAAAAAAACCTGAATATCTTATTTACAACACTGAGTACTGAGTACTACTGTACAGCAATCATCTCACATCCCATTCGCTATTCAACCTCGTTACTTTACCACCGATTGTATGGCCTCTCATATCTTCTTTGAAACTTTTGAGATTGATTTGGGGACAATGATGTGGCTGGATAGCTAGTTTTATCAAACACGTTATATTTACTAATTTTCAACCCTATGCAGTGTTATCTTTGAATCCTGTTAGCATAACTTTAGTTTTATGCTAGCATTAGGTTAATCAAGTGTTTTCCTGCTATTGATCCATAAAATGCACACTCGCTCACATTAGTACAGTCACAAGGGCATTTAGTTTGTTTAGAAGCAGTAACTTGTGTTTGATTGGGTGAGCGACCGATTAAACCTGACTAACTGGTACTTGTCTCCTCCGGACAAATATGTCTAAATTTTAGATTAGTCATGTGCACCATACAAAAGCATCCAGCTTAAAGGTCTTATCTTAGCATTGCCAAGTCATAGCTAAGGTCCATCCTATTTACTGGAGCAGTGAGCAACGTCTCTATTGCATAGGAAACTTATGGGATGGTAACCCCTAGGGTTACTAGGGAAACGGAGCTACAGCTATTGAAAAACTTCTGATTTTGGTTGCAAAACGCATGAAAATGTAAGTTAATGGTCTTTATATTTTTTTTTGTTCGACAAGTGATAATGGTATAAATAGGATAATGTCCTTCGAGGTGTCATTATCAAGACTTAATAACAAGCAACTGTCCTGGCTTCCATGTCGGGCATTATCCCTGACTTAATGGACACCCAGCGGTCACTCAAAATTGACTGTTCACTCAGACCATGGTATAAATTTCCCAAAAAACATTGGTATATACAGTGCAGCAGAGTATACCCACTTCCTCCTCTGTAACCCACCCATCTCTACCTAGTAGTTGATAAGGTGGGTACCTTACCTACCACTACACCATTGGATATAATGAATTCATTATCGTTTCATACTGTAGGCGTTCCAGATGGCTGAAATGATGGTTGTGGTGGTTCTGCTCTGTGGCTGCTGTCCTGGAGGATGCCTCTCCAACTTCCAGACCCTGGTTCTGAAGGGAGACATGAACCTCAGGTACACAACACACAGCAAATGGCTCCAAATATATAAACTGAGGTGATAAAGGTTCAAGTGAACACTGAAGCTACAGACGTTGGGGCTCCCGAGCCTTTTGTAGGCTCAGTGGTAGATTGGGAAACATTGGGATTAAAATCACCAACAACAGCACAACATCCTTAACTCGACACCTCTGTTTCCACACTGTCACTTGAGCACAAAGTAGTGATGATCCAACACCCTGAAGTGATTGCTGCCACACCTCTTGATCCAGAAAATGCACACTCTGTCACATAGGTACAGTTTTTGTGTCACAAGGGCGTTGAGTTTGTTCAGTAGATTCAACCTGACTAACTGGTGTTGATTAGTCTGGCAAAAGCAACATCATCCAGCTTAAAAGGCATGAAAATCACTTGCTCCAAGCCCCATTGTCCCGACCAAACCTACGCCCTTGTTAAAGAGATTCTGATGATACTGAAGACCTTCAAGACACCTTACACAAGAGGTCATGGGTCACCAAAATAATAAGGAGGTCTGGCCAGTAGTTACCATAACATCTAGCACTGGACCAGTCTTTCATTGTATCTATGTGCCACTGCTGGGGCAAGAGTGATTGAAATCACATGAATTCTGCTTGAGGATCAATTCGGGCTCAGTTTCTCCAGATCTCCATCACCAGAAAAGGCTGCGATAAAGAGGTTATCACTGTGTGTTTCCCCTCAGCATTGTGATGACCACCTGCTCCACGTTGCTGGCTCTGGTCATGATGCCTCTGCTGCTCTACCTGTACTGTCACAGCTTTAACCTGCAGAACTCAATGCCCTACGCCAGCATCATCATATCGCTGGTCATGATCCTCATACCCTGCGGTATCGGCATGCTCTTCAACCGCTACAAGCCTCAGTACTCCAAGACCATCACAAGGGTTAGTGCAGAGTCAGAAGGTTAAATAAATTGTTGATAAAAGGATTGCAAAACAGCTTTCATGATTGATTTGTTGCTTTCTCTTCTACAGGCAGGCCTCATTTTTTTGATGATTGCTGTGGTGGGGATCGCCACCCTCACCAGTTTTGAAATCGGGAGCTCCATCCTTACTGTGCTGTCTCCACCCCTCATGGCCATCAGTGCTCTCATGCCCTTCATTGGCTACGCCTTCGGATACATCATCTCCTGGCTCTTCAGACTCAACGAATCGTGAGTTATTGGTTAAAATCGATTGTGACGGGTAATATTAGTCATGTCAGGGAATAAAGAGCCTTCATTTATGTATCCGTGAATAAGGGAGCGGAGGACCGTTTCTATGGAAACAGGCTGTCAGAACATCCAGCTGTGCTCCGCCATTCTGAAACTAGCGTTTCCCCCGGAGGTCATGGGCCCTCTGTTCCTGTTCCCCATGGTCTACATCTCCTTCCAGCTGATGGAGGCGGCGCTGCTCATCGTGCTGTTCAGGTGTCACCAAAGGTTCACTCTCAAAGGGAAAGGTGAGACTGATGCCAGGTTTTTAAAGAGTTAATGTGGAGATGACAGAAAACACCGGCGTTTAAAGACCACACAAACACACTAACGTTGGGTTTTAGTTGCATCGAGCTATATTTATGATCTACAAACACATTTAAATTACCTCTAGGGATGGGCAATGTAACAGTTGCCACACCCTTAGTGCTATTCCTCCCCAAGGCCTGAGTTGATTTATGGAGTGTTTTAGCACCATTTCAGACCATAATATTCAGGGTGCATGGAGCTCAGACATTAATTAGCTGTTGGGACAGGAGGAGAAGCAAGTAGTTAAAATCCAGGTATGTTGTGGAGCACTAGGCTGTAATTATAGCAGGAGAGGCCCAGACATCAAAATGACATGGCCACAAGCCATGGCTCTTGGCTTTCAAGCTGCACTTGAACACACCGCAAAGACAACAGATGGCAGCTGGTTAGCATGTACGTTCTACGCTCACTCCAACAGGCAGCGGTTGCCTGTATTCAAAAATGGAAACCGCAGGACCGAAGACTGCGGATATACAAGCTGTTATCATGTGTACATGAAACAAAGCTGCATTTGCTGACCACTTTCACACCACTTTCACTCACCACTTAGCTTCATTCCAGACGAATCTACTAAGACTATCATCAGATGAGACGAAGATGAAAAATGAGAACCTCCCATGTCCCCTCTTAACTTACTTGTTTGCTTGCTTTCCTCATGTCTATTTCTCTACTTGTACACTGATCTGTTTAAGCTGAACAGCTAATCAGAGTGATTCTTCTCACTGATGGGCTTCACCGCCGATTCAACATGCTGAATTGACAGACGCTCACAGACGGCCTCAAACTGTCCGACCGCCGATCATCGGCTAGGTGTGTCAGGGCCATTAGAGGGCCGGTGTTACATTGAAATTTGTTCCCCATCAAATAGTGTTTCCCTGCTGTTGAAATGATAGCACCACCCTCAGCGTTTAGGGTCAGGGAAACAGTATTCAACACAACACTGGCCTGTTGGCTGGCCATTAAAACGCCCTCCTCTTGTCCCCTTCTAATATATTGTACACTACACTGGAAGTGTCACTACTCCAGATTTTTTTTTTTTTTTGTTGTTGTTTTTGCCATCGTTGAGGGGGTACGCTGTATTATGCTGGTATTTTTGGCATTCTGCATTTGACATACTACGTATTGGGACATGCTGTATCTTTTTCTAGTACACTCAGTGGTAGTATGGGTGCTGGAACACACAGACTGTCTGCTTGTGTTTTGTCCTGTACCTGCAGGAAGTGGGCCGGCTGTCGATGATGAGCTGGCTCGCCTGGGCTGATGAACTGGAAAATCTACAACACCAACGCTAGCCAGTTCACTCTCTCTCTGCTCCCCTATGATGTGCTGTTTTGTCTTTTTTTTTTTGCATGCAACATTTTCATACAAAAATTTCCACTCACGTCACTGATGTGGGTGATGGGTCATTCATTTGTTTTGTAAATAGCTATTTAAAAAATTGTGTCCCTCCTTTGTTTTCTGTTCACTTTTCTCTCATTAAACGATCTGAGCTACTGTACAAGCTTTTCAGCTGTGGTGATATGTAACGAAATACATTTACTCAGCTATTACTATTATGCTATTATGTACACTTGTATTCCCATTTTATTCAGATTTATACTTCTACTGCACTACAACTCAGAGGCAAACATCATACTTTTTACTCCATTGCATTTCTTTAACAGCTTTAGTTGCTTTTCAGATTGCTTTTTTCATACCCTGGAAACCATGAAAACCATGAATGAAGTGTGTCTTTACATGATGAGAAAACTCTCCTACTTTTTAAGCCAGATAAATTATTCAGAAAGCCTCTTTGATCAGCTGCAAAATGCATCATTACAATTGAAAACAGAGCTGCTGTATATACAGTATCTATGTCACATAACTATGTTGACATAGGAGCTTCGGTGGGCCTGGCACAGAGCTGCATGCATGAAGAGTTTTCTCCTTCATTCTCTCTACTGCAGAGGGTTTAGCAGCAAATGAAACTATCAGGAACCTTAGCATGAGTTTTACAAATAATCCATAAACTGAACAGAATTTATTATTATAAGTTATTTGTAAATGATGCATTTTAAGTGGCCATTCACTGTAAAAAAGTTTAAAAAAAGTGCATAATTTCTTCACTAGGAGGATCTTTTTGTAAACTGTAACTCCAAAACTAGCATTTAGGCCTCTCCATTGGTTAGAGACCAGTTAAAGCTATTATGCTGCACAGTATATCCTAGTTTTTTATTGTGAGGTGTAATGAAAATTGCAGCTTCTTGAGGCTGCTAGAAGGTTTTAAGATTTAGACTTTGCTTTGTCTGAATATAAAAAGTCTATAAAAAAAAATTTAAAAAAAAAGTTTGGTAGTGGCTATAAGGGAACCAGGGAAACTCTTGTGAGATTGTTAAAATTAGGCACTGATCTTGAATAGTTAAGGTTAGGATAGGTCGTCGGGCAGAAGTGTTTGCAGATCTCAGATCAGGTTTCGCATCAGGCTCCCTTATAGCCACGACCCTTTTTTCATATCTTTGCCTCACCTCATCTGTACTGTTGTTGCTGCTATGACACCTGAATTTCCCTCCGGGGATTAATAAAGGTTCATCTTATCTTATCTTATCTAACATTCAAATTGTTAGGAGTTTAAATTGCAGCAGATAAGGGCAATCAACATACTCTCAGAGGACAAAGATGGCGTCTTCTCTTTTTCTTTAAGACAAAACAGTTCAAGCAGTTTTAAGGGATCTTCTTCCTCAGAAATTTCCCACAACACTGAGCAATGAATATAAGGCACCACAATTATGGACAGAGCCATGTTATTTTAGTTGAGTTCCCCTTTAAAAATCATAAAATGGTGAATCTGCAGTGAATACACAAAAAGGGAGATGCATGTTACACATTCATCTACTCAATCATACTGAATATCAAATCAAAGTCATAATACTGAAACACAAGACAATAAGTAGGTATAAGGAGAACAGGAAGAGCTCATGGCATTAAAGCCTGACTCACACTAGACGGCGCTCATGCCTTACACTGGAACAGGTCTGGCTGGTAACAGGGCAAACAAAGCAGTGATGTTCTTCCATCCTAGTTGAAGGAGCACTGATTCAGTTGGACTCAGCTGTGTCTAGTTGCCTCCAGGCTGCACAGGTGAGTCAGTAGATCCTCTAAGAGCTCATCAGGGCCAAAACCAGGGCCAACCAGACCATGGCCTATTGAAAGAAGCTGTATATCATACCTTTGGGGTACAACACATGCACAGTAAAATCTGGTCTGGGCTGTCATACCCCACAGCTCAAGACCTGTGTCCACTCGTGTCCCAGCCTCTTTCAAGAGGCCTTGGAGGGAACCCAGGACGATAAGTCTGTGAAGGTTCTCATTCATCCACGTCATATTCATTCTGGCAAAAATTGAATCGAAGGCAACTGGACTTAGATTTGTCTCTGAAGACGTTTCGCCCCTTATCCAAGTGGCTTCATCAGTTCGAACGCTACAGTCTGACTAGTCCCCACTAGTCTGACGTCAGATTATGTCCAGTTGCCTTCGATTCAATTTTTGCCAGAACCCAGGGCGATGCTAATTTCCTGGTTGACCTACAAAAATATGTCATCTCTGGAGCATTCTCTTAAGGTTTGGCAAAATTAGAGAGTAAAGCACCAGACCATAGAGGTACATAGGCCTTGATGCACAATATGTCTGACTAAATTAACTGAACTGAACTGAATTAATTTATTCAATATGTGTGCTATATATTTTTCAACTGGAGAATGTAAGAATGACTTTAGGCCTGCTGACAACAATGACAATGCAATGCATGACCCCAACTCCAGTTACATGCATGTGTTATACTTCATGCCCCAAGACCAGTGTCCAGTTCCAACCTCCTTCTACAGGCTGTGTGACAGATAGGAAAGACTTCCAACTTCCATCCATCCGTCTGCAACCCTCCAATGGACAGGTCTCACATAGAGACAAACAACCACTCACACTCGCACCTACGGACAATTTAGATTCATCAGTTGACCTGCATGTCTCTGGACTGTGGGAGGAAGCCGGAGAACCCGGAGAAAACCCACGCTAACAGGGGGAGAAAATTGCAAACTCAACACAGAAGAGGCCCAAGCCACATTTGAACCTCCTGCTGTGAGGCGACAGTGCTAATCACTGCACCACCGTGCAGCCCTATTTCCAATGTCAACATTTTAAAAAATATCTCAAATGTATCTGATGAATTCTCTCACATATACTGAACACAAAAACTTTTTCTGATCGCCTGAAGACAGACGTATTTGTCAAGTTATATGTGTCATTCTCCTTTTTCCTCCTCAAGTTCAATCTGAGGAGTGAAGGCCGTAAACGTCTGTCATGCATCGCTCAAGCTGCAGAAGTCAACCGTTGCACTAGATGGCACCTCTGTACAACCGGTAGCCTTCATGTGTCATTGGTGGCTGACAGAAAAGAGGGTGAAAGAGTAGATTTTGCTTCAGAGAGAAGAGGAGAGAAGAGTAGAGGGACCTCTGGCCCAGGTAACAATACAAGATACGGATATTTACACTTCATGCAGGGATCAGCATCCACTTGGGGGATTTTTCCACCTCCAAGAATAGGTGTGTAATTCTCACCTTCAGAACAGCCGGTAATTCAGAACAGCCGGTAAATCAGTATGTGACATTTGTGTGACATTAATTATAATTACTGATATAACATATATATCCATGTGCAGCTACATTACATTGTTATAAAACAATTTGTTAATATTAATTTAAGGACTGTAAATGGGTTTTTTTTGCACGTTGGGAAGCTTGTGTGTGAAGTCAGCATCTTATACAGTATATGCTGAAAACACAGACAACTGACTGCATAAACACTGTTTTCTGCTACAGGTGATTTATTAAAATGTTGGAGAATCAAGTTTATTTAGAAGAATGTGAGAATCACAGCTATCTATTATTTTTTTTCTTCCCCACATTTCTTGGTATTTATCCAAAGTATGCATGCATGTGGAATTATAGGGTCTTAACCATTAGTGTAAAAACATGACAGCTAGTAGAGCTATCTCTCTCAGACTGTATAGCTACACTAAATACAATATTAGGTTAAAGGTCCTCAGGACCATATAACTTGTACTATGAACTTATAGATTACTGTCTACTGGCATTGTTCACTGATGAAAAGCTGCTTACGCTGCTTATCAACACAACAGCGACCTTTCTGCTTTCTGAAAAAGTGAACTCTTTTTCAGAAACAAAGTAGAAGACTCAGTGAAGTAAGCAGACTTTAAATAACATTTAAATAAAATCTGTTAAGTCTCTATCGCCAAAGGGGGTAGCACAATGGTGATTGAGCCTATGGCCCACTGATTGAAGTATTGCAATATTTATATATTTGCAGTGTTATGAATGGGTGTCTTTGGTGATTATGCACACAATTATGGAAAATTGAAGCTCATGTACATGGAAAATGCACTACATATAATAATATATAACATTTGACTCATTCCTGTAGCACTAAGTATTTCTTTAGTGAACAGTGTGAGTGTTGCTTTGTGCTTCTTATCTTAAGTCCCACTTCATGCATGTAAGTTTAAGAATAATAGTCTAAGAAATTTCACCTACATATAATAAAACTGTAGGAGAAATGTCTTTTCACTCTCAATATTATTATATACAACAGCAACATGTGTTAGCATGACTGATAGATGAGGACATGAGAAAACTGTGATGCCATTAAAACATTGTATGATGTTAAAATCATTGTTATCACCTGATCTATTGTCTAACTGTGCGTCCATGCTTTTTGTGTTTTGAGATTACTACTCAGGACCTCAGCTGCTGCTCCAACATGGCTGATCTGTTCTCTGATCCAGATTTGGGGCAAAATCAAAGCCTCATGTCCAACATGACGGCTGTTAACAGCTCCGTTTTCACGGCTCTCATTCCGCCGGTGATGGACAAAACCATCAATATACTGATGGTAATAGTCATGTTCATCACCATGGTTTCACTGGGATGCACCATGGAGGTGTCCAAGATCAAGGTGATAATCATCTGTTACATTATATGTTCTCTGTACATTAGCAAAGTTTATAAAGGATATAAATGATCATGTTAAGATTTCTGTACCAAACATCTTCTTCCTTCTTTCCAGGGTCACATAGTGAAACCTAAGGGGGTGGCGATAGCAGTGCTGGCCCAGTATGGTGTCATGCCTCTGACAGCCTTTTGCTTAGCTAAGGTTGGTGTTCCTGTTTTTAACATTATAAACATTTATTTTACAGTACAGGAAGCATGGGAGGCCTCCTTCAGTCTAAAAGAATGCACCCAGTAGACTGATTTAAACAATATTCATGTTTTATTTCACCTTTTCATAAGGCAGTTGTGTATTTACCTTTTTTTTTAAACTGGAAAAACTAGTTTGATAATTAATAAATTGTCCAGGCTCTAAAATACAAGGATTTTCCCATTTTTTGTTTTATATCATTGCAAATTGAATATTATTTAGATATTTATATTTATATATAATTTTGACTGCTGGTTAAACAAAACAAGACATTTGAAAATGTCACATTAGGCTCTAAGAAACTGATGATATTTATTTGGACATGTGGACATTTTATAGACTAGTAGTTAGTGGATTAATTGAAAAAATAGATAAAAATATTAAAATAGATTAACTAAGAGTGTAAATGATTTGCAAACCCTCAGGGTTACCAGGGTAACAGAGTTATGGCTTATTATGGCTTTTGGTTGCAAAAACATTTTGGCAAGTTGCCATGGTATAATCCGGATAACACCGGTGTCTGTCATTAGGAATTAATGGACAACAGGAGGCCTCAACCGTCGGACATGCTGCATATATGGTATATGTACACATCAAAGAGCCACAACATTAACAACATCATGACCAATAACAGGTGAAGTGAATAACATTGATTGTCTCGTTACGATGGCACCTGGCAGTGGTTGGGATATATTAGGAAGCAGGTGAACATTTTATCCTTGAAGTTGACGCTGGAAGCAGAAAAAATGGGCGTAAGCATAAGGATGAGAGCAACTTTGACAAGGGCCAAACTGTGATGGCTAGACGACTGGCTCAGAGCATCTCCAACACTGCAGCTCTTGTGGGATGTTCCCAGTCTGCAGTGGTCAGGACCTACCAGAAGTAAGCAACAGGGTCATGGGCTGCCAATTCTCAATGATGAACGTGGGGAGCGAAGGCTGGCCCGTGTTGTCGGATCCAATAGAAGAGCTACTGTAGCTCAGATTGCTGAAAAAGTTAATGCTGGTTCTGATAGAAAGGTGTCAGAGCACACAGTGCGTTTACAGTATATATATAAACTGTAATGCTCTGACCCAGTTGTCTTGCCATCACAGTTTGGCCTTTGTAAAAGTTGCTCACATCTTTATGCTTGCCCATTTTTTCTGCTTCCAACACATCAGCTTCAAGGACAAAATGTTCACTTGCTGCCTGATATATCCCACCCACTGCCAGGTGCCACTGTAACGAGTTTATCAATGTTATTCATTTCATTATATAATGTATTTACAGTACATTATTTCCAGAATCAACACTGGATCAGTATTGGTTAGATACTGTTATTAGTAATAGACATTGGTAACACAGTCAGACGTTCAATCAGACATTGTATGAATTCATTATGGTTTCCTGCTGTAGGCGTTCCAGTTAGCTGAAATAACGGCTGTGGTGGTTCTGGTCTGTGGCTGCTGTCCTGGAGGAAGCCTCTCCAACCTCCTGGCCCTAGCTCTGCAGGGAGACATGAACCTCAGGTACACATAACCTGTTAAGTTATCTTCTCCAGTTACCAAATAAATAGTCCCACTAAGAAATATACAACTTCAACTGCCTGCAATGTGCCAAACATGATGTTTTGGGATCTTGGTTAACTGTTCAGTTACAGTAAAGTTCAACGACCTCTGCCCACGCTTGGTTTCATGTACGGTAGCTGCAATAGATGATGCTCCAATCAGAGTACATCCTGTGACCTAATACAGGCTCCATGTCATTATTTGAGTTGAATGACCTGCAAGACTTCATCAGTGTGACTATAAAACTATGAGATTATCATAATAAGATGATGGCAAACCCCTTTACTTTCAACCGCAAGGCCATTAACCCCATTAAGCACCTTACTCATCAAGGACAAGTGTGGTGGTGTATTGCTCAGGACACTCCTGCTCTGATATCTGAGGCTTACTTATCTGGCTGTTCCGACAGGAAGTGCACTACAACATCAGATACTGCATGAGCCAATAACTGCACTGGCGAGGATCTGCTGCTGACAGTGAATGAGTCTTTCTTGTTTTGGTTTCAACTAATTAATCTCCACAAATAAGTCAGAATATACTGTAGCATGTTGTTTAACAGCTACTGATGAGGAGCAGTTACAGAAAGAGGACAAGAAACATGTCAACAATCAACAACATACAACATTCTGACATTTCCTCTCTGCAAGGGAAATGGTCGAGGTTAGCAGATCACCAGGAAAACAATAGGATGCAAAACTATCCATAAATATCTATCCAGTAGCTTCAGTTTTTTGCTTCGTCCTTGACCTTAGAACAGCAGCTGAGAAAAAAAAAAATTACTACAAGCTCAATAGAGCTGTTGTCCTAAAATCTGAGGTTTAATATTCATTCTTGACCTTGGATATTGGTCAGTTATAAAGCAGTTATAAAGAACCTGTTGATGAAATTGTTTTCTTATCAGTACAACAGTTTTGCAGACATTTTGGCCCACTTGGTGGGTAAACAAAAAAAGGTCACAGGTCATCAAGATAATAAGGAATCATTCAGGGCTGGCTCTCGCCCTTTTGGTGCCCTAAGCACAATTGATATGCATTTACGCCTTAAAAGCTTCAGTAGGCTGATTATTTTTGGCATCACTGGGCAAAAATCCCATATTAACCTTTCAGCATATTGTAATTCAAGTGTTCTGAGAGAAAACTAGACGTCTGCACCTCCTCATGGTCTGTTTTCAGGCTTTAAATTACGGGTCATTTCAGAGAAAGATCGTTCCTATTGGCTGTGCTCTGGCTGGAGGGCAGTGCTTGGTATTCCCTCAATAGATCTCAACATGGCTGCCGTGTCACAAATTTTCTCATTTTACAGCTAAACAGTAACTACAAGATGATGCTGAAAATATTTGAGGTGAGAAATAGGCATTACATTAACCGAATATTGATTATAATATTATAATATTTGATCAGTGCTGCCTAGTTTGATCATTTGATCAGAGTTCACGAGTGATTGACAGCTGCTCCAGGGCCCAGCTTGGCTCTGACTGGTTGTTTTCTTCAGGTCTGTGAAATCTTGCAGATGTCACATAACAGGAAAACAGGTTTAAACTCAAATGCATGTAAGGCTGAGGAGGTGGCAGCTCGCAGAGTTCAATTATTTTAATATAGAAAGAAACTTACCGAGAACCTAAATGCAGCAGATCCAGGCAGGTACAAAGCCAATCCACTTGTTATGGAACAAAAGGCTATCTAGGAAAACAAAACACTGGAAACCAGACTCTCTCTGGTGTAACACCTACAACAAACTGACAAAGAAACACAGACTTAATACACCAGGAGAGCAGGGTGATTGAGCTCAGCTGGAAGAAATCAGGACGGGGCAGACAATCAAAGAAGGTGGGAAACAAACAAAGGCAGGAAGTAAAACCAAGACACAAGAGGAGTCATTCATTCATTCATTGTCAACTGCTTATCCCGTTAGGGGGGCTGGAGCCGATCCCAGCTGGCATTTGGGGAAGGCGGGGTTCACCCTGGACAGGTCGCCAGTCCATCGCAGGGCACATAGAGACAGACAACAACATAGAGACAGACAACCATTCACGCTCACATCCACACCTACGGGACATTTAGAGTCATCAATTAACCTAAAGTGCATGTTTTTGGACTGTGGGAGGAAGCCAGAGTACCCGGAAAAAACCCACGCTTACACGGGGAGAACATACAAACTCCACACAGAAGAGTCCCAAGCCGGAATCGAACCTGCAACCCTCTTGCTATGACAGCGCTAACCACTACACCACCTTGCAGCCCCACAAGAGGAGTGAACTTACAAAATAAAACAGGAAACACTACGACCAAATCCCAGAACCATGACAGCAGATGCCATTAGCTGCACCAGAGGACACAGAGGTGCATGTTTTTCCGTTTACCCATCTCATGACCGTTTTATAAAAATCACTTTTTTAATTCATATTTGCTCCATTTCTACCCACTGCAGCTTCAAGCTGGACCAGAAACATTCATACCACATTTCTTGGCAGTCTGGTCGGCAGTTACTACCATATATAGCGATGGACATATTGACACCGGGCTGCGGTAAAGAAGTTATCACTGTGTTTCCCCTTAGCATTGTGATGACCACCTGCTCCACGTTGCTGGCTCTGGTCATGATGCCTCTGCTGCTCTACCTATACTGTCAGGGCTTCAACCTGCAGAACTCTGTGCCCTACACCGACATCACCTTATCGCTGGTCATGATCCTCATACCCTGCGGTGCCGGCATCCTCATCAACTACTACAGGCCGCAGTACTCCAAGACCATCACAAGAGTTAGTGCTTACACAGGATTATTAATGGCTTGCAATATGAAATCATATTAACAGGCTGCAGCTTTCATGACTAATTTGTTGCTTCTGTCCTGCTGTTCTCAGGTAGGCCTCGCTTTCATGATGATTGCTGTGCTGGGGATCGGCACCCTTGCCATCTTTGTAATTGGAGGCTCCATCCTTACTGTGCTGTCTCCACCCCTCATGGCCATCGGTGCTCTCATGCCCTTCACTGGCTACGCCTTCGGATACATCATCTCCTGGCTCTTCAGACTCAATCAGTCGTGAGTTATTTGGTTAAAATCGATTGTAATATTAGTCATGTCAGGGAATAAAGAGCCTTACATTATGTATCCGTGAATAAGGGAGCGGAGGACCGTTTCTATGGAAACAGGCTGTCAGAACATCCAGCTGTGCTCCACCATTCTGAAACTAGCGTTTCCCCCGGAGGTCATGGGCCCTCTGTTCCTGTTCCCCATGGTCTACATCTCCTTCCAGCTGATGGAGGCGGCGCTGCTCATCGTGCTGTTCAGGTGTCACCAACGGTTCACTCTCAAAGGAAAAGGTGAGACCGATGCCAGGTTTTTAAAGAGTTAATGTGGAGATAACAGAAAACACCGGCGTTTTAAGACCATACAAACACACTAACGTAGTGTCATCTAGCTACATTTATGGTCTACAAACACATTTAAATTACCTCTAGGGATGGGCAATGTAACAGAAAAAAGATTTTTCTCATCTTGCCACACCCTTAATGTTATTCCTCCCTGAGGCCTGAGCACCATTTCAGTCCATAATATTCAGGCTGCAGACATTGATTAGCTATGGCTGGAGCAGGAGGAGGTGCAGGTCCTAAAAATCCAGGTATGTTGTGAAGCACTGGGCTGTAATTATAGCGTGAGTCTGATCAGTCCAACAGATCCTTGAAATCTGTTCCCCCATCCAATACTGCTTCCCTCATATTAAAATGATTCCCAATTCCTGTGGGAAAAAGTCTTTTTGGACCCAATGCCATCATGTGACGGACATGGAAGTTGTAGCACCACCGTTCAGCTGTTTAGGGTTGGTTAAACCATTAAAATGCCCTCTTTTTGTCAGCTCCCAGCATATAGAGAGGTGAAGACCCTCCCCTTCTGTTGAACCACCATGGGACTTGATTTTGGAAAAAAATATGAACAATACGAGACAAATAATGTTTTGATCCTGTTTGAACTGCGTCATGAATCACACTTATGATGTTTGTCTGTTTAAAAGATAATTTCAATTAAGTCAAGAAAGTTGCAGTTCTCATTCCCTAGTGTTGCTAGTGTTGGTGCGTATATTGTGCAAGACAAGAGCTGTAGTTCACTGAGCAGTTTCACACGAAACTAAATGATACTACTAGAAACTGCGACTTTCTTGACTTAAAAAATTACGTTTTAAATTGACAAACAGCATATGTGTGATTTATGGCGTAATTCAAACAGGATCAAAGAATTATTTGTCTCTCGCTGTTGACTAACGTTCATATTTTTTCCAAAATAAGGTCCCATGGTGGGAAGGGGCAGGACTTCACCTCTCTATAGCAGACTACACTGCAAGCGTCACCATTACAGATTTTTTTGTTGTTTTTCCCATTGTTGAGGAGGTACACTGTATTATACTGGCATTCTGCATTTGACATACTATGTATTGAAATAATGCTAAATGTTTTTGTCTGTGTTTTGTTTTCTCCCTGCAGGAAGTCGGCCGGCAGTCGATGATGAACAGGCTCACCTGGGCAGATGAACTGACAAACCCACAACACTAACGCTGTATCGCCCACCCCTAGACTGCCAGCTCAGTCTAGGGGTGGGCGATACTGGGAATTTTGCTATTGATCTGATACCAAGTAAATACAGGACTAGTATCGCTGATACCGATACTTTTTACTTGAAAAGTCATGATAATTGAATAATTTTATGATGATTTTGCCTTTAGTTGGTTGATTATGATTATGATAAAACACAGGACAAATATTTTCTTTATTAACTAACTACAATATGAAACAGTTAACAGTCTAAAATAATAAAATAATGTAACAAAAATATAAATACTTTAAATTGCATGCAGATATTTGAGGAAAAGTGAAGTCAGTAATAAAGTAAACAAAAGCACCAATGTAATAATAAATCGATCTCATCACGCTAGTATCGATCCGATACTGATACGCACCTCGGTATCGATACTATCGATATTAAGATCGATACGCCCAGCCCTAGTTCAGTCTCTCTGCTCTGTTTTGTCTTTTCTGTTTACATGCAACACCTTTATATACTTTCCACTCACATCACCGATGTGAGTGATTGTTCACTAATTTGTTTTGTAAAGAACTATTTAATAAATTGTGTCCCTCCTTTGTCTGAGCCAGTTCATGATACAGCTGATTCAGGTTGATGGAAAACGTACTAACAGGGTTTTGACCTAGTTGTTGTGATAACACACTAAGGATTAGCCTCACACTAAATCATAACCTGCACTGTATACTGATATCCGATACTCAGCTGTTGCTTAGATTGGGTGCTCTTGTATCTCCATTTTATGCTTTATACTTCTACTGCACTACATCTCAGAGGCAAACATTCTGCTTTTTGACTTTAAACCAAGTTTTTCTTTACGTGGAGAGAAAACTCTCCTACTTCTTCAGCTAAATAAACTGGTTAAAAAGCCCCTTGGATCAGCTGCAACATGTATCGTCACAAAGCTGAGAACGGCTGTTTTTCTGAGCTCTTGACTTTTTAGGGATTTGCGGTTCCAACAGGACGGCGACGCATGAATTCAGCAGTAATATTAATCTATCTGTGTCCCATAACTGTGTTGAATGCATTAAGCAGGAGCTTCTTTGGGCCTGGCACAGAGCTGCATGCATGACGAGTTTCCTCTTTCTCTACTGCAGAGGGTTTTTGCAGCAAATGAAAGCTATCAGGAACCCTGGTATGAGCGAAAGCTAATCTGCATGGCTTGCCTGTACGCTGTCACCAGCAAGTGTGATGCTAATCATCCGTTTGTTTCTAATGATAAATTGTGAGGCTACTTTTGGCAGCAAATGGCCACTGAGTGCATCATTTCCTCACTAAAAGAGAAGGATCTCTTCTGTAAGCCTCTCTATTGGTTAGACACAAATACATTTTTTGACGAGCTTATCAATATATTTCAATATACGAAAACAAAATCTTCCAGGTCTTGGCTACAGAGCAACATGGTGTCCCACAGCACAGAGACACTTTTTGATCTCCTAAAGACAGACGGATTTGTTATGTTATATGTTAGATTTTATTCTGTTAAATCTGAGGAGTGAAGGCCGTAAACGTCTGTCATGCATCGTTCAAGCTGCAGAAGTCAACTGCTGCACTAGATGGCACCTCTGTACAACCGGTAGCCTTCATGTGTCATTAGTGGCTGACAGAAAAGAGGGTGAAAGAGTAGATTTAGTTTCAGAGAGAAGAGGAGAGAAGAGGAGAGAAGAGGAGAGGGACCTCTGGCCCAACAGAGAACAGCACAATATATGAATATTTACACTTCATGCAGAGATAAATATCCACTTGGGGGGATTTTCCTCTATTTTGTGCAAACTGACCTCCAAGAATAGGTGCGTAATTCTCACCTTCAGAACATGAAGCTCTGTGTCTTCATACGCTTGTTTCTTTTCATGGCTGCAAAATAGATGTGAGAAATCCTGTGAAGGTAGTTTGTCCGCACACATCATGTGAGCACGTCAGCAGGGAGGATGTGGTTAGAAACTGGAGATGGAGGTTAACTTGGCATCGAAGCACAAAGGAGAGTGAGGTTTGGAGAAAGCAAACAGATTAGAAAGTATAAATATAAAGAAAGAATTTGGCTTATTGAGGCTTAATGTGATCACTTTAATTAGACACCTACAGCAGGTCACACTGTTCATGTCTTACTTGTGAGTTCTTTCCATATTTCTTGATTACTTTTGATGTAAGGATCTATATGTGTACTTGTACACTTCTGCAGGCACCCATAAGTGGAGACAATTAATTATATAATATATGAATATATGATATATGATGTATATAATAAAACATGTAATAATACGTAATATGTATACATAGAAGTTATAATTACTTTTTCTCTTAAAGTTGAGTCTTTATTCTCATATTATGACTTTTTCTCTGTAAGATAAGACTTTATTCTCATAATACAACTTTTTTCTAAAAATATTACTTTTTTCGCATAACATTCTCATAACATTCTCATAACATTACGATTTTATTCTCTTAATTTTAAGGATTTATTTTCATATTGCAACTTTTATTCTTGTAAACCTGTGAAGAAACATTTTCTGATGTTGAAATCATAGTGGTCACCTGATCGGCTTTGTCTAACTGTGTCCATCTTTTTTGTTTTCTAAGATCACAGCTCACGTTCATGCTTTTTTGTTTTGAGATTAAAACTCAGGACTTCAGCTGCTGCTCCGACATGGCTGATCTGTTCTCTGATCCAGATTTGGGGCAAAATCAAAGCCTCATGTCCAACATGACAGCTGCTAACAACAGCTCCGTTTTCACGGCTCTCACGTCGACAACACAACCATCAACATACTTATGGTAATAGTTATGTTCATCACCATGGTTTCACTGGGACGCACCACAGAGGGGTCCAAGATCAAGGTGATACATATCTGTTACCTGTGTTTTGAAAGGATATACCACGTGACCCCTAACGGGATAAGGGGTTGAAGATGGCTGGATGGACGGATAAAGGATGCAAAGGATCATATGAACATTTCTTTACCAAAACATCTTTTTCCTTCTTTATAAACACTTTATTTTACAATACAGGAAGTATGGGAGGCCTCCTTCAGTCTAAAAGAATGCACCCATTAGACTGATTTAAACAATATTCATGCTTTATTTGTACTTTTGACAGTTTCATGAGGCATTTGTGTATTTACCAAATTTAGTTTCTTGGTTTGTTTTTAACTGTTTAATATCAGATTCTGTTGTATTAATGTAAAGCTTAATTTTATAACATTTAATCTGTAATCTGCTTGTCTGTCCGACCCACAGAGACGTACCAGCTAACAACCACTGAAGACAAGTTGAAAGAGGCCTCTGAGGGGACTGTATGGTGGATTTCTACTAATGTGAACCAAAGAGCCTCCACAAACCATGTACAACTACAGGCCATTTTTTGCCAAGTAATTTTCAAGATTGAGTAATAACATTCGAACTGACAACTTTTGTAGCTGTTTCAGCACAAATCAGTGATGAACACAAGAGTCACAATTTAGTTAAAACTGTTTTATTGTTGAAGTCCGCCGTCTTCCAATACCATACAAACGTCCATATTTTTCACTGAAAAGAAAACCCTTACGTACAAAAGTCAATTTTTTTTTTTTTTTTTTTCAAACTCTTGTCTACACGTTCATTTAAACCACAGTAACATCAGTCAGAGTACCAACAAGCATTCTTGGAATTACATTATACACTTAAGTAAAACAAAAGTCTGCAATGCTGTACACAAAACCCTAAACCAAAAAATAAAAACTTAATGCTAGAATAAACTGTCTTATTTAAGCAATACCTTTTTAAAGTGTTGAATTAAAGTGTTGACCTTATCCTCAGAGGAGTATTACATCTCCCAACAAAATAAAAGTTTAAGATCCGTGACATTAATTACATTAATTTACAGCTGTGAACTCAAATTCTACAGTGTTCTTGTTATGGTCAATGCCAATGACAGGATTCAATTTTTTTTTTCCCCAAACAGAAAGCACATGCAAGCATCCCCAGGTATAGATATCACACACACACACACACACACACACACACACACACACCCACCAGCTGTGGTAGCTACAGCGGGTCAGAAAATATGGATAAAAGAGGAAAAAGGAATTGGAAAACATGAGCGAGGACAAAAATATGGAAATCGAACAAAAATTCTCCCACCGACGAGCAAAAACAAGCAAAAGTATCGCAAAAAAAAGTAGAGAAAGTGGTCACGCGGCTTATAAAAGCATCCTAGTAGTGCCAAAAAATACAGATTCCCTCTTCAACGTGTAGAGATGGCTAACTTTACAGACACGATAACAGTGAAAGTTGATGCTGGTTCACTTGGGCCTTTTGTGAAGAGAGACGACGGTGCAGCAGCAGAGGACCTGCAGCCTGCTGGGATGAATAAATTCAGAAGTGAGGAGTCACTGGGTGTAAACACAGCACATACAAGTGATGACGGGGACACAAACAGCATCACTTTGTAACAAGTGTCTTCTGTTTAGGTTATTTAATTTAGACGCCCTATAATTACAATAAAATAATTGACTGAATATCACTGTTCCTGTCTGATGAGTCACTGTTTTGAATGTGAAAGGATAGTTATGACAATCCAGACAGGAAAAAACAAACTTTACTCGAGGAAAGCTCCTGTCTCTGCTTTCAGAGGGGACAGAGGAGCTCAGGATCCTGCTGAATCAAGTCGTTTCTACAGTTGATTCTCATTAAACCTTAACGCGACGTTTAGCGCTGGCTGTCAGTAGAAGGAGAGCGAGACCGGGAGCGCGAGCGAGACCGTGAACGGGAGATGGAGGCTCTCTCTCTCTGGGCCGGCGGAGGGGAGGGCGGGGTGGCAGACTTGCTCGTCTTGGAGGACCGCTTAGCGGGCTCCTTTGATTTGGCGGCCGGAGAAGAGGAGCCGCCGACGGGGGACCCGCTGGGGGAGCGGGAACGGTTGTGGGTCTTGTGGGCGGGGCTGCGGGAGCGTCTAGGGGAGCGAGATGGGGAGCGACCACGAGAACGGGACCGTGAACGAGAGGAGCTCTCAGACCGGGAACGACTTCTCGACCTGGGGAAGAGAAAAGAGAGGAAGAAGCACATTAGGATCAGGAAGTATTTGTGCAATTAATTCATAGTCCACAGTCTACACACCTTTTCAATATAATCTCTCTAATTTCACAAATTAATTCCTCTATTTATATTGACTCATTCAAATAGATTCTCACTTGCTTTCTCAGCCTCGTGTGCTGCTGTAATATGTGAATTTCCCTCCTGGAATCATCTCATCTCTCTTATAAATAAAAAAGATTTCATTGAGCCTACACATTATATAGTGTCTGGTTTATATTTTATTGTCTTTCCGTCCTCAGTACTTTGTTTCTGTAATTTCATTCAATGGGGTGTTGCAGTAAAAGCCACCCTGTATAAATAAAGGTTAAATAAATCACATTCAACCCTGTCGACCTGTAATAATCAAAGGGCTTCCTGTGTCTATTCTGGGACTTTTAAAGGGTTAAAAGAACAGTAAGGGGTCGTGTCCACCAAAGCGAGGCCAGCGTTTGTTAGTTTTAATGTTTTGCAATAGAAGCACAACTTATTTACGCTTTGCTAAAAACGGCAGCAGTATGACGAGGTGCTGAGCAACTGCTGTAAGGTCGGTGTTTTCAGGTCACCGAGTCGAAAATATTTAACTTTGGGTAAAACGCTACACTCGTCACGTTTTACCCAGTGGGACAAATAGCAATGAGATGCATTTTATTATGAGTATATTATGGTTTTATTGTGTTTGTTATGTTATTGTTTTTATTGTGGACTTCAAGGAGGTCATGTCTGGTACACTGAACGTAAAAAAATTTACTTTGTGGGGAAACAAAGTTGATATGACTCTGAACCAAATGTCCATACTCGCAGAGACGTCCACAAAATGTGATAAACCCACACAAGCATCGGGTCAGTCCTCTCTCCCTATGTGATTCAGCTGTTCCTTTATCCAGAGCAAGCCGTGGCTATGAAACAAACACTTTCACACATATTCTGAATCACAGCAACCAGACGCAACAAAAACTGGAAAAAAAAGCCTCTACAGCGCTCCCAGCTGAGTGTTTTCAGAGGACTGAGTGTTTTCTTTGGTGGACACTGGGCCTTGAGTGCTCTTCTGAAAAGCGCCTTAGTGGAACAGTAATAAAAAATCAATACAGTTTATACATTTACACACTACCTATGCTTCCCAACAGCCTGTCCTGACCTAATGGCACAGTTCAGCCCAGCTCTACTAAACCTATTTAGTGTGATAATCCATGTTCTTCATACATGTGTTAGCTTGTTCTTATTGTGAGTAAAAAGGAAATGAGTGGAAAACGGAGGCCTTCATCTTTGTGCGACTCACCTCTTCCTGGCTGCCTCAATGAGCTTGATTTTCCTGCCATTGATTTCCTTTCCAGACAGTTTTTCCATGGCATTTTTCAGATCGCTGCAAGAGGCAAACTCAACAACCCTGTAGAAACACCATGAGACAATATTAGGTACAATCTCAGTTATGCTTTCTGTCATAAATTGGATAGTGATTTTTACTCAAATGCAAATCCTGATATGGTCCAAACACGACTCTGTGCTGCGATAATGGTCTTACCCTTCATTGAGTTTGGGGCGATGTGCGTCTGCAAATGTCACCTCTCCAGCTTGTCTCATGAAATCTTTCAGGTCCTACACATGTAAACATCAGTCAACTTATGGAGAGGCTCGGGACACAAGCACTGTCTGAGACATAAAACAGGACTGATTTACCCAAAAAGAGAGATTGTTAGATTGTCTGAGAGGACTACACAGGCTACTAGAGATAAGGAGGATGAGTCCAAGAACCTCGGGAGGCTGTTAAATCAGCGGCCAACTCATTCAATAAAAAATTTTATTAAAAAAAACAAACAAAAAAACAACTAAAAATACAAAAGCTTAGTAAAGATGTAATAGTTGTCAATTTAGATATCAACCAATTGTTACATGTGCTATTGTTA
Source organism: Pterois miles (assembly GCA_947000775.1). NCBI lineage: Eukaryota > Metazoa > Chordata > Actinopteri > Perciformes > Scorpaenidae > Pterois > Pterois miles. The sequence goes on from CAMQGK010000634.1 coordinate 8,145,087, forward strand.
TCATTATAAAAGCTTTGAGATTCTTGGACTCATTACAGCTACAGAGACATGAACACCATCTGCAGGAACTGAACTGCAGTGGCGCCACTTGGGCAGCCTTTGGCACCAAGAGCCCCATTCTCCCTGACAAGAAGGGCACAGGGCTCCATGCCGGGACCGCCCCGTCTCGGCACCCTGCCTCAGTAAAGAGAGTGAACAGGGTGGAAGAGAGGAAACTACTACCTGAGAGCGAAACCCTTTGGGGTGGGCCGCAGGCTCTCCGAGCCCACCATAACCTCGGGATAACAGCAGATTATATCCATGGGCACCTGGGAGGAATTCACACTCTCTCGCTCGCGATGTGCGGGAACACCAGAAGGGGGAAGGGAGGGGGGATATCGATCGACCGAAGCCCCTCAAATTAACGAACCATCGATCAATACGCCATCACCATCACCATCGACTCTCGCTCTTTCCTCTCCTTTCTCTCTGCCAACTCTCTGTTTCCTCTCTCTCGCTCTCAGCCACACACCAGTCGCCCCCCTGCCTTCGACAGGGGGCGTTGCGAGCGAGCGAAGGGGCCGCCAGCGCCTCTAGTGTGGAGCGAGCGCTCACATGACCAGCAGGCGTCAACTAGGAGTAGGACAGACTGGCTGACACCACAGGCTCAACCCAGACAGAAGGACCCAGAAGGGGTTAACTCCACCATAAGCGAGCTCTTCCATATGACACAACAGTCAGGCTGGCAAATAAAGGGGTGAAGAATTGGTTAAAATTTGAAAAAAAGGAACAAATTATATGTTTTTGACTCATTTCTTAACTGCCTTGAGGTGCAGATTTAATAGAGCGGCCATTTTTTAAAGAACAATTTGGGCCTTATCACAATAAAATTAAACATATTAGCAAGTTAAATAAATTACTGATTTGATTCCAGATATTCTATGTTTTTTAGCAGCATGGAAATCTACAATTGTATGTGTGTATTATTGGAGGCAGACTGTTGGAGGTGATAACATTGCAGCTTGTAGAAACTTGTGTTTTAAAAAAACATGTGGCAATACTAACCTGCCAGCTCACACGAGAGGATAAGTTCTCCACAATGAGGCGGTTCTCAGTGCGCATCGGAGGAGGGTTTCGGCTGAAACAAAGAAAATGTAAAAAAGACTGAATCAATTGAACGAAAAGATAGTAGGGCTGAGAGAGACGGAGCCTGAAAGCTCTCATTAGCTACTTGTCAATAGTAAGGTTAATTCATGTCATGGATCTTTAAAATGCAGTGAGCACGGGGCTTGTGTTGCATTTTAAACAAGATATTTCCAGTCTATGTTATTTGTTACATCCTTATTAAACACAGAAAAACAAGACTAAGCCCAAGAGAATCGAATATACGTCTGGACCTCATATGGTCAGTCTGTGAATTTGTGTGTTATACAAATAGTCAGTGGTCACTAGAGGAAACTAGAGCGCTGTTCCACCCAACTGGCGACGTACCCTCTCATGGAACGATGACCTGATCGGTCCCTGGGTTTCTGCTCGTCATTTCAATCTGGCAAAAACATGGCAGCCTGCTCGTAAACTAGTTTGACAGTTGTGAGTTGGACGGGCTCATTTGCATAAAATTAAAAGTTTTCAAATCTATGCAAATACAGACCCTCTCTAAATCCCTGCAACACTCTCTCCATGCACTGGGCATCTACTTCTCCTGCTTTCCATAGAAAATAAATGGAAAATGTTGAAACACTCTCCATCACTGGATGTGGTGGAAATGTGCCAATAGAGGAGCATTTGCACCAGTGAGTGGAATTGCTGACACGCCCCCCTGAAAACATAAACAAAAGGACTATTCCTGCCTTTTCATTTTCAAAGGCCGACGACCAATCAAGGCCTACCGAAGGAGGCCGGAAGACGGGTAGACACAGGTCTTGAGGTATGGGGTATAACACATGCACAGTCTAACCAAAGCTGTGGTCCTGCATTGCGAATGGCTCAATTTCAGCTTTATTGTGCATGTGCTGTGCCCCAAAGATATGACGCGTGAACCAGCCTCCTTCAATAGGCCTTGCGGCCGATGAAGAAGCTCTCGCCACTTGTTCTCTCCTCTTTTGAACTGCATCAAGTAAAACTCATCTCCTGTCAGAGAGCAGATGACCTGTTGTTTCCAAAACTGTGGGTGGTGTGAAAACTTTACCTCCGACTATTCTGGGAGCCTCGGCCATAGCGATCAGAGAAACGGCCTCCTGCACTGCCGCCTCCTCTGCCACGGCCGCCTCGCAGACGTACGCGGGCATGCTCAATGGTCACCCTGAAATTACAGTAAATGCTTTTTAGATATAATAGAAAAAACAATTACCATGGAAACAGACAGCGAGCCCGAGGAGAAATTCACTTTATTCACATTTCTTATATGCATCACATTAACTCCTACCTTTCATTGCACAACTCTTTGCCGTCAAGCTCATAAACTGCATCCTCTGCATCTCTAGGGTCGTCAAACTCCTACAGCGAACAAGAAGACAACATTTACAGCAACAAACTATTTTGAATAAGGCAGTACAGCCTTAACTTGGCTTCAAAATGCACATACCAAACAGAGAATTGCCGTGACCCAGTTTCACGCTGTTCCTGGACTTGTTTACCCATCAACCACAGTTTTAATTTTATACAGCTCTCAGTAGCTCTTCAAGTCACTGTGTGCATCCCATTGTGGCACAATAGCATCTATTAAAAGGCCAATATATACATATTAGGGATGCTAATTTAAAACAGACCTTTTCAAAGGAACAGGCCTTTCTCACAGTAGACATTTAGGCAGGCATAGTAGCACAGGTTTTACTATAACACTAATGATGGCTCTGTTATATGGTGCCTTCAAATTGGGTCACACAACCCCATTTGAAGGCACCAATATTCAAATCATCATTAAGTTCATTATTTACACCGGTGCTTCTTCTGCTGTGACATGTCAAAATGTCTGCTGGTTAACTGGAGTGGCTGTGTCACACTACATTAAATGGAACCATAATGAATTTTATCAATTTATTTGTTTACCCTGCTATGACATGTAAACATGGATGCTGTGAAAAGGGCATATTGTTGATTATGTATGACAATAAAGAACGTGAAACTTGCAGCAATCATTAATGTCAAACTGGTCCACACTACTGACATTACACTGGTTAATTTGATGTGTGGGTGTGTCAGGATATGGAGCAAAATTCAATTTAATTTTATTTAGCGTCAAATCAAAACAAGTTATTGAGATGCTTTTTATGTAGAGGTCTACACCATACTCTATAGTCTAGTAACCCAACCAGAGATCCCCCATGAGCACTGCATTATTATTATTATTATTTTACACAGTATGTTGTACGTACTGCATACACATTTATATACACACGCACATCAATACATTATTATATTAATTTTGTGTTATTATTCATGTGCTGTTGCAAGGAAAATCTCCCATTTAGGATAAAACCTATGACAGAGGTAAATAACTTCTCTATTTATACCAAAATGAATGGAGCTGGACTAAGATAAAAGATTCTGTTGCTGTTTAGTGAAGTAGCCTATCTTCTCCACATGGACCACTTCACAGCAACAGGCCTTCTGGTGCCTTCAAATGGGGTTGTGTTCACCGTGTTAATGGGGCCCATATGAACGCCCCCCTCATGTCGTTTTCATATCCTTTTAAGAGGATTTAAGAGTATTTATTCATATCCTTTTAAGAGAGAGGGGGGGAGAAGCTCAAGCCGTAAGGAGGACCCGGGTTCAAATCCCCCATGGACCAAGACCAACTGGTTGCTGGAGAGGTGCCAGTTTACCTCTTGGGCACTGCCGAGGTGCCCCTGAGCAAGGCACCAAACCCCCAACTGCTCTGGGCGCTTGTCAGGAGCAGCCCCCTCACTCTGACATCTCTCCATTGACATGTATATGTACTGTGTGAACAACAGAGTGTAAAACTGAATTTCCCCACTGTGGGACTAATAAAGGAATATCTTTCTTTCTTTCTTTCTAAAGTTTCTGAAAGCTCCAAATTCACGGCTTGTGACGTGTTTGTGGGTGTCGTGAGAAATGGCGGAGCCCACTGAAGTTCATTTATTGATCCATAATAAGTAAATATTGTACAGTATATTGTGATTTTAGTCATATCACTTTTCTTGTTCATCCAGGTCATATTCATTCTGGCAAAAAATGAATCGAAGGCAACTGGACTTAGATTTGTCTCTGAAGGCATTTCGCCCCTTATCCAAGTGGCTTCATCTGTTCGAACACTACAGTCTGACTAGTCCCCACTAGTCTGACTAGCCGCTTTTCTTGGTAATTTTACAATATGTCTGAGAGAAATCTTGATATTTCCAACGGCCTCATCCTTCTCTGTCATTATGTCTTTGCATTTCCTTCATGATGTTACCCACTTGCTAGCTTGCTAAACTGTTAGCCTCTGTGGCTTCTAGAATCAGACAGTAACGTTAATATTGCTGTTGCTTAGTAGCGGTGTTCTTCACGAATTAACCACTTGAACGCAACACGTCATGTTCACGACTTCCCGAGTTCCACTTGAAGGCAACATTGGACCTGGCATTGTAGGACCAGCACAGGTGTTATTAATGACTCGAATGATGACTCTGTTATAATCAAGCCATCATTAAGATCGCTATCTACACTGCGGCTGCACAATTAATCAAAATTTTGATCAAAATCATTATATGGCCTACTGCGATTTTCAAATTGCAGGAAGCACAATATTAGCTTAAAATTAAATGACTGTCAAATTACTATTTTACATTAAATATTGTGGTGCTGTAGAGATGCCCTGGCTTACACATCATATACTACAAACGTAAGAAAACATCTTTGCTTGGTACCACCATGTTTTACAATGAAAATGAGAATAATTACGTAAAACCATTCCCTCTAATATCACAAACTATATAGCAATATCAATCAAAAATAATCGCATATGGGTATTTTTTTCCTACATCGTCCATCCTGATCTACACCTGTGCTTTTCCTGCTGTGACAAGTCAAAATGTCGTCCGTAAAAGAGGCCTAACAGATTGGGTCCATGTCTACTTCCTGGCACCTTCTACCATTCACAACCACTGCAAACGTAAATGTACCGGGACGTAGTGTGTCACGGCTGTGAAACGGTCTGTATGTGACTGCCGGAGCTGTGCTCACTCGTTTCCATTCAAGTTACGCGACTCACCACAAAGCCGAAGCCCCTCTTGAGGTCGATATCTCGGATACGGCCGTATCCCTTGAAGAACCGCTCCACATCCTTCTCTCTGGCCGACGGGCTCAAACGGCCGATGAAAATACGACATCCACTCATTGTTGGTGCCGTTCGGGTCAGTTACCTGCAAACAGAAGTACATTACTATCACGTATTTAGCTAACAGAGGTCGATAAAATAAAACAGCGGCCATTAACGTTACTCAACCTGTGGTCACTTCGGTTAGCAAGCTAGCCAGACAACTGCGGGGCCTAGCGACCGAATGTAGCCAAGACAATTAGCGCGTTAAATTACGCTACACGACGTTTATTTAAATAAACCGAGAGCAGCGCGGGGATGTAAGTGTGCACTTTAATAGCTGTACACTTACCTTAAGAGTGCTCCTGGCGCTGTTTCCTTGCAAGGTGTCGACTGTGACTGCAAAAATCAAACAAAATGGAGCCTCAGCTGTTGGTTCAGTGCTCTAGGGAGGGGGCGAAAACGAAGGAGGGTCCGCCTCCTTCTTCTTCTTCTTCTTCTTCTTTTTCTTCTTCTTCTTCTTCTTCTACAGCTGTAGTGCTTACCGCCATCTTGTGGAGGTAGTTAACTCCCTCAGTGCCAGTGACCTGAAGGAACCTATGACTCCAATTAAATTAATTCATTGATTAAATGTTCAGACGAAGACAATATGTGTAATTCATAAAATAACAACCTAACCAATAATAATAATGAACTAATAATGAACTTTTAAAGCTTCAGTAAGCAGAATGTTTTTGGCATTTTGGGTCAAAAATGCCATAGTAACCTTTCAGCATATTGTAATTCAGGTGCTCTATTTTCAGGTTTTAATTAAGCTAGCCTGTGATGGGTAAACTCTGACCAATCACAGGTCACTTCAGAGAGAGAGAGAGCATGGTCCTATTGGCTGTGCTCCTGCTGGTGGGCGGTGCTTGGTGTTTCCTCAACTGATCTCAACATGGCTGCTGTGGTGCCGTCGTCTATGAGATCAGAAGTTGATCACACGATACGTTTGCTGTTCAAGTGGATAATTCGTGAAGAACACTGCTGCTAAGCAACGGCAATATTAACGTTACTGTCCGAGTCTAGACGCCACAGAGGCTAACAATTTAGCAAGCTAGCAAGTGGGAATAACAATATATGACAAAAATTACAATATTCTGAACAATATTAACTTATTATGCACCTATAAATGAACTTCAATGGGCTCCACCATTTCTCACAACGCCAACAAACACGTCACAAGTCGTGAACTTGGAGCTTTCAGAAACACGACCCCATTTGAAGGCACCAGAAGGCCTGTTCCTTTGAAATGGTCTATGTTGAGATTAATAAGCTACTTCGCTTAACAGCAACAGAATCTTTTATCTTGGTCCAGCTCCATTCATTTTGGCATAAATAGATGAGTTATTTTTAATTTACCTCTGTCATAGGTGTCTTCCTAAAGGGGAGTTTTCCTTGTCACAGTGCATGAATAATAATAACATAAAATTAATATAGCAATGAAACAAACACGTCATAAATCGAGAACTCAGTGCTTTCAGAAACTTTCCACGTATGAGGTCATGAATGAGGGAGGACGTTCATATGGGCCCAACTTGTAAACACGATAAATGTGACCCCGTTTGAAGAAACCTAAACATTCTCATTTTACAGCTAAATATTAATTACAAGATGTGCCTGAAAACATCTGAGGAGAAAAATAAGGATCACAGTAACATAAAATTGATTCATATTTGATCAGCTTTGCCTAGTTTGACTCCAAAATTAAGTCACATCTGCTCAGAGACGTCTGTGAAATACTGTCAAGATAGAAAATAACTTTTTTTAAATCATATTTACTCAATTCCTACCCACTGCAGCTTTAAGTCAAAAGAGGACACCCAAACCCAATATCTCCAATGTCTCTTTATCCTGCTGTATGATATGTAGGAGCATCCTGTCTGGGACATTGTGCCTAAAACCTTAATAAAGTTTAGCCTAAACCTAGGCTACAAATAACACAGGAAAGCACGTGAGCATGTGAGACACTGGAAAGGTAGTATTATATTGCAGCAGTCTGACCCGAAACTGTTCATTTATGTTGATAAATAATAATTTCTGTTAAAGTATTTTAATACTTTCTTACTGTTTATAAATACAGCACATTGTTAATATTGCCTATATGTTTTTTTTTTTTTTTACAAAACGAACTCCTACAGTCTTTCTCATCTGCTCTATCGTGTCCTTTCTCTCTAATATATATCTATTGCAACTAAAAAGCGCAGTTTTCTTGTACCTGCCGGAAGGTGACGCTGCAGAAGACGGAAAATACCGAAGTGCGGCGGTACGGTTTCCGAACATGACGTCACGCATCCGCCGAGCACTGGATTCTCTTCGTGTCATTTCTACCTGCGACCACTAGGTGTCACTCAAACACAATATTAGTGTACACGGAGGCAGAATGGATCGCTTAGTGGCTACAGCTTAACAGCAGGACAAATAATAATAAACCACAAGTTCAGCCAGAAAGAACCGTTTCTTTCATAATTGCATGCGTACAAAAATTGGTTTTAAGAAGTCATTTTAAAGCTACTATGGCTTTAACGCTCCCCAGGCAGGTCATTCGGCAGTCTAATCAAACTCTGCAGCAGCATAATCCAGGAGGCAGATCATAAAATAATAATAAACTACAACTATCTTTGACCGAGAACACCTTCCCTTTAGACTGGTGAATGATTGATGCTGAATTGATGGAGCAGATGTAGTACCACGCTCTACTGAGATTTTATAGCTGGTAAGAGTATCATGAGGTACTATAATGTGACTAATGTACTACCATATACCTGAGGCACACTAGGAATAGCTTTAGAGACATTAAATTGATTACTGGTTGCATGGTGCCAGGAAGAAGGCTCGTGCTTTCATTCAAGCTGATAGTGAACAGAAGCAGGATGTCTATGTGCAGAGGTTCAAATCTTCCAGGATGTAATCCAAAGGAAACTGGTTGAAAGGTACCGTAATATCTTGATATTTCACCTAACTTTTAGTCTGTAAATTAGTGTTTCATCAGGGCCTTTTGCTGCCCTTGGGGAAATTCAGATTCCCCACCCCCACCCTGCTGCCAGAGGTGCCCCCTAGGGTTATGATTCAATCCATAGGACATATATACATATGGTGCCTACAGATGGGGTTGTGTTTAAGATTTGGGCCCATATAAACGCCTCCCTCGTGTTGTATTCATGACCTTGTACGTGGATAGTTTCTGAAAGCTCCAAGTTCACGAATTGTGACGTTTGTTGGCGTTGTGCGAAATGGTGGAGCCCATGGAAGTTCAATTATCGGTGCATAATAAGTTAATATATTGTAATTTCAGTAATACGTCTGAGGAGAATGTTGATATTCCCAATGGTCTCATCTTTCTTCTCTGTCATTATGCCTTTGCGTTTCCTCCATTATGTTACCCACTAGCTAGCTTGGTAAACTGTTAGCCTCTGAGGCTTCTAGACTCGGACAGTACCGTTAATGTTGTCGTTGCTAAGCAGCGGTGCTCTTCACAACTTAACAGCTTGAATGCCACACTATTCTTGTACATGACTTCCCATCTCATAAACATGGTGAACACGACCCCATTTGAAGGCACCAATAGATACAGCGCTATATATGTCAACGTGGGCTTCTTTTTATTGCCAATTAAAATGTCAAATAATTAATTGTTTTGTAATTTTGTTGATTTATTCATGAAATTAAATGTATTAATTCCTATTCTTACTGTACAATTAGTTATTAATTAACTAAATGCTTTATTACTATTTCTGTGACACTTCTGGTCCTCCACACTTAACAGTGTTTAGTTTCACTACAGCGAGAGTTAAAGGGGTGAAAAGTGTTTTTTATTTATTTGATACCTCAATGCAGAAGACGAAGGAAGGCGCCTACTGGCATTTTCTTTACTGCATGGCAGTAGGATCTGAAATAATGACACATCACCTTCCACATTCAAAAGAAAGCTTTAATTAGAAAGTTATATACACACTGTAAAATTAAATTAAACTTTATACAAATATTAAATTACTATCTTCACACCCACTGCCATGTACAGAGGAAAAACCAAAGCTGAAAGCATTTGAAACTAAGAATCAAGATGTGTACTTTTATAACCTGCTATTTTCAGGGATGCAACACCGTACAACAGTGCTTCTGAACGCAAAGTTTTTTTTTCTCTTTTCAATCCCATAATATTTTAGCAAAGGAGAAGCAAAGGAATCGTGAAATATAGGTGCGTATAGGTTCATCATCATCATCATCATCATCACAGTAGCTGTAACAGCTAGGGGAGAACAGAGAAGAATGGACATTCGCTTTTGTCCACAACAAGAAGTAAACTCAATGATAAATACACAAAGACAGTTTTATGCATAGAATAGAAAAGAACAGAGTAAGGCCATTGGGAGAACAGAATATGTTGCAGTATTGTAAAGCAACCAACACGGAGGCTTAAGATTATACAAAATAAAAAGAAAAGAACATGTACAAGTCTAAGGCAACATTCTGTTTGCATTAATAATGTAGCCGTTAACAGACAGACAGCCACGAAAGCCAAATAAAACACAAATCCAGACGGGTTGTTTTGAAGCTTGAAAAGTATTTCTCAGGATCCTTCTGGAGTCATGCCGTTTCCAGGGTGACCAGCTCAACCACCAAGGCTTTTCAACTGGTGACAGAGGATGATTTCTAACAAAATAATTCTCTAATAATTTTGGCATTAGGAGGGCGAGTGAGTGTGTGTGAACCTTTCACTGCTACCAGATGCAGTTGTGTCCATAATGCACAATGAGAGGGGAGAGTCTTCGGTTCAGTGTGAAGGTGGGCGAGACCAGGGCCAGTTCCTCTGAGGGGATTTGTGTTTTTCCAGCCATTCAGCAGAAAATGATAAATATTCTAGCTGGAGAGCGGATGAATAATACACACATTGTGTAGTGGACTCGTTGCTCGAAGTGATGCTGGTTTGCTCATGTGACTTATTCAGCGCTGGGAGGGATAGTTTTCCTACGGTGAAGGACGGGGAACATTCTGCCTGATCTGAAGAGATGCAAATCAGAGGCCTGTACTACCAAGGAGGGTTTAGGGTTAGCGAGGTAACTTCAGGGTTAAACATGAGTATTTTACGTCGTGGTTCACTTCTTACTGGGCTAAATCGCCTTAATGCTGAACACCTAACCCGCTCCGGAGCAGGTTATGTTCCAGATAAGCGATCAACTCCGTATCGTATGAAAATATTACACAAATACAAAGAAGTTACAGTCATAATCCAGGCTGCAAACAACACAGTTCACACTGACAGATGCAGGAAGGACAGCTGGTTATATGCCATGGGTGCTTATCACTTTAAATTATGTTTTTATATTTACATTTTTTTTTTTTACATGCTGTCGAGTCTGTTTCACACCGCTTAAGTCTGGGATACAGCTGAAGGAAAGCTGAAATAGTCAAACATGCCATATCATTATTAAAGGACATAATGAAGTATTATTTATAGGCTTTTACATCATTCTAGGCCACAGCTTATATATATATATATATATATATATATATATATATATATATATATATATATATATATATATATATATATATATATATATATATATATATATATATATATATATATCTATCATTGTCCCATCTAGATGACTATATCTTTTGAGCGTTCTGTTAAATTAATTTATTTAGCTGCATTTTACAGCTTCATCTGTGATACTTTTAGTCTGGATTATGTGTTTAACTTCTTTGTATTTGTCTAATATTATATGTTGCTTGTCGTTTGTAAAACGTGCCACTCCGCTGATAGTAGACTTGTCCACTTTATGTGAACGCGCTCGTAGCCAGATGGAGAAACCTTGGGTTGACTCATCGAGCTGATAACCGGCGTCGTAGGACCGCTTAGCGTGATCACGTTTGTCAGGGTTAGTTAAGCCAGATGCTCTGGGTATGTTGAACTCCCTTCGTGGTACAGGTCTCAGGGAATGGCTTAGGCCTACCATATGAGGACATGTCCTCTCCTGCCTAGCTGCACACACACACACACACACACACACACACACACACACACACACACACACACACACACACACACACACACACACACACACACACACACACACACACACACACACACACACACACACACACACACACACACAGTAACTCAAAGCCACACCAATAAATACAGTGGGAAGAAAAAAAAACAACCTTTAAGTTTAGCAATCACCTCTCCTCAGCTTCCAGACAAAATGTGACATCATGTCTCCCTTTCCTTATACAAATAAGACATATAACGCCGTCCTGGAACCAAAACACCAATCAATGCCACTCATGCGACAGAAGGAGCACCTTCCAGATACCGGGTACAGCTGGCAACAAGAGAGAAAGGGTCTTTTTATAGTGATGTGATATGGTGCTTCGTAAAATGCTGCACCCTGCTTTTAGCTCTTGTGAAGTGGTTCTCAATCCCACTAATCCATATGCTAGACGCCACCCGGATACACAGAAAGCTAGAGAGCGAGTGAGAGAGAGAGAGAGAGAGAGAGGAGGTTTCATGCTTCATTCAGAGTGCCACCGTGCTGTGACAGCAATAACTAAAAACAACATGCAGCATTCACAAAGCGGGCCGCGAAAAAAAAAAAAAAAAAAAAACCCAGCCGTCACTCACAACTTTTCAAGTACAGCGGGAAGACGATTCTGAGCGCTACGGCGTCAGGAGCGAACATCACAAGTTTTTTTTTTTTTTTTTTATCTTATCCGCAGTAATCCCAGACAGAGCCGACGTGTCTCGATTGCTATAGCCTTCTCCGATGAAGCCTCTGAGAGCAATGTTTATATAAAGGGAGGAGGAGGTATGGTGAAACACAGCCTATAGTACACAACCTTGTCTCAGTATGTATGTTCTACATATACATAGGATCTACGGGATTTAAGTTGAGCTGGCACCACTTTGTTTGTCCGGCTTGTCTTTAGTGTGATCCAGCAGCTGGGTCCAGCGGTGCTCCATCGTTGGCTTTGCTCTGCGTGGGTAGCAATGGCAGAAGAGGTTGCATGGGGAGGCTGGGGGACGGGGTACAGTTCTAGTCTTTTCTCTGCTGAGGGGAGTCGAGGGGGAAGTACAGCCACAGTCAGTCCTGGTCAGCAGTGACAGATAGGGAAATAAGGGCTGTGCTGCTGATGCTGATAGCAGGCTGGGAGGCTTCATGCTTCCTTCAGCAGGGGGATATCTGCAGGGGAACAGAGCAGATGTATTAGAATGGAGAAGTGGCTCTAGGGTCAGCAGTTTACCAATCCATTACATCACCAAAAACATTTCAGTGTTACTGGATTTCATGTGTGTTCACATCATTGCTTTGTCTACTCTACACATTCTCAGAATGAGATTTTAAATAAAACAAGCTCCTAACTGGCTATTCTCCACAAAACCAATACAGTCTAATAGGCCTGCGACTAACGGTTACGTTCATGTTAATCTGTCCATTGTTTTCTTGATGAATCAGAAATTAGTGAAAAAATGTTGATCAGTGTTTCCCAAAAGTCCAAGATGACGTCCTCAGATGTCTCATTTTGTCCACAGTTCAAAGGTATTCAGTAGGACTGTCAGAGTTAACGCAGTAACACAAATTCATTTTAATGCCACTAATTTCTTTAAGGCATTAACACAACTTGTGATTATTTTTGAGTAACTAATACTGTTATCATATGAAACTAGAAACCCTAAACAGTCTATTGGTACCAACCATGTCATACTAGCTTGTTGGGAAGGAGGTTAAATAACACTCTAAACTTTCTCTAAATTTTGGTGAGGAAAAACTGGCATGGCCATTTTCAAAGGGGTCTCTTGACCTCTGACCTCAAGATATGTGAATGTAAATGGGTTCTCTGGGTACCCACCAGTCTCCCCTTTACAGACATGCCCACTTTATGATAATCACATGCAATTTGGGGCAAGTCATAGTCAAGTCAGCACACTGACAGCTGTTGTTGCCTGTTGGGCTGCAGTTTGCCATGTTATGATTTGAGCATTTTTTTTTTATGGTAAATGCAGTACCTGTGAGGGTTTCTGGACTATACTTCCAGATAAGTAATATGAAATTGCAGTGCAAAAATGCGAAAAAATGCGTCAGAGATAGTTGTGTGCACCACAGTTTATTTTTCAACTGTTTACTGTTAGAACAGACCATGGTTAATTCTTATAGGTTGAATTTTTTTACTTATGCAGATATTTCATTATCTCAGATAGTAATACTGGTATCTGGGCTCCTTGTTATGAAGCAAATGTGTGGAATAATTGTTTCCTCTTACCGTCAGAAAAGTCATCCGTAGAGGTGACAGAAAGCAGACTGTGCTGGTCGCTACTCTCAGAGTCTCTACGGAGAGGTAGGGGGCCTGCGCATGCACCCCCAGGGTGATCTCTAGCCCATGATGATGAAGAGGAGGAGGAGGAGGAGGAGGAGGTAGAGGGGGCCTGATGAACTAGCACCGTTTCTGCGTGACGGTGGGAGGAGAAGGATGATGAGGAGGACGTGGATGGGAGACAGAAGTCTAAGTCTCTGTGGTGACGGGCTCTGCTGGGGCCTTGGCCTCCCGTGGCTCCCTGAGGAAGACCCTCGGAGAGCACGATCGGGACTCGAGACTCTGGAGGAGCCAGAGGAGGAGGTGGAGAAGGAGATGGAGGAGGACCAGAAGCGCCGCAGGGTCCGCCGCTTCCGTATACGGCCTCTTCGTAGGAGGGCAGCGTCACCTGGACGCCCTCCACCATGATGGAGCTGGACTGGCCTGAGACTCCCTGCTCCCTCCTGGTGGACAGAGTGTGGACAAGGTGGGTTAGACAGGTTGATAGGCGTGATGCTGTCAGGTGTGTCGCGTGCCGCAGAAAGGAGGAGGTGATTAGCGATGACTGTATAATCTCTTTATAGCAGTCTGCACTAAGCTCTCAGGTCCACAACACAATCAACAGGAGTGCCAATGAGCATTAGATCAACTCACTGTGCCTTGTTTTGAGGCGGTTAGCAACTGTCACTCCTTTTTATTACTTTTATTTTCATTTCTCCTGTATTTCAGAAAGGCCACCCCGATCACCTGATTGCCAGGTCTTATCTTGTTTATATAACTACTTTCAATCAGAACTGAATCATAGGTGTGTCCACAGAAAGAATGTACTGTGTCACTGTGGGACATACTGGGAGGTGGTTTTATAGCACCAGATACAAAAAAAGGGCTGTGTTCTTCCACAGCAAACAGAAATAAAAGCTCTCAAGAGTTTCTGGCAACGACAGGTTGAGTAAGAAGTCCTTGTCAACATGTTTGTTCAAGGGAAGCCAAGGAGAAAAAAAAAATGCACACAAAGCGACAGAGGTTGAAGGCTCTGGGTCAAGCAGGGCGTTCTCTTCATGACAAACACTCAGAGGAAATGTGGTCTCAAAGAATATGACGATATTTTAATGAGCTATTATATTTATGTGATGTGGGGGAAGTGTCAACTTCCCTCGGAAAACTTCACAAAGGAGTCCATTAAGTTAGGCAACGCCAGAATTCAGAGGATGAGAGATGTTTTGTCGGCACAGATTTTGTCGTCCACCTCACAGAAAAGACTCTGTTCTACATTAAACAATGGACCAGTCTACAGCGGCTTGAATTACATGCAACTCAAAGCTTTTTACACTTCAACTATATTGCAGACATACAGAAAGTACATCATGGTGTAAAGACATACTGAGTGGAGTCAATGAGAGTATAACTATGACCTGCATGGAACAAAAAGTGACATAACAGAACTGATAAGCCAAAGCAACCAAAATAAAATCAGGCATGTAAGAAACTAGAATCTGTCTTTACTTTTCACAAACACTTATGGTAAATTACAGGGATAGTTCAGGTGTTTTGAAGTGGGATTGTGTGAGGCACTTATCTGTAGTCGGTGTATTACCTACAGTAGATGATGATCGACATGCAATACAAATACTTTGAATATTTTAGCTGCTTTACCTTGCTGTGAGACAGTCTATTTTCTGACATGGAACCGAAACTGTCGTCTATGCTCTCACCAAAGCAACCAGATTCCATTGAAATGAACAGTAATTTTGCCTCGGACTAACCAAAATTAACTAACCAAAGTCATACAATAATACAAACAAACTAACTGGCTGAGGCGGCGGAAGACCGGCCACCCCCCATGTTCTGCGAGGAAAAATCATGTTTTTTTTCAATGGAGTCTGGTGACTTTGGCGAAATATTACATGGATGCAACGGCATCAGTTCAAGGTAAAGAGGTGAAAATATTCTAAATATAACATACACTTCAGCTGATACTGATATCTTTTAGGTGGGCCTTTATTTTAAGAGGCTATAACATGTTTTGCTGCTGCCCTATCCACAGCAGTACGTTGCTTCTGTGTCCGTTGCTCCAAACTGGAGGCGTGCTGACTGTCATCTACTGTAGGTGATACACTGACTATGGATAAATACCTCATACAACCCCACTTCAAAACACCCAAACTATCCCTTTAAGATATATATATTTGAGCTGACAATACAGTAATGTGTATCTTACCTGCTGTGATGGAAGGACTTGAGTTTTGGCTGTACGAGAACAAACAGCACCACTAACAGCAGGATGAGCGCCACGGAACTAGCTGTGGACGCCACAATCGAGAGAGCGGGTATCCCCAGCGGAGAGCTCGGTTCCTTGTCACCTTCACGGTCACAAAATGAGACAGACAGGATGTGAAAATGTGGTTCACAGCTTTTCATTTGCATTTTCCTGCATGAAGATGTCTGTGCGCGCACAAAGATATAACATATAAATTTAGCGGAGGCGACAGACCTTGTGTGAGTCGGCAGCTAATCTGCATGGGGCCGTCCCACTCGCCATTCTGGCAGGTGAGGAACTTGTAGTCCCCCTTCAGAGCGTAGCCCTCGTCGCAGAAGTACTCGATGACGGTCTTCTGGGTGAGGCGGTGGCAGGGAGACGGGTGACAGCGGTAGCCGCCGTTCTCTGGCTCAGTGGGGGGCGAGCACACTGAGAGGAGGCAGAGAGGTGATGGAGGTTTTAACAATGGTGGCTGTTGTTGTGTGTAGAATGTTATTTCTACCTGTGGTTAGGTTTGATTCCTGTGGTTTAAACGCTCGTATTGAGTGAAATGTCCCAGCGTCATCTGCTGGCTCTCAAGGACATCCCTCATTATTGGCGATATGATTCTGTGTGATATTGTACCAATGTGATATTTCAGTTCTTGTGTAGTCATGTAGTGCACATGCTCAACCTCAGACGTTTATAAAGCCGGCTTTTCAGGAAGTGAGAAAAAATGCTAAAGATGATCATTCCATGACATGAACCATTCATTACTTTTTAAAAAGCAGGAGACAGAACATACACCACTTTATATTATACACTAATTTATGTTCTTGTGTGTTTGTCTCGTCATGTCTGTATTTTTGCTCACCAGAGCTTCTGATGCAGCGTGGCGGTTGATGGGACCAGGCTCCAGAGCTGGTACAAATGATGGTGGTGGTCCCATCTGCAGTGTAGCCGGGCTCGCAGCCATAAGTCAGCAGGGTGCCCGGGAGAAAGGAGCCCCGGTTAGCTTTGGTCTGGTTGAGCAGGTCTCCGTGCTGCACGCTGGGTGGCCGCGCACAACCTAAAGGACACAGAAACAAGTGAAGAGAGTCAGAATGAGTTTACTGCTTGAAGGCGTTAATGATAAGAAGCTTTTTAGTTTTAGATATGGAGCTTCTTCTCTCTGGCTCTAGGCTGGACTTATGAACATTTGCTCCTTATGTGAAGAACTACAAGCTTCAGGCCAGCAGCCAAATTGAGATCCTGAACCATATTGTAATAATGTAAGGTAACAAGGTAATTATGAAAGTATGTAAGTAAACTTGGTTGAGGTAGAAACTGCCTGTAGCTATAATATGGAACATCTTAATTTTCAATTTACGCAGGGATTTAAATGTATTACAGGCCTGCCGGGGGATTTTTTAGATCATGTTTTTTAGATTTTTGTTTCCCTAAGAAAAAAACAAAACAACCTAAACCACACCAGATACAATAAATATGTACATATAACAGAAAGTAAAACAACGTATACAAAAACAAATGAGTAAAATAATACTAATAATAAATAAATAAATAAAACAAATCCTGCCAGGGGAACGATATTTGTTTTAAATCATGCTTTATCATTTCCTTAAGAAAAACGACTATAACAACCTAAATCACAACATGTAAAATAATATGCACATATAATAATAGATAGCAACTGTAAATTGAAAAACAAAGGATTCAAAAACTAAGGAGAAAAAAATGTTATTATTATTAATAAAAATGAGCATTATTATTCTAATTACAATAGCAATACTATAATAATAAATTAGAAAAAATAAATAAATAAGATAAATAAAAAACAAATATTTTTGTGTAATAATAGTAGTAATAATACTAATAATAATAAATACAAATTAATACATAAATTAATACAACAAATTTAGATGAATAAAATTGGCAAAATTTGTCTCACATGTGGCCTGATTCTCTGATGAATAACATGCCAATATTATGTCAAATAAAGGGAGTATTTATGAGGCTCATGCTGCTTGTGTTATGGCTGTCTCCATCACAGTCTAATAGTGAAGAACCCATTGTGCTGTTCTATCATTATGTTGACATAAACTGCCTGCCGGTCTCCTCTGCGGGCAGCTGCCACTGGGTCAAACAACTCCTCACAGCGAAACTCTGTCAAGTTGGCAGGTTGAGCTGATAATTAAAACTCTGAGGTATTGTTACTTGAAACTAGGCTGCATTTTACACAGGCGAGGGAGACGCACTGTATCAACATGACAAGCTCGGCAGAGACAGCGGCGCTGCACAGCTCAGTACAGAGGATACCTGAAGAGCTCACTGTGGATTAAAACGTCACGAGGAGCTCCATACAGATCTAATTTCTCTCCATTATCTCTGCTCATTATACTGTCTCCATCCCAGGCCAGCGTCGGGTCTATGTGTCCGGCGGTGAGACAGCGAGGCTCATTTGCTCGGCTCTAATGACAGACTTGAAGCTCTAAGCCGGCCAATAACGACGGGATGAGGCAGAAGACCCTAAAGTTAATTGCACTTTGATCCACCTTCCCACGCTTCAGCTATAATGTTGCAGCGTGCAGTCTTCTTGTGTACGAGTGTGTGTTTTATCGCCGTATCTGAAAGTGTGCTGCACTCCCACATCTCCACACACACATTCGGAGCTGCAATCTGGTGAGAGCAGAGCGTCTAAATCCAGCAGGTCTGACATAACATTGCAACACCTGTGTAAACTGAGACACGACAGCAGGAGGCCGACTTTACTGTCAGTACTACTGATCTTACAGAATGGCCGACAGACATACCAGTTTTATTACTCCTGATCTGGATCATCAGGAAGTACTTATGCGTGACTTTGGGCTTGGCTTTACTGGAAATGTTTCCAATACCAAGCTCTCAACACATAATATCCATCTGGGAGATTATATATCATTTATATACTGTATATTAATAATCTAATAAATGAATCAATTAGTTGTCAACTATTAAATTAATCGTTATTTTTTTAAGAAATATTTTAGAGGAGTAATCCTCTATGACAGTAAACTGAATATCTTTGAATTGAGGACAAAACAAGACATTTGAGGACGTCATCTGGGGCTTTTTTGAAACACTGATCAACATTTTCACCATTTTATAGACAAACCAACTAATCAATCGAGGAAATTATCAACAGATTAACTGACAATGAAAGCATTCCTTAGTAGCAACACTTAATACCCATCTGAGTCATTACATATAATGTGAAAGAGTTTCATTGGGCATCTTATGTGTTTGGTTTATTAAATGGAATTATACAATACACAGTGATTTTTCTCAGTAACAAGACCCAGACATAAGTGCATTAAAAACACCCCCACAATAAAGAACATTAATAACACCATCAACACTAATGACCATACGGCTCATTATTTAATACTTGGTCTGAGTATTTATAAAATCATATTAGCCACGGTCTATTGCGAGGCCTTATCGCTTGCGTGACACAAACAGCCACTTTGTCTCGCCTCCGTGTGTGTTTAGAGATGGAAAAGAGAGACTATTTCCTCAGCGGTGCCTCGAACATCCTCTAATCTCCGGGAAGAAGCGTCGCTCTAAGCTGGCAGCACAAGATTAAAAGCAAACACTCGAATGTGCGAGCGCCTGCTCACCCACACACACACACACACATTCAACACCCACAAACAAAAACACTCCCAGGACTGTGTAATACCAAAGGATGTGTTATTGGTTTCAGCTGGGGACAGTGAGTGTGTGCAAGCACTGCTTTAATACAGGTATACTATAAAACTATATACAACTACTACTGAGAAGCTAAACGCTATTATCCTGTATTACAAGACGCGTTGTTATAGGACTACAATGTGAGAGGATATGACAGATTTGGGGGATGATAATCAACTCATAAAATATCACAGTTTCATAGTATAACAGTACTATTTTTTGCAGTTTTAGTAGTAGAAGTATTATTATCAGTTACAATGAACCTAGAAGAACAGGAATAAAAACAGAATTATAAACCTGACAAAAAATATAATGCAACTATGATAGGGTATCTGCAGATTTCAACAAATCACATTTAAGACTTTTTAAGACCCTTTTAAGACCATTGTGAATGCAACTGAAAGTAATGTTATTGAATTTTTAAGCCCCGCCAAGATTGGATTAAGACATGTCATGAGGGTGTTAAGACAGCCATGCTAGTTTAAACATTACCAGCACTAAAGCATGTCAAATTTAACTACTACATGAAAAATAACATCAGCTG
This sequence comes from Pterois miles, assembly GCA_947000775.1. Lineage (NCBI taxonomy): Eukaryota > Metazoa > Chordata > Actinopteri > Perciformes > Scorpaenidae > Pterois > Pterois miles. The sequence continues at coordinate 8,165,169 of CAMQGK010000634.1, forward strand.
TGAGCTTTCAAAATAATGCCCTATTATTAACAATTCAAATATAATGTAGGTGTTTAACAGCACAGCCAGACTGCTCTTGGCTGCATCTTTAATTTAGTTTACACATTCGATATGTCAGTTTTTTTAAATACCTTAGATAAGAAAATGTACATTGTATGATAATCGTCAACTTTAATACTACGGTTTAGAGACGCCGCAGTTCCAATTTCGGACGCTGGAGGACCATTTTTGTGTCAAATTATTGATTTTTTTAAGTAAACAGCCGTGTAATAAGCAGGATAATGTACAGCTAGCAGGTCATTGTTGAGAAAGAAACCCCTTCAGGGCGATGAGAGGCATTACTCTGTCAGAGTCTTTCACAACAATGACCAGCTTATTGTACATTATCCCTTACATATGGTAGACCTTAAAGCCCTAGCTACAGCACATTATTAGGACAACCAAAGAAACTCTGATCTGATCTGTAAAACTGAGTTTCTCCACAAAGATTCACACTAAAAGCACCACTTTAAATCTCATGTTTACCCGAGATGTGCTCACAAGTTTCATGGAAATAAGTCAGTCAGGATGAGAAAAGCATCAAAAACAACTAGTAGTTTTGACTATGACCAAAATGACCAATTCGTTGATTAATCAACTGTTTTTATTCTTAAATGATCTGCTGATTACGTTCTAGGATTAATTGATTTATTGTTTGGTCTATAAAATGTGACAAAGTACTTAAAAACTGTTGTTACCCAGAGGTTAAAGATGTTTAATAATCATTATCATATGAGAAAATCTCTGATTCCAGCTTCTTTAATGTGAATATTTTCTGTTTTCTTTACTCCTCTATGAGAGTAAACTGAATATCTTTGAGCTGTGGACAAAACAAGACAAATGAGGATGTCGTCTTGGGCTTTGGGAAACACTGATCAACAGTTTTCACTATTTTATAGACCGAACAACTAATCGATTAATTGAGAAAATAATCAACAGATTAACTGACAATGAAAACAATCGTTAGTTGAAGCCCTAAATGAATGAATCGACCGATCATTTCTGCTCTAGCTAACTGTTGCATGATTACAAGGAGAATGAATAAAGCACGTACTTGAATCAAACATGCCATGTAAAATCGCCCATTGATTAAAATCACGATACAACAGCCCTGTAAAGCACAGAATATAGAGCCACATGTGCAGATCAACTGTATTGACACTGATTACAAGTGCCAACAGCCTGCTGCAGTGTCTCAAACACAAGCTGATTATCATTGTTTGATATGATACAACATACACGTGGTTTGTGTGTTAATCTGTCTCACTCAAACACGTCCATGCTGTTTCGCTCACATGCAGAAACACTATCTCGCTGCACACCCACATGTCAGGATGCCATGTGACACTGTGACCTGAGCAGTTGTTCGCGGAGTTGCTTCAGGGCTACTAAAAACTCTCTGAGGAGGAGCTGGTGTTAATGGAGGTGGCCAAGGTGATGAATGGATGACCCCAGGATGGGAGGCAGCAGGGGACAAAAAGGGCCTGAGGGGGCAGTTTAGGACAATAGCCTGGAGCTAACAGCCTCTGTTATGATCTTTTGTGGTGCGCAGGAGGCAGTCAGCTGCAACTGCAGAAGACAGATGAGTGTTAACGGCATTCATTATCTCGCTTTGAACTGCTTTCTTATCTGCAGGATTTTCTCAGAAATAAAGGCATGCAAAGTGCTTTTACTCATTATCACATAAAAAAGTAGTGTTTTAACTACCGAGCATGAATTAAAACATTGGGCCTTTAAAACAAAGGCTTCTTCCACACAGAAGTACACACTGTATGATAAAAATAATGACAGGGGTTTGAAGAGACTGAACACCAGCAGGAACATACAACATAATCTGCAGAAAAGATCCTCATTAAATACAGACTGGGAAAATCTAGTTTTTCTTTTAGCTTTATGCAAACCCATCGTTGTTTGTATTGTTAAATCTACAAGGAACACCACCGCATTAGCACTAAGAAACAGTTACAGTGTGAGGCTTAATCCAGCAGAGAGATCAGGAGGTCACAGAGGTCAATGAAGTCAGGTCAGTCTAAAAGAAACCATGAAGCCAGTAAAATGTCTATTTTAAATCTGGTGGTGGCAAACCAGTCTCTCCCTCATCTGCAAGGAAAAAACCTTGCGCTGACTGTAGAAACCAGCCTGTTCTCCAAAATCAGATTAATTTGCATCTAACGCGCTTACACAATATGTAGAGGCTGGCATAAAGATATTCTGCTACAAGCCTTTACCTGCCGTGAAACACTCACAGCCAGGTACTTTATTACAGTATGTAGAAGAGCAAAATGTACCAGTTTCTGGTGTTTTTCCTATATTGGACAATGCAACTTGGAGTTTTCAGACATGCTGTATCTTTAACTTTACTGTTTTTAATCCAATATACGACGTATTAACTGAAACTGAAATTTATTTTCATTGTTGTTTGATCTGTCAAGTATTTTCTTGATTAATCAATTAGTTCTTTGGTCTAAAAAAAGTCAGAAAATGGTGGAAAATGTCAATTAGTGTTTTCAAAAGCCCAAGATAACGTCCACAATTCAAAGATATTCAGTTTACTGTCATAGAGGAGTAAATAAACCAGAAAATATTCACATTTAAGACGCTGGAATTTTAAATTTTTCTTTCAAAAAATTACTCAAAATGATTAATCGATTACAAAATAGTTGGCAATTTATTTAATACTTGCAACACTAGTAACCTATACTAAGTAACTAATCTGCAGATTAACCGATGATGAAAACAACCCTACACTGTATATTGCATATTAGTAGCAACAACACAGAGCCAAACTATAGACTAAAGATATGCATAAATGCACACACCGACTTCCTTTGCACGCTACATCCCTTGAGAGTAGAGCAAGGCGTAGCTATGTCAGCTTACTAAAAATGAAATATGGAAAGATAAAGAAGGAAACGTCAAAATATAAAGTGGCTCTTAAACTTAAAATCACTCTCCTATGGGATTAGACTTGTCAAAAGAAGCCAGAGTCAGAGGATTGTGAGGAAAATATATATATTCACCATCAAAAATGTGACACTACTTTTGCAAATTACCAGGAAAGATAGAGGTGAGGTTAGAAAGAAACAAAAAAGAGAAATAAATAGTGATGGGAGGAGGTCGTCTTCATCTGGCTGAAAGAGACAAGAGAGGGGGGGGGGGTGTGAAGAAAAAAAAATGTCAGCATCACGGAGCGCTGTGGCTCTGAGCAATTACAAGGCAAAAAGAGACATGTCGTGACAGGTCGGCGAGGGAGAGGCTCTATACGACAACAATGGGAAGAGGAGGCAGCCGTCAGCTACAGTACATACCACACTGTGGGCTGGGCTAGCGCGAACGGAGAGACTGCGTTAGAGGAAAGAATGAGCGCTGCCTCAGTATCCAGAGATGGAAGAGCGGTTATAACCTTGCTGTCTCTCCCTTCTCCATCGCCCTGTCAGCCCACATCGAATATTGGCTTTGAAAACACACACAGGGAGGAAAGAAAAAAAAACTGATTAAACCAACTAAGCAACGCCAGAGTGGATTTCAGCACGCCGTGTTTTGTGCTCATGAGGAGGGGAATGAGTCACAGCTAAACACAAGCTGTTCTCCCACCGGTCTGATGTGAAGAGTTTGCTCAAGAGAGCAGGATTTCAAGAAATGTAGAAAACAATAATGACTGTTTAGAGTCTAGTGGAAGCTGAGGGGATAAGAAAGAAAAACATACTTAAATGAAGTTAAAAATGACCACAATGTCAAGTACACTTGTCATCCCATGTTTGATTTTAGTTAGGGGTGAGGGAAAAATCTATACAGCATAGCGTCACAATATTTTGCTAATTAAAATTAAAATTAATAATTCAACAGCCGCTATTCTGTCTTTCAGAGGCTAATTAATAAACTCTATAATGGTTAATTAATTATACCAATAATAATTATTATTATAATAACCGATTACTAATGAAATTACTTCATTTCATTTCATTTCATTTAATTAAAGTGACTGAATATTATATAAAACTAAAATCCTAAGGATCGATTGGTATTAACCGTGTATTATTAGCATATCAGAAAGATGCTAAATTTTGGCATGACCATTTTCACAGGGGTCTTTTGACCTCGCAATAAAACACGGTACATAAAATGTGCACATCCAGTGTCCGATAGGACGGGTGCTGGATCAAAGAAATATAAGCAGAATAAAACAGATGGATCTGCACGTCAAATAATTCCCGTTTGAAAGACTTTTATTACACATTACAGCATGGTAAGCTATTTAGTGTGCAGATACATCTGTTTTATTCTGTCCCTTGACCTCTGACCTCAACATATGTGAATGAAAACGGAGATGAACAGAGTGAAAACTGTATTATATTAGATAAAACTCTTGTTGACAAACTGCATAATTTGCAGCTGAAAAAGAATTTTTTTAAAAAATTATCGCAAAACTGCAAAAAGCCTTAATTGTGACTCAGGTATCGTGATAAGATCACATCTCCTGGTGACTCCCACCCCTATTTTAAATATCCACTGATGACTCAAACAGTGCCAAGATTTGTCATTTGGCATATTGAGATCGATAATGTCGACATACAAACCTATTAGAAATCTTCTGGGCACACAACTGTAAGCTGATCAACGGAGCTTAACTGCTAAAAGGTTGGAGAGATGCTTTGTATGGTGGGGGGGAAAGGGCCGGGACAGAGCACCCACGAGGCTGATCGCTAATCCCAACATCCAGCGCCTTGAGGCTGCGCCGGAGGAGACTCGGGCTACGGGGGGCGTTAAAATCCCCTGCCTCGCTCTGAAATGCCTGCCTGGCTGTGAATATCTCCCTTTCCCATCTGTTACCGATGGCACTCGCCCGCTAAGAGCCGCAAAGGGGGGTTGGATTGAAGAAAACACGGGTGGGTGGAGAGGAGGGAAGACAAGGGTTTTAGCCCTCTTTGCTCAGGCAAATTAAAATTCTAATTATCCTCTATTACAAGCTGGGAGCGCTCCAAAGCAGATCAGATACTGATGACTTCTGCAGCCAGCTGTTTGGCTGCTCCGTAGAACAATAGGCCATAAAAGAGGGTGTGTTTTCCAGTGTGTCAAGAAGAAGCAGGGGAATTTGTGTGACTGTATGCTAAAGGAGGAGGGGGGATGTGTGCTGGATTAAAAGACCAAGAGGATGATGATGCTCTCTTTGGCCTGGTAAATATGTTTATGTTGTCCTCTGTTGTTTTTGATGATGTTGCCATCATTTTTGGGCCGAGGGTGTTATTGTTTTTTTTATTTTGCCACGTTTCCCCGTCCCTCCCGCTAATCCGTGGGATTTTTAGCCAAGCTGTTGTTATTAGAGTGCAGTACAGTGCAGCACAGTGGGGTGGTGTGGGAAAGAATAGGAGGGCGCGCAACTCATTTCTGACCCTGGCGGATAGTAGTCTTTTTTTCGCCTCAGATTATTTTCTTGCCTTTATTGGACAGATGATGGCGGAGCTGAGTACAGAAAAAGGGGAGATGAGGAGAGAGGGGAATGTCATGCAACAAAGGAAGTCAAGCTCATACACCGTTTCCTACTCTACCTGCGAAAAGTAATGCGCTGTAACTCCTGTATGCCCCACAAAATGAATTCATTTGTAATCCACGTAACTGTAAACCGGGAAGTATAAAGAGTGACGGGAGGGGGGATGGGTGGTTCAAAAAACACTGAACTTTCATCCAGGAAACCGCTGTTCGTGTCCCCTGTGAAACCAGAAGTCAATGTTGGTTTATTTTGCTGCATAACTTCCATATTTAAGTTACACCACTTACGATGTTATTTTAACTCAAACCACAATCTTTTTCTAAACCGAAATAAGTAGTTGCCTAAATCTGACCAAGTCAGTCATTTCCTGAACCTAACAAAGCTTTATTTTGAAAAAAGTGTTGCTTGATATTTGTGTATGATATGATCACATGTGTGATATGTTGACATACAGTGGCAAACAGTTTTCATATTCATTTGGACATTTTTCAAGCAGCAAAGTAGTAGTAGTAGTATGATGATATTAAACTGAATACATTTGGGTTTTGGGTTGTGGGATGGACAAAACAAGACATTTGAAGACATGTATGTGGGCTCTGGAAACTTGTAAAAGGCTTTTTTAAATAATTTGCCAACATTTTATAATCAAGTAAATAATTGGTATAAATGGGGCTACACAGTTCAGCAACACCACAAACTGCAGCCTCCAAAATAATCATACCGGTGACTCAACACCGCTCTGACTGTTTCAACAAAAACTGAACCTTCATAAAAGGTAGGAATTTATTGCAGGACTGTTATATTAAGACCTTCACACATCGTCATTACATTTTTTGAACTGTTGTCATAAATACTTGAAAAAAAATGGAGTAATTTTTTTTCCAGAACAAGGTAGATTTTTTGAGCTTTCGTACCACGAATAAAAGCATCAGCCAATAACGTTTTGAAGAACGGGTTGAGTTGCGCCTATATTTACAACTGTAGGCAGAACCTTCCGTTCTTACCTTTCACAATAAAATCCCTAAACATAATATTCACGGGCAAGTATTTCACATTTATTTGTCATGCCCCCAATATGTGAAGGCTGCATTACTGTTAGCCAGGTGTACCTAATAACCTAACTGAAAAAATAACTGAGAGCATACATATCATAGGCATTAAAAACATGTCTTTAGGCCTGATGGTTATTTTCATTATTGACAAATTCCTCTTTTGATTAAGTGTTTTGATTTGATTAATTCATGTAATTGGTTATTTTCCAATAGATGAAGCTATTAATCATTTCAGCTCTAATAATTTTAGAAAACAGACAGTTAGTCCCAGATGTGTCATTTCCATCACTTTACTAAGCACCTAGATGGATGAATAGTCTAATAAAGACATAATTAGAAATTCCAGTGACAGTGAAAGTACGATCTAAAAGTTATTAAGCAAGTCATAGCTCAACTACAAAATGTGATATGGTATGTATAAAAGCATATTTCCTGCGCTCTCTTTTCAAACATCAGCTTTCAGTGAGAGATGCTTTACACAGTATGAAGTGACAAACTCACCGTACGCTGACCTGGGTGGGTGACCGTAACACAGGACGCTTAGCGTCTGGGTGAGCGATACTAGCAGTGTCATATTCTACAGTGAGCGAGCGAGAAGGCGTCATGCTGTAACACTGACACACACACACACACACACGCAATCCTCTCTGCTTTCATATTCTGTCCTCTCGTAACAGCTGGGAACTGACTCAACGAGAAAAACTAAAGCCGGTTTTGTTGAACAGGGGGAAAGGTTATGGGAAAGAAAATGTGTAAAAAAAAAAAAAAAAACAGCTTATAAAAAGGTGGACTTGTATTACTGTAGGGCAGAAAGAATGCAGAACAAAGCTGAAACCTCAAAGCATGAAACTCATTTTTTTTTTCTCAAAATGCGCCGTTGTTCCATCTCCAGGCCCTCTGGGGGAAGGTGGGGGGACTTTACTGAGGAGGAGGAGGGAGGAGGCAGAGGAGGATGAAGAACAGGGAGGCAGTGTGAGGGTGGTGCCGGCACATTTATACAAGAGTACACACAGATACAGGCGGACAGTTTACTCACTACGCAAGTGTAGGTTGCGAGTGTCCCAAGGCGGCGTTGTAAACAGCAGGTTTGTTCTGCTCACTGACATCCTATCTGAGGGGTGTGAGTGTCACACACAGCGATGGACTCATTTCATCACCACACACTCCTAAAAAAGGCCGACCGACGTCCGTATTGTACACCGGCGCCAAAACCAACAGTGTCATTTGTACAGTAAACAGGAAGTTAGCCAGAAAACATGAGTCAAACAGCTGTGGGCTTCCAAAAGAGCTTTTCCAGAGAACTTTGCCGTCCGGCTCGTCACATCTTTTCCTGCAGCTGGAAACACACACAGTGCTTACACCCAGGGGTGAAGGAAGTCTCTAAACAGACAGAAACATCCTCACTCTCCCCACCCATTCCTCCCCTGCTGTTGCAGTGCCTTTAGAAAAGCCACGTGTGCTGCCATTACATCCCATTGTCCCCGCTCGCTGAGGGACGGAGCGCTGTGACAGATTTAAGCAGCGTGCCTCGGAACGGGACAACAGACAACTTTGCATTTGAAGGGTTAAATATGCATGAGAGGTGGGTGAGGGCGGTGGAGGGGGGTAACACCATTGTGTGACCCTCTTTCCAACCCCAAAGATACAACACATACACTCTCTGCCCTCCAGTAACAGATGGGAGGATGTTAGCGAACGGCGAGCTCCCCCTTCTCTCCGCTATCAGCCTCGCTGCTGAGGACAGCTGGGAGGCAGACATTCCTTCTTCTCAGCTTTCACAGGAAAACAAAAGAGTGTGTGGGACCCCTCCTACACACACGTGCATGTGTTCAGACACACACCCCCACCCTAAAAAACTGTCAGTGCAACTGTGGGCTGATCATATTTCAGCAGCCTGGGCCGGCCCGCAGAGGTATACGAGTGCTGAGCTTGGGACATTTGTTGAAGGTGAAAGTCAGGGAGATAATCCCAACTCTGCTTACCAGGGCTGGCACGCTCATATGTTGGTAGCACCAAAGAGGAGAGAGTAGTTTAAGGCTACATCCACACTAATACGTCTTCCTTTTAAAAACATAACTTTTGGTACATGTATGCCTAGCGTTCACACATCCCCTAAAACATAGATGTTTGAAAATGATCCAGTTTTAGTTTTTAAACTCTGGGGTGCGTTTTAGTCTGGACAGACAAAAACATGAGACCTTTGAAAATGTGTGTCTGTGTTTTCATCTTAGAAAACCATCCTAAAACCCTTTCATAGTGTGTTTTCAGTTCATGAAAGTTAGTTGTAACATTTTGGTCAGAGGAAAATGTCTTATGCAGCATTTGGTTGTTCTTAAATTGACTGTCTAAAGCCACTTCTGGTTGCAAAACAACAAGATGGCGACGGCCAAAAACCAAGATGGTGATGCCAAAAACCAAGATGGCAACAGCTAAAAAACAAGAAGATGATGGCTAAAAACCAAGATGGGGATGGCGATGGCCAAAAACCAAGATGGCGACTGGGCAAGGACCAAGATGGTGATGACTAAAAATCAAGATGGTGATGGCCAAAAACCAAGATTGTAATGGCTAAAAAGCAAGATGGTGACAGCTAAAAACTTGACTGGGTCTTATTAGTCATGATGTGTCCTTCCCTGATTCATCACGCCCAGTAACACAAACCTTTTCCTGAGGAGAACAAACATCAGCCTCGACCACAAGTAGTTAATTTCAACATGGATAATGAGTTACAAGCGTGGCTGACCTTGTTGTCTGTGCTAGCAGCTGGCAAGCTATTATTCAAGCGCTTGAAACATGAAACAGCCCTAAAATGCTCATCTGGCCAGAGACTGTTTTTGTTTTAAAATGCCATTTTAAAACTGCAAAGTATTAGTGTGGATGTAGCCTAAGTCTGTTGAGAGCTACAACAGTATGAACATTTAAAAAAAAAAAAAAAAAAAAAACTGCAGCAAGACAAAGCTTAGTCTGCAGTTGGTGTTTCCTATCTTTACCCTCATGCTTGTATGGAGAACAGGTTCACTGCAACAGCACAGAACATACTATCCTACAGAAAACAACAGCACCTTTAAATGGAGCAGTCACATTGCAGCAGAGAGCAGGAAGACTTATAACAAGATTTAGGACGCATGATTGAGGTGATTTATCAAAGAAACAAAGACGCATGGGGAAACAAAGGAATATTAAAAACTGACACGCCGTCCCACACTTTGCATTTCATCTCCAGTGTTTCAACAACGCCATCGCTGTTTCAGCTGTCATCGTCACCCTAATACAGAGAGTCCAACTGGACTTTGATGGAGCAACTGCTCTTGCAAGTCACCACAAGGGTGAACAAATGGCAGCAACTGTATGACCTCTTAATATATGCAGCAGACTGCTCCACTAAAGGGAGTGGTATGCTGGATGTTGTTAACACTAGTGGGTTCTTACACACTAACATACTGTGTGTTTAGTAGACAGTATAGGCTATTGCAGATTGCTATCACCTCAAAATACACTAGGAAGTAGTGAATACCAATCTCCTTATCATAAGGAGAAGCTGATTAGAGGACATACTCGCCAAAAGTAAGTGCAGATACTGTGTGTGCTTACAGCATTAAGATTATCCAGGGACGATCAGGGCATTTCTTGATAGATTGTATCGTCTATATACTTTAAATCTTAACTAGTATAGAGTATATATTCTTTAAAGTCTTTGTTTGCTCTGGGTATGTTCCTAATGAACACCATTGTGAGCATATGAACAAAACAAAATATCAGCCAGCAATTTAAATTCATACATCAGCATGCGTTAGAGAGCATGCAACTACATCCACATTAATACCCTTTTATTTTAAAAACTTTTGCTCTGCCTACCGTCCACACTACCCTGGAGTTTTCGAGCCCCGAAATTGGAGACATCTGAAAATGCTGCTGACCCTGTTTTCATTTTTAAACCCCAGGGTTGCGTTTTCATCCGGATGGACAGAAACGGAGACTTCTGAAAACAAATGGCATCTGTTGTGTTATTCGCCGCGTTGGCGGTAACAGCTCCACCTTGTCGTCGGCCCAAGGAAAGAAATCTCTGGTCTTACTTTTCGCAGATGTCGTTCCTCCTTCGGAGTATTTTCTGCAACTGAACAATCAATCGCGCTGCTTCCTGTTTACACCGGCACACGCATGCCCCGGTGTACATGAATGGTCATGTGATATGCATTTTCAGGCGTGGTAGTATGGACGGAGATAAAATCTGAAATGGTCATAAACACTCATCAGGACGGATATCGTTTTCGTTATAGCGTTATTGTCATCTAATATTGGTTATTTGCAAAAAACCCACAAAATTCAAATAATTTTAATAGTTTTAATTATATATTATATTCTGCTTAGAGCTATCGTCAGGAAGTTAAACAGGTCATAATGCCCTTTCTAATATCTATTTATATTACTGTGAACACTCTTGCCAAAAACTACATTTCCCAAGATTACATTTGAACACAATGTGATAGAGTTATAATTTAGCATCACCCACAAGTAAAAACCAAGCAAGCCATGTCAAGACGAAGCTTCAAGCCTTTTTACAATAAGATAAGTAAAGATGCGGAAGTGCACACATTTTAAAGACACCAGATGATGGGAATTTTGTTGGCAGTGGGAAGCCCATTGAGAGAGTTTTCAACAAAATACTGTTTGTCATCATGAGGAAGTACTGTTTATATCACCAGCTAGACTTCTAACGCAGGCAAGAGTTTGTGGACGCAAAAGCGGATATCAGACTACATCATTACCCAAATCCTAGATGACATCACCTCCACTCCTCAGTAATTGTAGCTGTGTGAGCAAGTGAGAGTGTGAAAAGAAGCAAAAACAGACAATATAGTAGTTTACATAAACATACTGAAATAAATGTTGTAACTTATAAGTCATCAAGCTTTGAGTCAACAAATAAAAGTTACTTTCAAATGTGTAAGGAAATATGTGACTCAAGTCCATAATAATAACAATGGCTTCAGCCCACACATATAAACACAAGCTGTTAAAGATTACACGTTTTTAAAAAAAATGTTATTTATAGTGCCAAATAGAAAATTAAAGTTATTTATCAATTAAAAACACCAAATATTTGCAGATTGCAGCGTTGCATATGCTAAAGCCTTCTCCACGTATTTTTTGTTAATCTGCTATTTGGACTGATGGACAGACTAAGCCGGCAATTAAAAGATGTCTCTGATAGCTTTTAAGGTCATTTGTTATTATTTTTAAATTGAATATACATTCAAAGATTATCCTTTTCAATCTACAGACCAAATAGATAGGCAAATAAACATAGATGTGACATGCATGCACGCTTCTCATAAATCCTGACACAATTATCCAAATGGACTCCAGCGTAGCCCGTAGAAAGACCTTCGCCATTTGGCTGCTGCATGTTGCAGAGAGCCGTTTACAGATGATGTAATAAGGACAGAGGGCATTAGAGTGGAGCTACGCCAACTGGCCACTAAACATCTCAACACTCCACCTAATGGACTGGTTACAGTCTGAGGGATGGGACTGGATGGAACCAAATAGGAAAACAGGACCTAATGAGAGGCAGACAGGAAACATTGAATGTTAATTAGGACATCCTGCTGGCAAAAAAACAGATCGAGGCATGTATCATGTAGTCATAGTAGAAACTGATGGCTGTGTCAAGAGGCTGGTGCAGAAACTAGGGAGGCCTATCTTCAAGTCAATCCGTCAAGTAAGCAACTATACGCTCTGAGTGAGAGCAGCGAAGATGGGTTGTGGAGTGTCATTGCCTCTCTTCCCCTTATTTACAATCTTTATTGAACATCTATTGAGGCAGCAATGAATCAGACAGCAATGATGAAGCCGTTTCTGCTGAAATGCAGCCCGTTAAAAAGGAACAGCTGTACACTGCCTCCACCCATGACAACAAGCAACACGAATACAGCAGGATAGCACATGTAGAGCCCAGCCCTGCCCCTCAGCACAAAATCAACCGTCAGATCAAGTGGTTTTACTTTATTTTGCAGTCTGAGAATGACTATGTTTGAGGAGCTTAAATGTTCTTCTTTGGTAACGTTATTTAGCAAATGAACTAGTAGAAGTTCTGACGGGAGCCTCTAACAAAGATTAAGTTGGACTAAAGCTAAAAGCAGAGTCAAGAGATTACAGGCTTGTGCGTGATGCAGTAGTACAGTATTGCTACCATTTCCACTGTCTCGCTACAGCTGTGGCATGTTGAGGCATGTCCACATGTATTTCCACACGGCTCTTCTTCAATGTACACTCCCAGCAAGAGATAACCTTGCTGACTAGCGACATTCCAGTCCAAACCAGTTGGCAACCTCTGGGTCTGAAAAGTGAAGCCAATGCAAAGTGCCTAAATTCTTTCTGACAGCCAGTAGGGGGCGACTCCTCTGGTTGCAAGGCTGACTGTATAGAAGTCTATGAGAAAATGAGCCTACTTCTCACTTGATTTATTACCTCAGTAAACATTGTAAACATGAGTTTATCACAGTTTCAAGTCTTCTTCAACATAGCATGATTTTCATTTAGTAAATTATGGTCCCATTTAGAGTCAAATAGACCATAAAGCAGGGGATGCTTTAGAGCATGGCTAGCTTATGATTGACAGGTCGCTACCAGGGCATCGTCCAGTCTGGGAGTTGAAAATAGCAAGATGGCAAAGGTGAAAAAACCAAGATGGCGACAGCCAAAAAATAAAGATGGCGACGGCTAAAAACCAAGATGGTGACGTCAAAAATCCAAGCTGGCAATGGCCAAAAACCATAATGGCGACAGCCAAAAACCAAGATGATGACAACTAAAAACCAAGATCGCAAAGGCCAAACCCCAAGATGGTTACTGCCAAAATGCCGACATCAGGGCTTCAGAACGGCAGTCCACAAACCAATGGGTGACGTCACGGTGACTATGTCGACTTCTTATATACAATCGGTGGTCCAAACATGACAGTTGCTGCCCTCGACTGACCTGTGTTGAACTGATGGTCACTCAGTTGCAGGCGGCTAATGAGAAAGCACCATTTTAAAAAAGTAAAAGTTCTGTTATATCCAGCTGTAAGTACTTTAGTAGCTGCTGTCTAACCTAAAAATTTCTGTGGCTTTGGGTTGTAATTGCCCATTTAAGGCGGTGCTAATGCAAGCCAAACATTTACTGCTGCTTCACATTAAAAGTAGGAACCGCTTGGAAGCTTTATTGCGAGGCAGATACTGTAAGTACTGCTTTATTTGTCACCAAGATTAGCTAACAACTGTCATCTCCTTGGATCTTTCAGCAAGATATGGATGTCCTTCTAGCTAGTTTAGAGATTAAAATGGTAAAATGGTTTACTGGTTCTCCCGAATTTCCCTCCGGGGATTAATAAAGGTTCATCTTATCTTATCTTAAAAACCAAAGAAAACTGGTTCGATGAACAAACCTAAAGCTTTCAACTTGTCATCAAGACATCACCATTTGCCCTTCTGGTATTGTCGTATATAGAAAACCCTTCACGCTGTACCCACATCACGACGTGGTTGCTCACCGTCTGACACAGCGTGGATGTCTCAACCATTGGCAGATCAGCATGTGTGGGGGATGCTCTGTGCCTTATGTGTGAGCTGGTGAACTTGTCTGAACAGGATGCTGCTGTTGACTAACAGTGTAACAAAAAAAATCAGCCCACACGGTTTCAGTGGGCCTGAAAAACACACATCAAACAGGAGGGGGAGAAAGACAAGACAGAGGAGGAAAATCGGAGACAGAAGTTTAGAGTTCAAAACAAAAAAAGACATTAAAATGAATATGTCTTTGGTGAGATTTTAGGGAGACAACTTGACAATGCAAATACAAAAAAAAAAAAGAAAGTACACAGAATGAAAGCAAAGAAAAAACTAAAGAAACAGAGTGAATGAAAGAACAGAAGCACAAGCAACAGAAGACAGGAGAGGCTGGGGGATATATTTAGCAGCTCATTAGTCAGAGATGTCCTCTACTCAGCAGGCTGGTCCCTCAGATGAGGCCCTTTGGAAATCATTATGACTGCCTGCTGCTTCAGACAACCACACATTTCACTGGAAAACAATTTACAAACTGCCTCTTCTCTACCCAGCAGCCTTAATGTTGCTTCAGAATAATCCTCAAGTTCTGGAGAAAGGCCCAAAAACAACAACGCAAACAACGCTTTGAACAAAGCAACACAGTGTTTTTAATAATAGCTGCACAGGTTTTAACATTGCACCCACAGCATTAGCATGACAAATATCTAGGAAGAGCTTGCTTATAAATGCTCCATACGGTATATCTCGACTTGTATGTTATCAGATTTGACCGCTGGTACGCCTGGTGCTGCCGGTGCCACCACTTCCTGCTTTGACATTCATTAACCTTTACAATACAGCACCTGTCACCAGTGGAGAAATAACAAGATGGTGGTGAGCACACAAAACTCACTGCAACCAAAAATATCTGTATCAGGAGAATAATGAAACACAGACACGCCAAACATTAAAGATTGAATAAAATCACATGCTATGATAAGCTTAGCGCACTGGTTCCCGACCTGGGGGTCGCAAAAACACACAGCTGCCCTATATCTCAGCATTTCATTCATTTCTGTGATGAAAACGAAATGAAATTGTCATTTTTAAAGTTGTTAAGTATGTGCAGTTAAAACAACCGAAGAGCTAATAGAACAACATGTCAGGGAGATGGAAACACTGAATTTGTCAAATAAAAAACCTATAACCATGTCTGATTGTTAAAAACAAAAAAATACATAACAGGGGGATTTGTGTTAAAAGTTCCTTAAAATAACAGGAAAACTCATCTCTGATGCTGCAGTATTCACATGAAATAATCTGCTCTAAATGCATCCAAATTGCTTGTTTTATAGAAACTTCCTGCAGTTATTGCGTTCAATATTTGGATTAATTGTACAGTTTATCAATTGTTCTGTACCGTTATTGTTATGCATTTAATGCAGAGCTGTAAAATCAATTAAAATGTAATCAAGATTAATTGCACGATTGTCTGTAGTTAATCACGACTAATCGCAAAATAATCGCTTATTATCACTAATTATCTGTTCAAAATGTACTTTCAAAGGAGATTTGTCAAGTATTTAATAATCTTGTTAAAATGTGGGAGTGGGCAAATGCATGTATATATTTATTATTAGAAATCAATCAATATTGTCCAGAAACCCTCACAGGTACTGCATTTAACATAAAAATATGCTCAAATAATAACATGGCAAACTGCAGCCTGACAGGCAACAACAGCTATCAGTGTGTCAGTGTGCTGACGAGACTATGACTTGATCCAAACTGCATGTGATTATCATCAAGTGGGAATGTGTGTAAAGGGGAGACTCGTCGTCCTCGCCAAAATTTAGTGCAAATTTAGAGCATTTTTATCCTCCTTCATGACAAGCTTGTGTGAGATGGTTGGTATCATTGGATTCTTTAGGTTTTCTAGTTTCATATGATACCAGTATCTTCACTCTAGCTTTAAAACTGAGATCGCTACAACCAAAAAAATCACAAGTTGCATTAATGCTGTCCTTTTAAATGAATTAATGTTAACTTGTTATCGTGTTAACCTTGACAGCCCTAATTTAACGTAATATGAAATATCCATAAAGTATGTCACTTAGTCAAGAATTGTCAGTTTACTCAGTGACAGAAAACACTCATTGGTACCCATAGAACCCATTTTCATTCACATATCTTGAGGTCAGAGGTCAAGACCCCCCTTTCAGGATGGCTGTGACAGTTTTTCCAAGCCAAAATTTTGCACCAATTTAGAGCATTATTTAGCCTCCTTTATGACAAGCTAGTATGACATGATTGATCAGTGGATTCCTTGGGTTTTCTAGTTTCAAATGATACCAGTATCTTCACTCTAGCTTTAGTCAGGAGTCATCAGTTTACTTAATGACAGAGAAGGGGTCCCTTATGGAAAAAAGCTGGGGACCACTGGCCTAGTGTTAGCAGGTGAAGCGGCAGCGCAGTGTAGCTAACGCTAATCCTGCCCATCTGGGGTCTTCACCATGTAATTGAACTGCCCGGTCAACTGTTAAGAGTAAATGAAATGGTCTTTGCTTGTCCCCACTGCAGTTTCCAGGGAGTATAGAGCCTTTGTGTGGCGAGGCGTTTAAAGTTTCCCTTCAGGGCTCGATTGGGTGGTAGAGCCACTAAATGACACTAGGGGAGAGCACAGAGTGATGGCTCAAGTGATAAACACACAGGTAATGAAAGAGAAAGGCTGATGGATTCGACCAGCCCGTCGCTAATGGGCTCTCTGGTCTCACCTGGCTAATGGCTGGAGCCTTAAAGAGAAGACAGTGAGACAGGAGAACAGAGACATCATAGAGAAGTGGCTGTGCGGTGCTCAATAAACTCACACACACAGTGAGTTAGCGGGCCTAATTGCAGACCGGTGATGTAGTGGAGCTGCAGCTTGCTGTGGTTTGGCCTGTGGCTTCCAACACCCCCCTAAAAGCCCCCTTTGTTCTCACATTTCAGAGCCAGCGACATATTGCTTTACTCCAGCTTGCCTGCAAACCGCCGCGCTAACAGGACTTCAGGGGACTGTTCTCAACCGTTAATTGCATAGGACCCATTGTCCCCCCCCCCTCCGCAGTGTTTATATACACAGCCTATCTAGCAAACTTTCTGTGAGGAAGACTCACACTGTGGCTTTTGTTACACACACCGTTTTGTTTGGCTACAGAAAGCAACAAGTTTCAAAGACTACAGCTGTTAGAAGACGCTGAAGCAGGGCAAGGCTCATTCAGTTATTTTCCTCTGTGGTCAGAGCCATGACGCTATGCAAGCCACCGGAGTCTACTCTGTTATTAAAATGAAAAAGGGAGTTGTCGAGTCTTTTTCCTTGACTTTTGATAAAACATCCTCACATCCTAGTACGCGGTGATGCAAGAGCTACCGAAGAAAAAACGGCCTGCATCAGTCTTCAACTCGAGCCAACAATCAGAAACAAACATAAATCCCAGAGGATATAAGAAAGGCGGCTCTCTGCTTGGTCTCTTCGCTCTCCTCCCCCTGTTCTTGAATTTACCCTATGACTCCACTTTTCTTCCAGGCCGGGGGAAAGCCATTTCCCGTTCTCACACATGAACATGCATAAACGTCACCAGCGCACAGAGCACACAGCAGGCTTGTTTGTGGGAGACTTCTGGTCCTCCCCAGCACTTTTCCTGTCCAGCTCTAACTCAGCTTCAGACACACAATGGCTTTTTAGAGGTTTATCTGTTTAAGTGGACCCACAAGGATGGTCCGTGTCCTTTCGCCTCCTGACATATAACACTGTTAGGGCAGAAAACACGGCATGCGATCCATGCGAATAGACCCGTCGGCGCTCCAAGTTCCCATCTTTATTATTACTCACTGTCTGGGTCCACTTCCTCTGAAACAAACCACAAAGGCTCACTGTAACGAAGTGACACCATATTAGGAGCTGAGCTCTATGCAGCCAACATAAGTGGGATGTCAGATAGACTCACAAGAGACATGAAACAAGCAATATTTGCACTGTGCCCTGAAAATCCTCAAGACTGATGCCATTTATCTTGTGCATACACAAAAGCCAGTGTTTGCTGGCACCCTGCGTGAATGCAGAGGATGTTTTGTTGAGCATGAAGCTACTTTTGGAAGAATCATTAGCACAAATCATAGGCAGTAATCACAAACACAAATTTGAGGCAGCCATTTACATTAGCTCAGCAGATACCCTGCTGGTAATCTTGTTTACAGTGAGAACAACAGATAAAAAAGACGGCTCGAACTGTGATTGGCTCTAAAAATATCTCGGTCCCAAAAGGCTTTGTGACTGCTTCCTCACAGAGCATATTAGCAGGTATAACAAATTGTTGTCCTGGCCTTTCTGTGGAGAACATGAAGCCACCAATGTGGAAGCTCAAAGTTTTTCCTTTCTTTGTAAAAGAGGCCTCAACCGTTACCCTCTATCATCCCGTCTCGGCGTCTTATTTCCCATCACTTAAAGGTCAAATCTCCATTAAGACCGCAGATAGAAGTTTGATCTCCGTCTGTGCCATCTCTCATGTTTAGAGATTTTTCTCTAGAATGCAAATGCTGCACAGTATATTTTCTAAGTATCCATTTCTATTCATACTGCACAGTCCTATTTGTATGAGTCTGGAATAAGCCTGTCAGCGGTGATGAAATTTCATATTCATGAAAAATTTCCAGAGCACTCTCCATCCCTGGAACACGTCAAGGGATTACCTATGTGCATTATGTATGCTGAGCAGGGGAGGGAGGGAACTAATAACAACGCTCCGCTCAAAGCTTTAAAATGAGCGTCTCACCTTTATGCTAATATTTCTAATTATAGATTTAGTTTCATATTCCCGTGCTGTAAATGCTGTATTGGCTGTATCGAAATTGCTGTTAAGTCTTTTCATACATGCCATTTATGCTGTTCTGGTTTATAATCACTTTTCTTGGCTGTGTTTTCTACTGCAGTGAAGAAAACCTGTTATCAATAAGCATTAATAGGTCGTCATTTCTCTTGCGATCAGGCCTGGGTTTGCACAAGTCGGAAAAAAATATGTTATCGAGATTGACTGATATTGCAATTGTGATATGATTTGCAGATGACAAGGGGCAAGGGCGGGGTACTGGACTGTAGGTACTACCGGTACAGCCCCTCTAGTATAACATTAAAGGCACTATGGTGGGATTTTTACGAGGGTCTTTACCAAACAAAGATGTGTTCTTAAGTCTGCTGGTGCGTTCAAATGAAATTTGTGAGTTTGTGTTTACAACACGAGAAATCGTGTACACGATATGCGTGGCGTTCAAGTGATTAAGTCATGAAGAACACTGCCACTAAGCAACAGCAATATTAGCGTTAATGTCAGCATCTAACAATTGGGGTAATAATGCAGGAAATGCAAACACATAATGAGGAAAAAGATGAGGCCGATTGGAATATCAACAGTTTCCTCAGACATATAAAATTACGAAGACAAACAACATACTATATAGTCTAAAATTACAATATATTAACGTATTATCCACCGAAAAATTAACTTCCATAGCCTCCATGAAAGTCCTCCATTTCTGACAACGTCAACAAACATGGCACAAGTCGCGAACTCTGAGCTTTCACAAAGTTTCCACTAACAAGGTTGTAAATACGACAAGAGGGCGGTGCTCATATGGACTCTTCTTGTGAACATGGTAAACAAGACTCCATTTGAATGTATAATATGATGTGTAGGCCAAGACATCTGCAGCACCACAGACATTTTAGCTTTAATAAGAATTGCAGAATTGTTTTTTTTTTTTTGTGTGTAGCCTCAATCAGGACCGGGTAAGAAAAATACTAAATGTTATGATTATGTTATCAAGGAGCTATGAGACTAAATCTTACATTCCTCAATATGAGTAGCTTGTGATGTGTTATAAATATTTAAAACCACTGAACACCCACACTTCCTGAATCTCCTGTTACCTTTGTTGGATCCGTTAAGGCAGGACAAATTACACCTTTATCCTTCTTATTGGTAGATGACAATTTCAACACCTTCAACCTGAGCAGAGGTCTAATCAGCCAACATAAGTGAGGCTTTAAGTTCATACTACAGTGCCTGAATTGAAAAAGCTGTCATCAGAAATCAGAAATTCTGCACTCAATCATCAATAACAGGTTGGAAGGGAGATTTACTTCAATACAGGTCTTTTATATATTTGAGCTTATAGTTATTAAAATACAAAACAGCAAATATGAAGTGCTATACACTACTCCGAAGAGCCAGAACTCTTGAACTATGAGTCAGCCTGAATACTTCCTTGTGTACTATAAGGAAGTAGTCATGCTTCAAATACACAGCTATGACAACACCTAAAATAACCTTTGTGTTCCTGTCAGATCACTCAAGTGCTGCATAGAATGTTCCATTACCTGTTATAAAACTAGGTTGATTACAACGTAAAATACTAGCAAAGTCAACATGAAAACAAAAGAAACTATGCAACTACGTAAAAGGTTTAATTTGATGGGGCGTGTTCATGCAGATTCCTTCAGGGGCCGTTCACATGCCAAGTCTTTTGCTGTGTGTTTGTGCTACATTAGCAGCTGCTAGCTGCTAGCGTTTGCGTCATGACCGCTGTAACTTCAGCAAGTTTCTGACAGACTGTGCGCGTGTGGCGGCGGTGAGTGTTGGTTTGTTAGTGGTGTTATAGCTGTGAACGTAGCTGTAGCAGACAGTGTGTGTACAGTTTATTAGTCGGTGAATAAATGCCACAAAGCTACAAGCTACAACTCCTCAGCTGGAAGTCCTGAGCCAACTTCCTGTATCTGTGCCGGCTCTCTCTTAAGGTGGACCAACTTTTCCCCTTAAAGTGACAATCCGCTCCTCTGTGTTTTTCTCAGCTTTTTGATTAATCATTAATATTTCTTTTAACCATTAATATTTCTTTTAACCATTTAACCGATAGCGTTAATCGGTAATGTCAGTTAATGGTTAACAGTTAATTATTACTGGCAGTCTTAAAAGTGTAGGTGCATCATGGATGCTGGAAAGAAATACTTTGTCCCTACGTAACACACCAACTGTCACTAACATGGTTGATACAAGGTCCGTCTTAGGATTTTTTGGGTACAACCTTATTCTGTCTGTTATATGTTTGACATGGACAAATAACCAGAGTATGTGGAGCACACACAGTAAGCACACAACTACAGTACACAGAGCACGTGGGCTGGGGATTTGAGGACACATCTCCTCGGTAGTGGTAGGCAGTGTGTTGGATGCAGAACGTGAGCGTGATACCAGCCCCTCTGGGCTCCACATGAATCATGTGTATTACATAAGACATAAGAGAGCGAGAGGGACGATACACTAGGGATCAGCGGTGCCCATCCACCACATCTCCCTCTGTTCTTTCTGTTGCTGCTTCTCTCACACTTGATTCATTTATTTAAAGAAAGAAAATCAATTAAAGCTTTAAAAACATCCACCACTCACACACATTCGCGCATACACATAGGCGGCCGGCCTCCTCTCTGTGGCAAAGACATCTGGCACGTTTCACAAGCTGGCTATGTGAGGGGAGTGTGAGTGTGTTGTAGGCATGTGTGTGTTTGAGTGTGTTGGGGGTGGGGTGGGGGGGGGGCGGACTGGAACATTGGACGACTGAAGTGAAAGGAAAGCTGGCACAAGTGGCGGGTTCAGCGAGTACATGCCATTAACATTAGAGGAAACAAAAAGAGCACACAGCAGGGCTAGGATGATTCACCTATCTCCTGATTCAATACTATCACTATACATGGGTGCCGATCCAATGTGTATTGCAATTTGTAAGTACTATGATTCGATATTACAATTTATTGCTATTTTTTTAACACTAGACCATGAGAAAAAGTTCAATCATACACTTCCAAATGTTTGATTTTCAGCAGTCAGAGATGTCCTGAAGCCAAATATATCAAGAATTATTTATTAAATCTTTTTTCCAGCAACCACAAAAATAAAAAAATTAAGACATTTCCTTCACAAATTAGCAGTATTTTCTTTTACATTTATAAGGGACATGTAATGTTTTATACTTCTGGTGAATATAATCTAATCAATCTTATTCAATATATGTATTTTGAATATACAGCTCCCTTTGTCACACGTGTATACTTCCGCTAACTTTGCCAATCCGTCTCTAGCTCACAAGTTAGCTCTGTTCTCTTTATACATAAGATAAGAGATAAGATAAGATATTCCTTTATTAGTCCCACAGTGGGGAAATTTACATCCATGGTCAGTTCCTTTTGACTGTATTACCATAAATGTCAGCATATGGGTGCTCTACGATTTGACCACAGAAATGGGAGTGGCGGCTGGCTTGACCGCACATTTCCACGATATGATAACGTTTCCTGTCCATGACAGAGTTAGCATACAGCTTTAGCCGTGATGTCTAGCTCTGCTATTCCTAGCAATGTCTGAAACCCAAAGTGTTTCCTTTCTTCACTGTATGTGTAGTGTTTACCAAGTTGGATTTAACATGTGAGATAGCAGGTCGTATCCACGACAACCCACTGCCGTTTCCTGCCGGTTTCTGCTCGCTACGGCCGGCCGGCTACTGCTTGTTTTGAGTCACGAATACAGAACGGGTATGATGCCACATTACTCTGACTACAACAATAAAAGCAGTAACTTCGTCTACCTCCACATAAACTCAAACGAAGCCAAAATATCGATTCTTGCATTATAGAAATCAATTAAAAAAAAAAAAAAAAATCATGATACAAAGGTGAATTGATTTTTTTCCACTACCACTACTCTATAGGTGCTGATGACTGGTGCATACCCCTGTTTCCTATGCTGATTTTACCCTCCAAGTGTGAACCACATTTCTCTCCACTAGGCAACAATCAATCAACAATCAATTTGAATGTTTAACTATAAAAGATAATCATCTAAGATCAAAACCTTATCTGAAGGTTGTTGTGGGGTAATAACCAAAGCTCGCTGGCTGTGCTAAAAGCCCCCAGAGGATGCTAAATGTCATGGCTGATTAAAACCTTATGACAGCAATGTGACCGCAGACAGCATCATCTCTCCGTTTCACTCGATAGTGGAGGAAAACTGTTGTGACTCATTAGGGATTCTCAGAGTGGGTGGGATCGAGCTCCTAGCCGCCGCTTTCGGAGGCAGAGCAACCTGACCGACCCAAGGGTAAAGGAAGCCAATTTAATCTAACTGACCTGCAAGACGGAGGGGAAAACAACCTCAATCAATTCACAAGAGACGGGCGAAGATGGCGGTTTAGTCGATGTGTAATCACGTGGGAGCATAGAGAGAAAAAAAAACGTTTGTGTCTTACCTGATGCGTGACCATGAGGGAGCAGGGTGAAGAGGAGGAGAAGCGCGGAGGCAGCCAGCCTGTGGGCTAGAGAGGAGGAGGAGGTGGAGGAAGAGAAAGAGGAGGACAGGGCTCTCGTCTGAAACGCTACCATTCCATCGCACATCTTTTCCTCCGGCGACCAGCGAGAGTCCTCTACAGCTTAACCTGTCCAGGCCACATAGAGAGGAAGAGGGGGGAGGGAGGATTACTATCAACATTCAGCGAGGATTATGTAACCAAAAGCAACACAGACAGACAAGAGGGAACACAGTGAGATAGCTATAAGGGAAAGAGAAAAGGCCTTCTCTGCACGTCATCAAGCGGCTGTTGATTTCCTGGTAATAACGATGGGTATGAATGACTCTACATGTATTTCCTCATCTCATGCTTTGGTTCCTTAAATGGCATCCTGCTATTTCAACCGCCCCCGAGGCATACAGACAGCAATTTCCAGATCTCCTTTTTTTGAAAACCACCAGTGGCAGTAACAGCAGCAGGAGAGTTCCTCTGATCTCCCCTCGATCCCCAGTTTTGGCTCCGCCGCAAGATCTAACTAAATAAAGCAGCCATTACACTCGGCTGTAGATGATGTAACAGGGAAACGGATCCGTGCTGCTGATGAGGTAGGAGCATTAGGGGGGAGAGAGGCTAAAAGCATGAGAGAGAGAGAGAGTCAGCGCAAAATAAAACAGTGATTACAAGTGCAACTTCTGCAAAAAAAATCCTAATGGGCAGGACAGGAGCTGCATTTTATTGTAGCGTCATCATTAAATGGGTAAAACTTCAATAAGTTTAGGACTCGCTGGTGTTTGGGCAGCATTGCAGATCAGAAAAGTTATTTTGTTACTGCATTTATAAATGTCAGGGCTGTCAAAGTTAATGTGATAATAAAAGTGTTAATAACACAAATTAGTTTTAACGCTGCTAATTTCTTTAATGCATTAACACAAATTGAGATTTTTGCGTTGTAAAAGTTTTGAAGTTTGTGTAAGGAGGCTAAATAATGTTCAAAAGTTGCTGTAAATTTTGGCGAGGAAAAACTGTCATGGCCATTTTCAAAGGGCTCCCTTGACCTCTGACCTCCAGATATGTGAATGTAAATGGGTTCTCTGGGTCCCCACCAGCCTCCCCTTTACAGACATGCCCACTTTATGATAATCACAGTTTGGGGCAAGTCATACTCAAGTCAGCACACTGACACACTGACAGCTGTTGTTGTCTGTTGGGCTGCAGTTTGCCATGTTATGACTTATTTTTCATGCTAAATGCAGAACCTGTGAGGGTTTGCAGATAATAATTGTCAGTGTTTTGTGTTGTTAATTGAGTTCCAATAATAAATAAATACATAATCAGCATATTTGCCCACTTCCATGTTGATAAGAGTGTTAAATACTTGACAAATCTTTCCTTAAAGTAGGTTTTGAACAGATAAAAACTGTTATTAATCATGATTAGTATTTTAATTGATTGACAGCCCTAATAAATGTGCATAAACAAAAACTTCTGCAGCAGATATTCCTCAAATGTAGTTATTAAAGAGAGGGTGCAGCACTTTACAGTTGAATGATAAACAGATGCCATACCTGCTGTGATGCTACGCTGCCATATGCTGCACGTTGTTATAAGCACTAGAGTTTGATGGATATTTTATGGAAAGACAACTTCATCAGGTGCTACTTTCTGAAATATGTTCTTTAGCTTCAGCTCATATGTTGAACAAACTATATAGAGTTCGTTTTATTTTAGCAAAAATCAGCATAACAAGCTTCTGTTTGGTTCCTTGTCCAACTTTTTACAGACTGACAAAATGCTGTTTAAAGTTCTTACCTGCTAAAATTTGTTGTAAACTCTGCAAAAAAAAACAAAACAAAAATCTAAATGTCAAATCAAACACTGCAGAGAAAAGCGAAGAGGAGATAAAGAGTTTTACCTGTAAATCAATGGGAGGAAAAACACAGACAGCACAAATCTCTCTCCATGATACCAACTTCAAAAAAAAAAAAGAAAAATTTCTAAAAAGCATTTGTCGGCTGATTGGAGGGATAAAACAACATGTACACCATCATTACATAAATGAGATGCAGGTGCACATATTTGTTGTTGCTACAGAGAGACTGGGATGAAGCAGCGGTAGTTGCATTTTTGTGGGGAACTGGCTTAATGCTGGCAGGCAGCATATCCTCAAGAGAGGGCAGAGGGTCCATTTCAGCTACACAAGGCTGCTGAGCTAATGGCTACTGTAATGGCACGGCTGCACTTAAGAGACAGCCGTGAATTTGATTGCAGATCTACTGCGTGTCCGCTGGCACTGGTGCGGGCGACCCGGAACCACAGCGACGAGGGAAGTAGCTGTAAACACACATTTGTGGTTGTATTACCCGCACTAGACTACATTTTAAATTACCAAAAGATCAAGATTTTTCTTTTCAAAAAGATTTTCCAACACACGCCAACAGCAGGACCCCCCCTATTGCCTGCCACCTTTCTGATATCACTATAGATGGAGAAGTATACCTGCATGTGGCGCATGCCACTGGGAGAGAGTGACGTAAGCCGGACTTGGCAGGACAGTTTGGATGCTGCATTGAGCCAAAGGGCAGACAGTCAAAAACACATGCAGGGGGGCTCTGTGCCAGCCATTTGATCCATAGGTGCTTACTCATTTGTCTATGTTGGGATCAGAGCATGGCTGAGTTACAGAGAGGCCCTACGGTAATTCAGTTGACGCTCTTGCCAGATGAACGTCTTAGAAATATCAAGGACAAACAAAAATCGCAAAAAAAATATGTTTTGTTCACTCGTTGGGATGTAAATAACCACTTGGGGTGGCATTTCTAATGCAGTGCTGACCTCCTGAGAGAGCTGAGGGCAAAGTATTGAACAGCAAAGTGAAAACTTAAGCAGAATTAGCTCAATTGCTTCCACACAAGAGCGTCTGAGAAAAGGACAAAGTCATTAAATCTGCACTAAGGTATCCCACAAAACACAGCATTCAAATTAGCTGGAACAAGGTTGCTTGCAGCCGGAAAAGGAAAGATGCTTTTAATGCGCTGACTGTATGCTCAATGCATTTAATTGATTAATAACACAGCAGGCAGCTTGACAGCAAAAGAAAGCACAAAAATACTTCAAGTTTGGATGTCAACTTTCTAACTGTGTGGGTTTCTTGTCAGACGCTGCCAAAGATGTCGAGCTTGGAGGATCACATTAAAGAATGTGCTGCTATTTTAAAAACTTCAAGAGATTCAGTTTCTGTTTCCTGGAACAAAATTTGGTGTCAAACCACGTGAACAAACACTTCCTGCCAGCAGCTGCATGCAGCCAGGTAACATCGGTGTTCAGGCCTGTAGTGCTACAGCTGTAAGTGCGGTCAAACAGTGCGTGTTTAAATAGCGATCAGTATTATTGCAAAGTCATTCTTAATGGCTGACATTCAAGCTATCATTGCAGCATGACTACTCACAGTTATATTAGTGTCACAGGAACAGGATCAGTGACACAGTGTGATTTATATCTTATCAAACGTGGAACACAAACAGAAGCTAATGAAAGGATTTCAAATACAAACAGAAAGCAAAAAATGATGTAGACTGACTTAAAGAGGATCTGTTAGGCTGTGTATGTATGTCCTTCTATATAGTTGTATATATATTATATAGTTTTATATTTATAGTTTTTTATGCATGAAAAAGGTCTGCAAAGTTACAAAGTCCATGACAAAGGGAATTCCTCTCCTCTTCATAAACACTGCTCCTGAGCTGCCTGAAATGCCTTGCTGGAAGTCCCGCCTTTTCTTCTGTAACGTGGTGATGTCACTAAGCAACACATTTTGGCAAACCCTCAATAAAGCTAGTTAGAGCGGTCTTCTGGTTTCTGTTTGTTGAATGACGAATACAGACTACAGCCGCCTGCTGATGTGGAGAGTTATTTCATCTCACACAGGTGCAGAACATACGTGGTAGTTGTCTTTGCGGTGTTTGAGTGCAACTTTTTGGCTTCTTCGCCGCTGGTTCTTTGATGTCTGGACCATAAAACAGAGGGTGAAGAGAGGTGCTGCAGCACAGCCAGGGCTCCAGAGTGCGACCATTTTAGTCGCATATGCGACCAAAAATCCTTGGCCTGACAGGTCTGTCTATGTGTGTGTATGTGTGAAACCACAGCCTGTAGACTACTCCTCTTTGAGCAACATCACAACCATAAAACATAACGGTAATTTTAGGTTACACCTATCGCCACCCCTGAGCAGCCCAGCCCAGACCGACATCACCACGGAGCACCACTCCTCCACCCGTCTACCTGGTCCCCAGAAGATGCCTAAACCTGAACACAGTGCCAGATTCATTTCACAAGAGAAGAGAGCAAAAAGCGAGTGTGTGTGTGTCACTGTACATTTAATAACAGGAGGCGACTTCACCACTAATTTCTTCTCTGCTCCAATGATCGCCAAACAGCTAATCTCTGTCACTCCCTGCGCACACATTACATTATGCTGCTCTGATACCAATGTAATATGTAAACATGTGGATACCTGACGTTACTGTAGGTAGACTGTAAACTCATGACTGACGCATCCAAGTGGCCCACCCTATTTTTCCCTGATAATGATGCATTGTGAACAAAAAAAAATCTGCGTTGAAATGAGCATAACGAAAGCTTCATGGAGGTGCCATTGATTTAACATTATGATGCCTTCAGGCTCTAAGATGTTTCCAAATGTAATCATATAAAATGTAGTTTTTGGCTAGAAACTTAAATAAGTACAGTTTGAAGGAGATGTTTTCACAGAAATATAAAATAGAGAGGGAATTATGAGCTATTTAACTTCCTATCAAAAAACAGTATGCAAACTGTAATAAAGGAGTGGATGTTAAAGTGCATGGGGTTTATTATTTCACTTTTATTTGTTACTGTGGTACTGAACTGAAATCAAGAATCATGGAATTTCATTGCTATTGACTATTAAATTTCTGTTATTGTGACATCCCTAGTGTAGGGATACTAATAAAATGCTTAAAATGTATTATTGCAGTGTAAAAAAATCATTGTGAAAAATTCTGGGTGCACGTAAATGTTTTGGTGGTGCATCTAAATGAAAACGTTAGGCACACCAGTGTAACCAATGTAAAAAGTTAGTCTGGCGCCCTGATGGCCAGTATGAGAAAAATAAAAGTTCACATGTTCTCCCCGTGTTAGCATGGGTTTTCTCCTGGTTTTCTGGTTTCCTCCCACAGTTTCAGCAGGTTAACTGTTTACTATAAATTGTCTATATATGCGTCTATACTGTATGTCAGCCCTGTGATAGGCTGGCTGTAAGCCATTCAGAACATACCTTGCCTTCGCCCAATGTCAGCTGGGCGACCCTGAATAGGATAAGCGGTTAGAGATACTGGATGGATGAACATTACAGCATGTAAACACGCTCTCGTAGAAACCCAAATTACAAGTACGAACCTGAAAATAGGCATAATAGTTCCTCTTTCACATATCTGATAAAACATGCAATGACACAAAACACGTCAACTCATACACACAGATGTTGCAAGAAAGGCAAACACTTACTTAGCCTCATAGAGAACAAGACAACTTCCTAGTTTCATATAAGGAACAGGACAGGACACTGGATTTGCTTTTTTCTTTGTTTTATATAATTGTAAACCAATTATTTTTCAGTTTTTAACTGTTGGTCAAACAAACAAGATGTCACCTACTCAAAAAATGTATCAATAATGTAAATAAGCATTAGCTGCAGACCTAAATGACATTGCTAAGAATTGCAATGCTATTTGTCAGTTGTGTAGGTGGCCATGTTTCGGTTCATTTCATTAAGAAATCGGAGGTTTTCACAGCATAAATAGTTTGTCTGTTCAGTCCTCCGCTTCAGGAAAAAACTACGTAACTCTCCACTTCAGACACCAGTGAGACGAGCAGCCAGCCAGCAGGCTGCTACTGCAGTTTTTCAGCTGCCCGAGGCTCCTGGAATGCAAAGGGAGCCAAGGAGAGCAGCAGCACAGGCATGTGTCCGGGAACAGAGAGCACTCAGTGTGCCAAAGAAACAGCCGGGAGGAGGTTTCCGCCCAATAGGCCCCAGCACTACTGCTGTTGCTGCTGCTGGTGGTGGTAGAGCCCGCCTGGGCCTGTGGAGGGAGCCCAGAGATGGGCCTCTGCATGGCAGCACAGAAAGGACCCTTTGTTATGAAGCATTATGTAGTGTTAAGCCC
Organism: Pterois miles; assembly: GCA_947000775.1. NCBI lineage: Eukaryota > Metazoa > Chordata > Actinopteri > Perciformes > Scorpaenidae > Pterois > Pterois miles. The sequence goes on from CAMQGK010000634.1 coordinate 8,194,846, forward strand.
CACAGCCCCCCCCCCCCAAAACAGACTGAAAAATGGAGGAGAGAAGTAAGATGAAACAAGAGACATACTGTCATATGTTATATTGACAGTGGTGAAAGGTAGGGAGAGCCGAGAATGGGACTGAAGCCAAACACAGTGTTCTTATCTGTGCTCACAAGATGTTTTCTCTAAGCTATGCTGTCAAACTGAAATAAAGCCTCTGATTGCTGGACTGGGAGTTGTAAAAAAAAAAAAAAAATCTCATTGCAGTCACACAATGGGTTTAAAATTGAGAAGCATTAAAGCTGTCCATTGTATATCTGCTAGAGAGCCAGAGTGTGTACAATGTGTAAGAACAAAACAAGTTATGCTCTGAACAATGAGAGCCAAATGAGCGACTGTGACACTTGAAAAGGAAAAATTAAAAATTAACTCTAATGAGCTCTGCAGCAAAAAACATCTTTAGGTTTGAATCAAGTCGTAAAAAGGAAGAAACGCTACAGCTACAAAACAAGCTGGATCTAAAATATATATATATAAACACCGGGTCACTTAGAATGATAATCGTGATTAATCGCAAATTATTGACATTCATCTATTCAAAATGTACTTTAAAGGAAGATCTGTTAAGTATTTAACACTCTTATTAACATGGGAGTGGGCAAATATGCTGCTTCATGCAAAAGTGTGTATATTTTTATTATTGGAAACCAATTAACAACACAAAACAATGACAAATATTGTCCAGAAACCCTCACAGGTTCTGCATTTAGCATAATAAATATGCTCAAATCATAACATGGCAAACTGCAGCCCAACAGGCAACAACAGCTGTCAGTGTGTCAGTGTGCTGACTTGACTATGACTTGCCCCAAACTGCATGTGGTTATCATGAAGTGGACATGTCTGTAAAGAGGAGACTAGTGGGTACCCACAGAACCCATTTTCATTCACATATCTGGAGGTCAGAGGTCAGTGGACCCCTTTGAAAATGGCCATGCCAGTTTTTCCTCAAAATTTAGCTTAGTTTGGAGCATTAATTTGCAACAAGCTTGTATGACATGGATGATATGACAAAACTGATCCTGCTACAACCATAACATTGTAGGCTACATTAAGAAGTTAAAGAAATTAGAAGCATTAAATTTGACAGCCCTAATAAAAACATGATAAAATATCAGGAACAGAAGCAGGCACATAAACACTCATAAAACAACAGTTGCCATCACACATGCTGCTGGCTGACTTTCTAGGGACAAAGTGGAGCAATGACTAAGTGCAAACAACATACTGTTTGGTCAGTTTTTACATTTGGATTTTCACCAACGGTACAATGTTCACTGATAGTGGGTTTTATACTTGTGGGCAGGGAATTAAATAAGCACCTACCACCTCCCAAATGCAGGGTAAATGTCAGGCAAAGACCTCACAACGGCAGATAGTTTTCCTTACATTAAGGAATATTTTTAAAAAGCAATTGTTGAAAATAGTCAGGGATTACGGCTACATGATATGTTCCATATTTCTACAGTCTGGTACCAGGAGTGACCAGTAGAAATGTTCAGTGAACTACCACACTAGCAGGTGAAGGATGAACTTAATTCAGACCCTGTTAGTGGGGAATTCATTTCCAGCAATCGCTTTTGTTAAAAAGTAGAAACTCCTCTGGGGGTGGGCAATATGGATTATATAGAGCATCCTGTAATACAAGAAAATTTACTGAGAAATTGTTTGAAACTACAAAACCTGAGGAATCTACTGGTCCCAACCACATGCAAAGATGGACAAAGTCAATATTTTATTTCATTTGTAAAGAGATATCCTCTCAGTGCTTGTGCCCTCTCAAAGTAGTACTGTGAGGTTTGAAGTTACAGCGACTCTGATGAACTGTAGCAGCCGCTGTGCTGCATTCACTGTCTCCAGTTCACCGTCCGGGAGCGTTGGTAGCCATGGTGCTGCATGTAGTGTCGCCATGCAGCGCAACATGCAGCCACTTTCACAGGAAAAGTCTCCACCGCATATTTATTTACTTTAGCAGGTTGTCAGCTGTGTGTCTGCCCAGATTAACGATAGCGATTGTCCGATAGTGTGTGTGTTTGTGCTACATTAGCAGCTGCTAGCTGCTAATGTTGCCGGTGGCTTCGTGCCCGCTGTATCGTAATTTCAGCGAGTCTCGGACAGGCTGTATGTATGTAGTGGCGGTGACTGTGGGTTTGGTGGTGGCGTTATAACTGAACATAGCCATATCAGACAGTGTGTGTACAGTTTATTAGTCAGTGGATAAATACTACGAGGCTACAAGCTACAACTCCTCAGCTGGAAGTCCTGAGCCAACTTCCTGTATCTGCACCACCTCTCTCTTAAGGTGGACCAACTTTTCTCATGAAAGTGATTAGCCACTGTGTTTTCTCAGCTTTTTAATTAATTATTAATATTCCCTTTAACCGTTTAATCAATAGCATTAATCGGTAAAACTGCTTAATGTAGGTTAACAGTTAAATGGTTAATTATTAACATCCCTGTACAGTATCACAATATATTGAATCGTAACCTTTGGATTGTAATACGCTTCGTATCAGCAGATTCTTGCCAATACACAGCCCTAGTTTTCCTAAAATTAAAGTAAAAAAACAATATACCATATAAGCTCACTTACAGTATCACAATATATTGAATCCCCAGTATTATGATGCATATCATATCGCAAGATTCTTGCCCTTCTTCATCTGTCTTTCAAAACGTATAATTCGTTTTTAATCTCCATTATGATGGTAAACAACAGCTCACCTTTGGACTTCCCTGCTCTTTGCTGTGATTAAGCGTCATATCTCACCCTTCCTATCTAGCCACCTCTTATTGGAAACAGAAGTGAGGGAGTGGGAAATTACATTGCTAGGAACATCTGAGCAAGACAGCCTTAAATCATAACTCAATAACACATCCCTGGGACGTACGAACCGTGGTCATGCTGGCTTCATGGCAGCTCTAAAGCAGAGTCACACGCTTCGACACGTGCAACTGTACTAGCTATTTAAACAAAGACTGTGGTGGGCTCCCAGGACTACACACACACACACACACACACACACACACACACACACACACACACACAGGACAAAAACAAAGACACACCAATTCTAACAAAGTAGCTATACAATATATTGTTAGAGCTTTGTCTCGGCTTGTCTCACGTTAAAAACACCGTAAATAATCCCAAAATTGTAATCCGTGTATTAACTGTACTGTGTACAATAACGCAGTTACGTTACAGCTGTTGACTGTTACAGACTGTACTAACTAGCTACTCGAGCCGGTTTTCTGTTTTATTTGCATTCTTACAACACTTTATCAAGCAAGGGTGTGTTATATGATTAAAAAAACTTAAAGCCAACTGAATATACGCCTGAAATGAATTGTAACCCGGCGATTATAACGTTAACAAATACCATATCAACGTGTCACCGATCACAGCTAGCTTAATTAAAGCTAGTTAGTTGACAAACACAAAATTGACAACTCATTGCTCACCTTGACAAAGCAGTAAATGTTGCTCTACCGTGGGAAACATGTTACGCTGTTTTTAATAATACAACCGACACATACAAACGGGGGGAAAGAGAGAGACAAGAGATCTCGTAGTGGCCTGTGTGTGCTTAGCTTGCGAAAAACAGACAAGACTCACCAACGTAAAGGTTACCAGCGGCGAGCCCTCCTCTCACTGCTTCACAATCGAGGCATTAACGATGGTTAAAAAATGGCGACAGCCCCCAAACTAGAAGGTGGTGAAATAATAGTAAAAAACAGTATGTTTTCGTCGTGTAGTTCCGTCAGGACTGGTCCGTTTGTTCCTTGTCCTCCTCGGCTCGCCAGCTCTTTATTTTAGGTGAGCGGAAACACTCGCTGTGAGAACTCTACCAGCTGCCTCGCTCTCGCGCGGTCTCCATGGCTACCTCGGCAAAAAGGGCGGTGCCTAATCTGTCACAGGGCTCGACTTCAAAATAAAAGCACTGAACTTGGTCGGGGAAACAAAAGAAATCGACAAAATAAGAAAAAAAAAAAAAATCAGAACCACAAACACTGCAAATGTCTCCTCTGCTTCTTGAAATGAAATAAGTACATTTTAAAACAATTAATGAATTAATGATTATTTACCCATGCAGAGAATTTTTGAGACTTTAATTTGGATAATAACTGGGACAGAATGAATGAATGGATACTGTCAACAAATGTAATATCTGTCTTTGAATATCAATTAAGTTTGGTGTTTTATGTAAAGATGTGGATTTTTATGTTAGTTAACGGGTTCTCCTTTAGAAAGAGTTACCTGTATGCGCAAAGATGTATTCAAAAAGATCTGGGGACCATTTACTGTGATTGTGAATTGTATAGATTTGTCATCCGATGAAGAGGAGGAGTAAGCTCTATGAAATGTAACCTCGCAAGATGGATGATTTGAGAGAGTTGATTAGAACAGGCTTTTGGAAAAATAAATATATACAAGGTTGGATTTCAGTATGAGAAGTTTTCTTTTGTGTTGTTAGGTTTTTTATTATTACCGTATACATTAGAAAACTACAATAAACACATTGTTTAAAAAATAAGTTTTGCTTATGGGTAATTTTATGTACACAAATGTACATTCTGAAAAGTTGCTCCAACCTTTGTGGCTTTTAAAAATGACCTCCAGATTTTCTTTCACTCTTTAAAACACTGAAAGGTATAAGTACCTAAAACTCTTTGATTTACTTGAGTTATATATTGATTAACCCACTTAATGTGAATTTAAGTTGTGTATAGATATTTATTTATTTATTTATTCATTCATTTATTTTTTTTATTTATTGTTTTATCTTGTTTTGTTGTTTTTTTCACTCAAATGAGTTGCTTGGTTTTGTTTAATATCCAGTTTATTAATGATGTACCTCCCAGTGTCTGTTTTGTTCTTATGAAATTGCTTAATAAAGAGATAGATAGATACTTGATACTAAAAAATGCATGCATTGTGGTGGTTGTGTCATTATAGAGAATGTCCCTATAAAAATACAGTTATGTTGTGTGATCATATGCAGAATGGTTTAGATGCCAAGCTGTAATCATGGAATATTAATGATTATAATAAAATGTGTAAATACATAAAATGGGCTGGGTCAGCCAGTAGCATGTGTGGTGGTAACTTTTGTTTTATATGTGTTTTTGTGCTTGCTTCAATTCCTGATATTTTATAAATTACGCAAATTTGCTTCAACGCCACTAATTTCTTTAACGTGTTGATTCAGCTTGCAGTGTTTAAGTTGTAGCAGGCTCAGTTTTGTCATACCAACCATCTCATACTAGCTTGTCGCAAAGGAGGCTAATTAATGCTCCAAACTAAGATAAATTTTAACAAGGAAAAACTGTCTTGGCTGTTTTCAAAGGGGTCCCTTGACCTCTGACCTCAAGATATGTGAATGTAAATGGGTTCTACGGGTACCCACCAGTCTCCCCTTTACAGACATCTCCACTTTATGATAATCACAGTTGGGGGCAAGTCATAGTCAAATCAACACGCTGCGCTGCAGTTTGCCATGTTATGATTTTTTTCATACTAAATGCAGTACCTGTGAGGGTTTCTGGACAATATATGTCATTGTTTTGTGTTGTTAATTGATTTCCAGTAATAAATATATACAAACATTTGCATAAAGCAGCATATTTGCCACTCCCATGTTGATAAGAGTGTTAAATACTTGACAAATCTTCCTTTAAGGGACAGAAAAATACTGTGCGACAATGGACAATCATGCGATAAATCACAATTAAATATTAATTAATAAATATTTTCTTCTTGATACATTGATGTTTGCAACCTGAGCTACATCACACTGTTATTTATGGGTTGTCTGTCTCCACTTTGTCTAGAATACTTATCTGCAAGCACCATATAGCTGGCTATACCACCTGAAAGGTCCTTACTGTCATTGTAATATCTCCTTCATCTCTGATAGTTCAGAGTCTTCAGCTCCTTTTGTTGGGCTGTTTCATTCAATCATGTGATATATTTTTTCTTTGTAGTTGTTGCTGCTGGAGAGAGTACATCATCACAGAGTGCATATGCATTGAATCTACACATAGATGAGTAGTTGTTCAACACAAGAGGTGATGAATCATATAATCTAAATGTTCCTATGCAGTATGACTATAATCCATTATACGACAGACAGTACTGCACTGTATTTGCACAATGTGCTTACAGATAGAAGACACAAGAGAACGAGTGGGTGGGAATTTTACTTTCATTCTCTCAGAGGGGAAAGAAAGTGAGGTCTCATTGCATCTAACCACAGTTCACCATGCACTGTAACCATGCAAAACATAATGCATCACTGCAAAGAAACATCACAAGAGCTTGTCACTTACTTAGTCTCATAAGAGAGTTCATCGAAAGCATCTCTGTTCTGGTGCTGATCAAAAAATAGTGAATCAATCATCTTATTATAAAGAAATGTTGACTAGGAAGATATACACCAAATTTGCCTTTAATGTGAGAATGATTTCACCCATATCATACAGTAGTCCATATTTTACCTCAGTCATTTTCACTTTCACTATTTAGCAAAGTGAGACAACCTTTTTTCTACTATTTTTATATTGTACTTAATCAATTTGTGTTTTACAGTTTTATCTAATTCCCTCCTACTTAAATATTTATTGTATTGTCCTTCAAATGTCGGTCTAAATCATTTGTCTCTGTACTTGTTATGATGTTTTGCATTTAGCAAATGGGGCAAAGGTCAGTTTCAGTCATATGAATCATTTCATGCATCAGTTGGTGGTAGGAAGGAAATTCATATGCCAGCAATGACTACAGAGGTGCTAAGTGTGAAAATGCATACTAGGGTTTAAAAATGCTACAATGCCTCAACATCCAAAACAGATAACTATTAGTTAAAACCCTAATATTTAATTTCATTACCACAAACATGATTATCAGGTGTTTAAACTTAGCTTTAAAATATTTTTTTTTTTTCAGTAAATGTTGGCTCCCTCTCTGGTCTCTCTTTACACCCCCTCCTTTTTAATTTCCCTCTTTATCTATAAACTCCCTTCATGACCCAAGGGGGTTTAAACCTGGGAATGGGTAAAAAAAGATTAATAAACCACAATTTCCAAGGGAAAAAAAATATGACACATGATTATCAGGTGTTTACAACTTAGCAGCAGGTCTACTCTAGAGATAATCATGAGGCAGCTGAGCCCAGTGTGCTGCCATTTTCCTCATTAATATGAAAATATATGCAGCAAGGTGGTCCAACTAATCAGATAATCTATCTGGGTGAACATGTGGTGTAAATTAGTCTCCTATCATGTAGGCTACTGTCCTTGTCTCACTGTATTCATGCCGATAACTCAAGGGCATACTCCAAATACCATTTACTGTGTTTGGAGATCAAAATGCTAATCTGGAACAGGAAGGGCGACTTGACCTTTCAAATTAATACTCTGTGACAATGTTGACATCTAGTGGCTGCTTCCGCTCCCTACAAGCATGTATAGGTTCCTGAGTCGATCATACTTATTGGCAAATAATTTTACTTAATAAAATCAAATCTTTATTACATTTGATCTCATATTTGAATAATTTCTCGTTGGGACCCTGCATGGCACAAAGGGTCAACTGCTAAATATATGGACTGTTACATTCCACAAGGGGGTGAACCCTTGGTTTCCTTGTCGCACTGCCTCAAATTTCTCTCCAAATTTTGAATTTAATACATATATTTTAGATTAATGATGTGACATATAATTAGCGTTAAAAAGCAGTGCATTCACCAAACAAATAAACACCAGAAGTATCAGGTAAAAACGGTTACCCTCTTCCTGGCAAAATGGTTGCGCCCAGTCGCGTAGCACTTCATTGGTTGTTTTTGTATACAAAATGCTTCGCAGTTGCACACTACAGGTATGCTTATCAGTCATTTTCTGGCTGGTGGGAGGTAATATTTAGTAGTTTGTATTTCTAGTATAACCCAGACTAGTCTAAGGATAACCATTTTATTCCATACAGAGGTGGTGAACTAAAACAGAAACCACAAACGAGCTAAAACCTGCAAATTTACTTTCTAGCTAACTAGTTAACCGTTATCTAACTTCGTTAATTGAGCCAGTGTTAGCGAGCTATAGCTTCAGGAGGAGTTCAGCCATTATGTAAGTTAGCTTTTATGTTTTAGTTGTTAAATACTTGTCGCTGGTTATTTGCATTGGGATAATAGTGAGCTGCGTCATGGTGACCCTTCACCCAGTTAGACATTACCGTGTCCCTGAATGACTCCATTAACTGAAGACCCTCATAGCATTTCTTAGCTAGCTTACAGAGACAACAGCATTACGTCGTTTAAAACAGATTTAACGCCCAAATTTTACTCGTGTGACTTTCTTTTATGGAGCTATAATTGTGTGGATGTGTCTTCATGCAGTTTACTTTTTATATCATGCTATGTGTCGTGACTTTGCTTCTGGTTAAGTTAAGAGATGGCCCTTTTCACAGCAGCAATGCTGACTTGTGAGTGCAGAGTAAACACTGGTGAAATTACTAACATTAGTTAGGGCCCTGTTACCTTTAGGTGGGCCAGAGATGGATGTTGGCTCCCTTGAATGGTTGTGACACAGTAAATTCAATGGGAACACATGTAATTTAATCATTTACACCAGTGTTTTGTCTTGCTGTTACACCAAAATCTGTGACCACAGAGAGCCAGCAACACATACTGTACATAAGGTCACAATTTCTGACAGCTGTTGTCAGAAAATGTGACCCCACTGTACTTATCTATTGCTTTTCTTTCTTATCTAGTTTTGAGAGTGTATCTTTAAATAAAAAAATATTATAGTACATTTATGTTTTTAGATAATTAAATTGTGTTTTTTTTTTCTGTCACAATTTGCCTCATTTCTTCTTCTGTTGCTGGCTCTCTGCAGTCACAGATTTCAGTGGTCACAGTTGTTGGTGTAACAACTACTAGGATGTCAAAATGGCTGCCATGAAAAGGGACATCCATCCATCCATCTGCAACCGCTTGTCCCGTTAGGGGTCGTGGGGTGGCTGGAACCGATCCCAGCTGGCATTGGGCGATACACCCTGGACAAGTCGCCAGTCCATCGCAGGGCAGAGACAGACAACCATTCACGCTCACATTCAGTTCAATTTAGAGTCATCATTTAACCTAACCTACATGTCTTTGGACTGTGGGTGGAAGCCAGAGAAACTGGAGAAAACCCACGCTAACATGGGGAGAACTTGCAAACTCCACACAGAAGGGTCCCAAGCTGGATTTGAACCTGCGACTCTCTTGCTGTGAGGCGACACTGCTCAACACTTCCCATGAAAAGGGCCTATATAGAAAATGAATCAATTCACAGAGAACTACACAGTCACTAAAAAGAGTTGGTTCAGTGTGTCCATCTTGCAGTTGATTAGTTGAGCCCACGTTCAAGGCACTCCTAATAATGTGAATTTAAAATGACAAAATGTTAAACAAGGTTGGTAGCATTTGATATGATCTACTGGAGTTACAAAAATGTTACTATTTTAATGAATTTTTCTGCCTTTATTCATAATATGCTAATGTAGACATTATGGTGATTAATTGCATATTCATTAGCTTAGGTGCCTAGGATATAAATATACATATCGGATCCCGACATAAAAAAAAATGGCATATATAAATCAATAAATTGCATACACACAGAATATCACTGTCCAACATCAAATAAATGTTCAGATATTCTAATTAAAAGATTTGTGAAAATGGACACAGCAGCATTTCTCAGTAACACTATTTAGACAGTTTGAGGTATTTTAATGAAAGTGTGACATTCATTTAATTCTTGTTTGCCTTGACAGTTGCAGTGACAAAGGAGCTGTACCACCAGGACTGAAGTAAAGGTCTGAGAAAAGGGAAAGGACATTCAGGCCATTACAGTGAGTCAGTGCTCCCATCTTGAAGAGCCGAAATGGTTTCCTCACAGATCCGCCTGAAGATTCTCCCCAGCGTTCGTTGTCTCTTTGATAAACTGGTGCAGGTAAAAGTAGAAGGACTCGCTCCTCACAAACAAGTTCAGCTGAGGTCCAAACTAGTTGATGACAGAGGGGTGATTTTCAAGGCTGCAGCCCTGTACAAAGCAGATGAAACTGGCCAGGTGGATGTCTGCCGTGCACCCTCTCTGGGAGGAAGTTACACCGGAGTGGAGCCCATGGGTTTGTTTTGGGCCATGGCATCTGAGACTCCACACAGTAAACTCCTGAAGAAGAACGTGCTCAGCCCATCACTGGTGGAGATAGAAGCACTGAGTGCAGAGTCGGGCGAGGTCTTAGCGTCTGAAACCAACGAGAGAGGATACATGACAGAGGGGATGAAGAGAATACCAGTAAAAGAGGGAAGGGTGCGAGGAGTCCTCTTCGTACCACCAGGTTAGTTGTGTCCTGTTGATGATACCTGAGATATCATAGCGGTGTCAGTGTACTACTTAACTTTCCCTCTCTGTTTTTATTTTCTTGTTTTCTCCAGGAAAGGGTCCGTTCCCAGGAATATTGGATATGTACACATTTGGTGGACGTCTTACTGAGCCCAGAGCCAGCCTCTTGGCAAATAGAGGTTTTGTTGTTCTGGCACTGGCCTATATGAGCTACAAGGATTTACCAAAAAAACCCCAACAGTTGGATTTGGAGTACTTTGAAGAGGCTGCAACGTATCTGAGGAAACGGCCAGAGGTTAGTATTGAAGATAATAATGTTAGAATTATTATTTCTCTTTCCTAAAACGTTGTTTTGTACTTATTGTGAAATATGTGTCCAGTGAATTAATAACTTAATATAAAGTGGGAATGTGTTAAATACCATACCATATGCAGTATAGGCCCATATTTGAATTACTGTGCCAGTGATGCCATCTACTGGTTACTTTCTGATGTCATACTGATAATTATAGAGCTAAAGATTAGTTGATTCATCAGTTGACAGGAAATTGATCTGAACAGTTTTGATAACTAATTCTCAAGTTCCAGCTTTGTTGACTAACAGTTGCAGCTCTTGTACAGTATTCTAAACATGATTATTAACACAGTACCTCTCTGTACAGGTTAAAGGTCCTGGGATTGGCATCATATCAATCTCTCACAGTGGCGGTTTGGCTTTGTCCATGTCGTCTTTCCTCTCTGGGATCTCAGCGACCGTCTGTATTAATGCCTGCAGTGCAAACACTGTGCTCCCTTTGCACTACAAAGACTTAGTTTTGCCTCCGCTTACCCCTGACATAGAGAATGTTAAAATCATGGACTCTGGGCTTATAGACATACGCGATGCCCTACCTGACCCTTCCTTGGAAGAGAACAGGTCATCACTGATTCCAGTTGAACGTGCCAGCTGCCACTTCCTGTTTGCTGTCTCTGAAGATGACCACAACTGGAACAGTGTTTTTTTTGCCAAGCAGGCTGCTGCAATACTGAGAAGCCATGGCAAAGAGTCGTTTAAGGTGGTAACGTACCCTAAAGCTGGGCACTTTTTGGAAGTCCCTCACATGCCGTATTGTCCATCTGGGTTTCACGGAGCAGTCGGGACCAATGTGGTGTTTGGTGGGGAGCCAAAAGCCCATGCCGAGGCTCAGCTGGACCTGTGGGAAAGAGTCCAGGAGTTCTTCAAGAGCCACTTGGACAACAAGAGTACTTGTTAGCAAGCAATGCTGCATCAAGTGCATCAAGAATCCCAGAATGGCCATCATTAGCGATGCTTAACCTTCCGTTTAGGTTCTAATGAAAGGGATTTTCAAAGGGTTATTAAATGATATTGTATGAGTATTCTTGTGTTGACGCTTTGGGTTTAATGACTTTTCTGAAACAAACTCTGAAGCTGGCTTTTTTCCCCATTAGTTCAGATAATAATGATGCATCTGTTCCACTGAAGTATTCCACTACTAAGACGAGACAGTGAGCGAGGACATATAATACCAGGACCCTGGACCTGATGCTTCTAAATGGTATGTAGTCGACATTACTGTTATTCATTACAGCTGCACACATACAATCTCATGACAAGACGTCTGCTGTGAAAACAAGTTTTTATTAATATAGCACATATCATATGATCAATGTGCTTCAGAATAACCTAAAACAGGCAAAGGAAAACATGACAAAAAAGTAAGAACATAAAAGATAAGAAGGTATTACATAAATAAAACATAAAATATATATAAGGTTTTGCATATCTCTCTCTCTCTCTCTCTCTCTCTCTCTCTCTCTCTCTCTCTCTCTCTCTATATCTATATATATATATATATATATATATATATATATATATAAAACATGGTATTGCAATAAAAAGGATAAGGTATTATTAATAAAAGGGGAGTAAATGCATTATTATTCTGAATTCGTGGTATTGCTGATAAAAGTTTGATTATTCAGTGTTTAGTTGGACAACTATACAATTATTTAGTACTATATTTTACTGCCTTTGAGTGGGATCATATTGTGATGATGTCATACTGTTTTGCATTGAACATTAATATGATTGTTTTACATGTGATTCTGTGCACGTTTGCCATACAATACTGTCAGAAAAAATATTAATATAAGTAGATTAATTTCAACCATATCTTCTTTGTTCTTTGTAAGAAAGTAAATCCTAACTTTAGACGATACTGTACTTGCTGTTCTTTTGTTTGATTAATAATATTGTGATATTTCTGCGGTTAGAAGTTTAATAGACATAAAAGAATCAATTTAGACGACGAAGCAAAAAGTAAGTGTTAGGGTTGCACAATTGATCGAATATTAATCGCAATTACGGTTTTGGCTTCCCACAGTGAAATGAACATGATCGCCTGCAATATTGACGTATAAAACATGCGCTCCGCTCATGAAAAACTCTGCTGCATATCAAATCGAGCACTTCCTAAACTAACAGCCTAAGTGCAATAAGAATATTTGTCGCTAGTAGGACCGACCGAATCTTTGAAGCTTTGACCAATGCTATGCTATTCAACCTCCCAATCACTATTCAAATGCTTTATTTTTTTTAAAATTCATTTAATATATATAATGAGAGAAAGAGAGAGAGAATGTAATAATAATGTAGAAATCTCAAAATAACCCATGAAATAAGGAATAAGCAAACATTTTTCATATTCAACATACAGACAGAAGAACATGTCAGCCTGCTGCGCTACTCTGAAGTTTCGAATACATTCAACCGAAGCTTCGAAGCCCAAAAAAACGCTCAGCTCTAGTCACTAAAATTAATGAGTAATTGTGATCTCAATTTTGATTGAATTGTGATTATCATTTTGGCCATAATCCTGCTGCCCTATATGTTGAGCTCTATGAATTACAGTCTCACCAAGCCAATCAGCAGTTGCACCATCTCCTTGTTTCCATCTGTATTTCTAACACCTCCTCTGACACCAATTGGTGTCATTATGATAGCTAAAGCCTCTGAACACCCACACAGGTGTTGTCAGTTAATCAGGCAGATCAGACCTCTGCTCAGGGCTTGGAGAGACTAATTGACATTTTCCTGAGTCTCCTGTTGACATTGCTGCACCTTAGGGCAGGACAAATTACACATTTATCCTTCTTATTGGTACATGATGATTTGTGACTCGAGCCCACCTTCAGCCTCAGCAGAGGTCTAATCAGCCACAATAACCAACAACACCTGTGTGGGTCTTCAGAGGCTTTAAGTACAGCAGTGGCGTTCATTTAGTCACCCAGGATAACCTCCATGAATTATCACATCAGTAAATGTTGACATCTAGTGGCGACTCAGCCGTCCTACATTTATCTTTGACGCCTCTTAAACATAATGTGAGATGTTTTGCCACATACAGTGTAATGTGAAACACATCGTGATGAAAGATTGTGAAACAAAAGCACATATTTTAAATGAACATTAATCCCACTGTTGCGGTTTTATTCCCATGTTAATGCTCAAAACCTTGAAATTTTTTCATGAAGGGTCGTTTTCAAAGGGAAGTGGATTTACTTTGATGATGTGAGCTTTTCTCAGGGATTTTATTAACAGCATAGCCGACATCAAAGAAAGAGAGAGAGAGTGTTTCTGAAGTTGGAGACAAAGACATCGCTCTTAGTGCATCCACCTTTATCAGCAGTCTTTATAGAAGGTGGCGCAGACAAACGTGACACCTCTAGATCACACAATGGAGGGAAAGTCTTCATTTTAAAGTTGTGGTTATTGAGACTGGAGCCAAAAAAGTTATTTTTATAAAACAGTCGCTATGTCCTGACAGTATGAAACGGGTAACCTGAAAAACCCTCAAACATGCACCTCGGTGTACTCTGCCCTCGGTGTTCTCTGCTGTCCTCTGCTGTCCTCTGGTGTGCCGAACAGCATGTGCAAGGCTTCACACACCAGAGAAAAACAAGTCAGAGCTGATCTGAGGTCAGCTGTCCAGCTGCAGTGTATGACAGCCACGAGTCAATCACTCGCAAACTCCCAGTCAAACTGTCAAACTAGGCAGCGCTGATCAAATATGAATCTATATACACTCACCGGCCACATAATTAGGTACGCCTTGCTCGTAAAATGTTGGACCCCCTTTTGCCTTCAGAACTGCCTTAACCTCTTAGGACCTGGCGTACACATGCGATGACATCACATTTTGGGTCATATGAACATAATACTTAATTTTATTTAACTGGGGTCTTGTGTACACGTACGAGGATACGTACACTACCATCTAGTAGTCCTGCAACAGTTTGCAGCACTTCAAATGAGCCATACTGTAGCTATGACTGTCCAAAAGGGGAAAACATTTTCATTTTGTTAAATTGTACTGTGATGTTCCAAAATGTTTAAAAAAAAAACATGTTTGCAAGTGTTATTAATAAATGCCAAAGCAGTCAGGAAAAACACTGCTGTGTTAAGAGTGGACATATAGAGGTTTGCACTATTACACAATGGTGACTTTATTGTGTTTTATGGAAATTCAGAATGAGTGTCCGCATATGTGGACATAATTTTTCTCTAAAACTACATTATGTCAAAAGATGATGCTTAGTTTTGATACTTATCAGTTTCCAATAAGCCCAAATAGCAAAGAGACATCAAAAATGCATATCAAAAAAAGAGCTCGGGTCTTAAGAGGTTAATTCTTGTTGTCATACTTTCAACAAGGTGTTGGAAACATTCTTCAGAGATTTTGGTCCATATTGACATGACAGCATCAGGCATTTGCCGCAGATTTGTTGGCTGCACATCTGTGATGCGAATCTCCCGTTCCACCACATCCCAAAGGTGCTCTACTGGATCGAGATCAGGTGACTGTGGAGGCCACTGGAGTACAGTGAACTCATTGTCATGTTCAAGAAATCAGTTTGAGATGATATGAGCTTTGTGACTTGGTGCATTATCCTGCTGGAAGCAGCCATCAGAAGATGGTACACTGTGGTCATGAAGGGATGGACATGGTCAGCAACAATACTCAGGTAGGCTGCAGCATTTTAACAATACTCAGTTGGTACTAAGGGGCCCAAAGTGTGCCAAGAAAATATCCCCACACCATTACACCACCAGCAGCCTGAACCGTTGATACCAGGCAGGATGGATCCATGCTTTCATGTTGTTTACGCCAAATCCTGACCCTGCCATCTGAATATCGCAGCTGAAATCGAGACTCGTCAGACCAGGCAACACTTTTCCAATCTTCTATTGTCCAATTTTGGTGAGCCTGTACTTATTGCAGTCTCAGTTTCCTGTTCATAGCTGACAGGAGTGGCACCCATTGTGGTCTTCTGCTGCTGTAGTCCATCTTCGTCAAGGCTCCACGTGTTGTGCGTTCAGAGATGGTGTTCTGCATTCCTTGGTTGTAACGATTGGTTATTTGCGTTCCTGTTGCCGTTCTATCATCTCCAACCAGTCTGCTCATTCTCCTCTGACCTCTCACATCAACAAGGCATTTCCATCCACACAACCGCCGCTCACTGGATATTTTCTCTTTCTCGGACCATTCTCTGTAAACCCTAGAGATGGTTGTGTGTGAAAATCCCAGTAGATCAGCAGTTTCTGAAACACTCAGACCAGCTCGTCTGGCACCAACAACCATGCCACGTTCAGAGTCACTTAAATCCCCTTTGTTCCCCCTTCTGATGCTCCGTGTCAGCTCGGTTTGGCTGATTAGCTATTTCAATGGGTTGGTACATCACAAGTTGACATATCAAGTGAGACATTCCATATGCAAAAATAAAATTAAAGGCAGGATAAAGGAGAGCCATGCAAGAAAGGCCACAACACAGGCAATAATCCCTCACAGAAATAAGGTCATATTTTGAAAATAAATAATAAATAAATAAAATGCAATAAAGATAGGAAGTAGAACAGGATAGAGTAACGGTCAGTATAATATTCCAAAAATCACCCCAGACAGGTTCCTTAGCATGGTCTTTTATCCTGGTCAACATGGATTCATAAGAGGTGTTTTTTAAGATAAGATAAGATGAACCTTTATTAATCCCCGGAGGGAAATTCGGGTGTCATAGCAGCAACAGTACAGATGAATACAATAAGTAAAAAGTAAAAGAGAAGGTGCAATGAAAGATTTTGTTTTGATGAAGATTTTGTCATATAATTGACCCATTCTCTCATTTCTGGGGGTTTAGTTGACTTCCAATGTCTAAGTATTGCTCTACCAGCTATAACAACTGAGAATAAGATAAGATAAGATGAACCTTTATTAATCCTCGGAGGGAAATTCGGCCTGTCCTATGTAGTCTGACTGGTGTCCAATAGCACCTGTGTATTATCTTATATTGAGTGGATTTGCCTTTGGATTCCTTGACATGTTTCCCGCTGTCTGGCAAAATCTTATCCACCACCATCTCAGGTCCATATCATCTTCAGACTATCACAGTTCTTATTACGCAGTTCATTAGTCAGTTTGTGAAAGAAAGAAGCGTGAAGTTGTTCCACTGGCATTTTGAAGTCGTCTATAACGGGATTTCTGTCCATATGCTGAATCACGAAGTGTATGAATCAATATTATGTTACATTAATGCCTATTTCTCGCCTCATGTTTTCAGAAACATCTTGTAGTCACTGTTTAGCTGTAAAATGCCAAAGTTTATGACTCGGCAGCCATGTTGAAATCTTTTGAGAGAATATCAAGCACCGCCCACAGAGCACTACCAATAGGAACGCTCTCTCTCTGAAATGACCTGTGATTGGTCAAAGTCTCCCTTCACGGCTAGATTTTTTAAAGTCTGGAAGTAAAGGGAGGTGCAAAAGTCTAGTTTTCTCTTTGACCACTTGAATTTCAATATGCTGAAAGGTTATTATGAAATTTCTGCCAATTTCTGCCAAAAAATTGTCGCCTACTGCAGCTTTCAGGCTGTCCTCCGCTAAAGGACTTCTCATTTGACCAACATATAATTTTGTCAGTTTATTAAGTAGTTGATTTAGATCTGTCAAACTGAGTTTCCCCCTGAATAATCACACTAAAGCACCATTTTAAATCTCGAGTTTACCACAGATGTGCTCATAAGTTTAAAATAATTCATTCAGCATGAAAAGTGCGTTAAAAAATGACTAATTAAGTAAAGATATCTCAGTCGACTAAGACCAAAACAATCAATTAATCCACTCAGAGGGGGCAGACCTGCTTTATTTGTTGCGCTAATGTCAGACTGTGCTGATTTAAGAAATGAATGATTGAAACTGGACAGCGAACGTATTTAGCTAGAGCTGCAACAATTAAGTCGTCAACTATTAAATTAATCATCAACTATTTTATAATCGATCTGAGTAACTTTTAAGGAAAACAAAGTCTAAATTCCTCTAATTCCAGCTTGTTAAATGTGAATAGTTTCTGGTTTCTTTACTCCTCTGTGACAGTTTACCAAATATCTTTGAGTTGTGGACACTTATTTTACGAAACAACTAATGGATTCATCGAGAAGTTTATCAACAGATTAATTGACTATGAAATTAATAGCTAGTTGCAGCTCTAGAAAGAGTTAGTTAAGACTTTGAATCCCGGCTTCTTTTACTCCTGATTGGTAGCAAATCATCTGATGTCAAAGTCATGTCAGAGAAGAGATAAGGAGTTTTGTTTTGAAACTAAATTTGAACTGAGCCATGTTGGTTTTGAAAAAGCTGACTTTCAGAATGAACCAGGTCACTTTATGATCCTGTGGTCTGGTCTTGTGGAGCCTGATCGGCAGCACCTGGAGCTCAAAACAAGAGTCAGTCCCAACAGGAGAATACACTGTTTAGCATTGGCAGAGTTTCACTTTCACAACAAATGCATGATCCTTACAAGTTGGAAATCATTATGAAGGTATAAAAAACAGGCTTTCCAGCGACGTAAAACACAATGACAGTTAGGACTGTAACAGTTTTTTCCCAGTTTCTGTGAGCAGCATCTCGTCGGGGGTTCCTCGCTGGCTTTACACCAAGGAGACAAACAGATTCAATGCTATTAATTTAAACTAGGGCTGTCAAAGTTACATCACACTAACACAAATTTGTTTTAACCCCATTGGGGCGGCAGTAGCTCAGTCTGTAGGGAGTTGGCTTGGGAACTGGAGGGTCACCCGTTCAAGTCCGGTTCAAGTCCTCACATGGACCAAAAACTGAGTGTGAACTGGTAGCTGGAGAGGTGTCAGTTTACCTCTTGGGCACTGCCGAAGGTGCCCCTGAGCAAGCCGGTTAAAGTAGCCCCAACTCACTCTGACATCTCTCCATTAATGCATGTATGTGTGTTTCAGGTCTGCATGTACCATGTATGAGTTTAACAGAGTGTAAATTGAATTTCCCCATTGTGGGACTAATAAAGGTAGATCTTCTTCTTCTTCTTCTTCTTAACTTCTTTACATTCCCGCAATCAATCATCACATACTAGCTTGTCACGAATAAGGTTAAATTACGCTCCAAGCTAAGCTAGATTTTGGCCATTTTCAAAGGGGTCCCTACCTCTGACCTCCAGATATGTGAATGTAAATGGGTTCTCTGGGTCCCCACGAGTCTCCCCTTTACAGACATGCCCACTTTATGATAATCACATGCAGTTTGGGACAAGTCATAGTCAAGTTAGCACTCTGACAGCTGTTGTTGCCTGTTGGGCTGCAGTTTGCCATGTTATGATTTGAGCATATTTTTCATGCTAAATGCAGAACCTGTGAAGGTTTTTGGACAATATTTGTCATTGTTTTATGTTGTTAATTGATTTCCAATAATAAATATATACATACATTTGCATAAAGCAGCAGGTTTGCCCACTCCCATGTTAATAAGAGCGTTAAATACCTGACAAATCTCCCCTTTGAAATACATTTTGAACAGATAAAAACTGTGCGATTAATTATGATTGTGGACAATCATGCCAGTAACGGCGATTAAATATTTAAATCAATCGACAGCCCTAATTTAAACATAAAGATTGTTTTTCTGAGGCATGTCCTCTCCTGTTTTGGTATTTTCAGCAAAGCGAAGAGGAATGTCACAAGCTGCTGTGAGAAAACAGTCTGAGCAAGACAACAGCAGGGTTGTTGTTGAGGTTAAACCTCCCCACGCATGTAATGTCTGCTTACCTCTGTATATCTGAAAACCTCCTTTTGGGGTTGACAAACACAGACTGATAATGTGCCTTATTAGTATAAAATGTATAATCATGCAGCTGGATAAAAGTGTGTTTTCTGGAAGTACAATAAGATGACTTGTTTGTGTGTGACCATCTTTCTATAGCAGCAGCATTACTGATCAATGTGTTCTTCGGCCACACAGCCCTGCTTGTCATTCATAAGATTCAGTGGAGTTTCTTGGTGCCAGATGAAGAGGAGGGGCTCTTCCTCTCCAGTCTCGCACCTCACGCTGTGAGATATTCAGCAGCAAAGCTCCTTCACAGCCAGTCTACCGATTAACAGCCTCTCTCGGCTCTATTGGCAGCAGTCGGACTTTCAGCTCTGACAGACACAATATTATTTTTCCCGGACGGCGAGAGGTGATGGTGTTGTGTTCCCGGTGCTGCAAGCTTGTCTCCCCGGAGCGAACACTCCTCAGCCCGGTGTGCCTTTAGGCGCGCTGGGTGTCAGAGAGGAGCATCACCGCGCACGGACCAACTCCTGCCACGCATCCGCATTGGGGGATTATGGGTCATACAGCCTCTTATTTCCTTTAATGTGTGATCATTACATGATGTTTTTTCCTGATTTTATGTGACAGATTTACTAAGAACAGATCATCTCACTGCTGGCAGCCTACCTGTGTCCGCCCCACATCTCCACTGACATCTCTGCGTGCAAGCAGTGTTTGGTAGATTATTTTTTGCATCAGCATCATCCCCGCAGAAATGCCTCTCCAACGCAGGCTGCTGACATCTCGCCAGCCTTCTTAAAAAAAAAGCACCCAGTGAGGATCGCGGGGTGAACCGACATGGATCGTGGGAGCCGGGCTGCGACGGTGGGAGACGGTGCAGCCAACCTGACGGCAGCCCGCCTCTGGCTGGAGCTCCTGAACGCGTCGAGCCCGCCGACGTGCTGGGACAGCAGCACGGCTGCCGGGGGGACCGGGCTGGATGAGCAGCAGCGCCTCATCCGAGAGCAAGCCTACCGGGACTTCACCACCACCATCCAGGTCTTCATCCTCATAGGTTCGCTGCTCGGTAAGTCGCCTCTTACAAATATACATGTTGTGCATATAAAGACCTCAAAAAACACCCAGAATCATGTCGACATGAAAACCTTACATATGTTTCATAGAAAACATTTTACTTTTTGTATATATTGTCTGTTTTTCTTGGTATGCTATGGGCTTTCTCCCTGTGTCTATAATAAAGTCATTATGATCACTGGCTTCATGGTTTCCACGAGCCTCAACAATCTGGGTCAAGGGAACCTGGGGACTCCCTTTGTGCAAGAATTAGGAAATCCGCAACAACAAACAAGTCTTTCAAAAGTAGCCGAGTCATTAATGCTGAAATGCTTGAATATGAAGCAGCAGGATGGTGTCTTAATGTGAAAAGATGGACACTCATCATAGAGCAAGAACTAGATTGTATATATTTTCAGTCATGTTTTTCGTACTAGCCCAGTGCATGTAGGTTTCACATCTAAAACATACTAATAAATGACTAAAACTTGGAAAAACTACCATTTTAAAAGAATAAAAAGATGTGAAGATGTTGCCAGTGACAAATTTGCTGTCATTTCCCATTCAAACAAGTCTTCCCCAAAGTAGCCCAATCATTAATACCTAAAAGGCCTGAATATGAAGCAGCAGGATGGTGCCTTTGTACCAAAATGTGAAAAGATGGTCACTGTCATAATAGAGCCAGAGTTGAATTGTGTACATTTTCAGTAATTTTCTTTATTTTAATAGCTCCATGCATGTAGGTCTTACATATAAAGCTAAAAACCGTGACCAAAAACATGGAAAAACAACCAATTTTAAAAAGATAAAGTGTGAAGATGCTGCCAGTGATAAAAACTGTATGTTTCCTTCAAATTTACTGTCATTTCCCATTCAAACCACTGGACGTTGGATACTGCAAACAATTCATCTCTTTAAGCCATATCCTACCCCTAAATCTGGGTCAAGGGAATCAGGGGACTCCCATTATGCAAGAATAATTAGGAAATCCGCAACAACAAAACAAGTCATCCAAAAGTAGCCCAGTCATTAAAACTGAAAATGCTTGAATGTGAAGCAGCAGGATGGTGTCTTTGTACCAAAATGTTAAAAGATGGACACTCATAATAAAGCAAGAACTAGATTGTATATATTTTCAGTTATGTTTTTCTTAATAGCCCAAGGGGCGACTGTGGCTCACAGGTCATGGGCAGGTCGTCCACCAATCAAAGGTCGATGGTTCAATCCCCGGTCGCATGTTGATGTGTCCTTAAGCAAGACGCTTAACCCCAAAGTGTGTGAATGAGTATTTAGATAAGATCTTGATAGGCAAAGTTGGCACCTTGCATGAATGTGTGTGTGGGTGAATGCTGACAAACTGTAATGCAAACTGCTTTAAGAGGCCAGATGACTAGAAAAGTGCTATATAATGCAAGTCCATCCATGACGGTCTTATATCTAAGACACCCACTATACATAAAAGACTGAAAACCATGAACAAAAACATGGAAAAACAAATGTTACATACTGCAATCAATTAATCACTTTAGTAACGTACAGAAAATTAGGTTTCAAAATCATGAAAATATAAGCAGTATTGAGGAAAAAAAGCCAAGATGCCCTCCCTCCATATTATTTATATGTCAGTGCTGGTCATCCCCCAGATTTTTCAGACTTTACTGCACATCACAGTGGGATGTATTTTTTTCTGAGTTGATGCAGGGCATGGTGTGCTCATTTTTACTCGACAGGTGATAACCTTCCCTTTAATGCTAGACTGCACCCAGTCAGTCTCGTTGTGCTCATCTAACACATTTTCATTGCAATGAACTCCACTTCCTTCAGTTGCTTTGGCATGAAAGGGAAGTCAATAGCTGTATAGCTTTCCATAAGGATGCACTATGGAGTTAAATACTATATGACGTCCCAGCACTTGTCATCTTGCGTCTGTTTTGCGTTCATATGTTAGTTTGCTGCCAAGTTGAATATTCAGTGGTAAACAGCAGCATTACAGTAATATGTTAAAGGTGCTCTATATGATATGTAGAGCTTTAATATAGCAGCGAACAGCTAGTGTCGATGTAATGATATAGAGAATGAAGTCGCTGTCTCTGTGTAACTGGAGCCTCTCCGTGCTTTGTTGACATAGGCGGGCCGGCCGTGCATGCTTTTAGTGCATATTAGTGCATGTGAGCGTGCTCCACTGGCTAGCTCACTGTTGCGGCTCTGCACTGCTCTCGTACAGTGGTTACGGCTGATAGCGGCGTCCTGACTGACGCTGGCGCTGCAGAAGCATAGCGCTCACCCTCCAGTTCCCCTCCAAGTTAACACTGTTATCTCTGTCAGCACTTTCTGTTGTTTCCACTGTTAGCACCTCTATCTGCGAGCCACTGGTTCAGCTGTCGGCATGTTGAGGCCCTGTGGAGGCGAGATAAATGCTTCCAATCTTGCATTTAGCACATTTAATTAAAACATACAAGAAGCAAACATTTAAGAAAAACTTCTACCATGTATTTGGTGCCTTCTTTCATTGAAGTGAATGTTTAGGTTGGCAACCTAAGGAGACTCTGCCACATCGATACAGGCTGCTGGTCAGGTGATTTTTTTTATTTGTCCTTTATTTAAGTAGAAATGCCCCACTGAGAGACAATATCTCTTCTGCCGGGGAGTCCTGGTCAAGATGGCCAGGAAGTAAAAATGTTTCAGATATGAGTACAAACAGGGACACATACCTCAAAAAATAACTACAAATAAGTACAGATAGTATTACAATGAAAAACATACCAAAACACAACAGACACAGAACATACAGGTATCAGAAGCTAAAATAATCAAGGCAAAAACTTGTTAAAAGGAACTACATTGTTGTCTGAAAACAGTTTTTAAGATTTTTATATGTCAAGAGAGGATAAAGATTTCCAGTTGAATGCGCCATGCTGCCCGTTCCAAGCTTGCAGAGCTTGAAAGGAAAATGCAGATTTATCCAGCTCTGCTCGGGCGATTGGGACCAAAAGGAGAATTTTCTCTGATCTACTGTTATAGCTTCTGGAGAAATAGGTCAGTAAATTGGATATGTCCTGCGGTAATTTACCCAGTAAAGCTTTTACAATAAAAATGAACATTTGGGTCTATTTAACCATTTCATATAAGTTAAAATGATGCATGGAAGCTTGCACCAGTTACAAACTGCAAGGCAGCATGATAGACTACATCCAGTTTTCCCAACATGATGAAGCTGCATCCACATAAACTACATCACTACCTGTTTCCCCATGAAATTGCCAAATATTAGTAACAATAACAGTAACTTAACACACATTTTGAGCTTCTTTCAAGTTGACTCTGTTCTGGCTCTGTGACAAATATTCCTGCCTGTGCCAGTAGCAGCACTGGCTGCTGCTGATGATGATGGTAGTGAGGAAGGACCCGTTTGAACTGATGGACTGCTCCAGCACATCAGTCTCACACAGTTTGACATCCCCTCCATCTCATCGACAGCCAAAAACATTCAATTCTCCTGCCTAAAATGAGCACCCATTTGAATGTGTTATTTGTCCCTAATGTGGCTGCTACATGCTGCCTCCGCGCTGCACAAAATACTCTTGGGCCATGATTAAGAGCACTGTTTTGGAAAAGTATGGACTCAGTGACACAAATAGTTCACCATGATGAAACTGATGGAACTGACCAAGCCCCCTGGAAGAGCGCCGGTAGTTGATTCGGATGTTTGTATTGGCCAAACGGTGGTACTACAACGTCTGAGTCTGTCTTGTGACGTCATCGGGCCCAAAAAGACTTTTTCCCATAGACTTGCATTGACAAAGAGACTTAAACATTACATTTTTTTTGAGGTAAACCAACTCCCCAGTACGCCCTTATAAATCATTAGGTCGTAAAAGTTGTAAAACGCACTAATAGCCAAATCCAGAGTTATTTCCTTCCTCTGTTTATGTCTGTGGAGACTCAGACTGTGATGACAGTGCATGCTGTAACATTGGGACCCTGTGACCGAGTCATGTGACCGAGCAGACGCTACTGCGCATATCGGACATGCGTAGAAGGGCCCAATAAGACCTGGAAGATCCCAGAAGATCCAGGTACTTTTCCAAATGGAAGTCAAGCCATTTTGGCTTCATGAGCAGCTTTCATAAGAATAACAGGGCCCCACCTCCAAATGCTGTATCCAGTTCTTTTTATACAGCCATGGCCAAAACCAGCAGAAAAAAAGACCAAAGGACTACAGCTCTGACTCAGCACCACCTCCTACTGTGCAGAATAATGTGTCAGGGTCTGGGAAGCATGACACGAAGGGCTGCACAAAATTACCTTTTGGCAGTCTGGCTCATAATGCCGGTTTTGTGTCAGTACGTTGTGTATATGACATTGAAAACAAATTTTCCTTTTCAAACAACCTCATTTATATGACCCCAAATTGAACAATGAGTAAGAAATCCAGCACATTACTCTGTTTTAAAGGCAGCAGGTTTCCACAGTGCATGAATGTAACACTGGAGCATGTAGTGAAATTCAGTAAATGGGATTAATAAACCATGTAATAAACACAAGCCAATCGGGGGAACTTTGCTCACTTTATCAATGGATTCTTGAATAAAACGGTAACAGTGAATCCAGCATTTTGTAGCAGATATTAAAGGGATAGTATGAGGTATTTATCCATAATCAGTGTATTTTCTACAGTCGATGACAGGAGGCAGACAGGAGTTACTGTACAGAAGTAAAGCAATGTACTGCTGTGGATGGGGCTGGCAGCAAAGTGTACTCTTTATTTAGAGTATTTTCACCGCTTTGCCTTGCCGTTAGACAGCCCTTTCTAACGGGGAACTGAAGCCATTGTATCCATCTATGCTCTCGCCAAAGTCACCAGACTCCTTTGGGAAAAAATGTAATTTTACTTTGCAGCACACGGGAGGGTTGTTGCCTTGATTGGTTAAGTTGTTTGTGTGATTTGGTTATTTGGGATTCACCAAAGTCACACAAACAAACTAACCGATCGAGGCAGCGGTAGACCAGCAATCCAATACATTTTTTCTGCAGACCCTATCCACAGCAGTACGTTGCTTTACTTCTGTAACTCCAAACTGGGGGCGTGCCGACCATCATCTACCGTAGGTGATACACTGACTACGGATAAGCACCTCTAATAATCTCACTTCAAAACACCTGAACGATCCATTTTAAAGCCACAATGTGCAGACTTATGTCTGATTTTGGCACACCCCAGTAGTAGCATCAAGAAGGACACTGTAGCAGACACCAATACAGACTGATTAGGTCTACAAATATAAACAGAAATGAAGACAATAATAATAATAATAAGTGTTGGCTTTTGCAAATTAAATAATTGTCTTTGTAAACTAAAAAAGCCGAGCCGTCCAAACAATGCGGAGTGTGACCATTGATTATGGAAAGCAAAAGTATTATATCCTGAATACATTAAATATGAAATGCATCAAATACTTTAACAATTTTTTTAGGAGCAGTGAGCATTCAAACACCCGTTGTAAAGATGATGGGAGAGTCATTTCATTCCACCTATACAGCAAAAAGAAATCAAAGCAATTTCATCAGCAGGCAACTCTCACCTTGACTATGAATGCATAAATAACCCAGAGAGTGAAACAATGAATAATAAAACTGAGGGTTGACTTTGTCTCGAATCTTTTTGTAGTATGATAAAAGCCAGGATGCATCACCAGTCAGCGCTTCATATCAGGGATGCACAAGGTGTAGCTGTTCCATTGTGTTGTCCTAAAGGAAATCTGTATGTGAAAAATGCCTGTAGGTCATGTATGATTCATGAACACAACTCACTTTGGTTCACATTTGATACATGATCCACGGGCCTGAAAAATAAGTTAAGGTTATAAATAAATACTTTAGTATGTCCTGAAAAGAAAATGCAATCTCATGTTACAAACACATAAAAAGACTCACTGATGCAGATGGTTGAAGTACTGTTAGTGTGTGTACTTTGTGTTGGTGTTAAAGGGATAGTTCAGGTGTTTTGAACTGGGGTTGAATGAGGCCTTGATCCATAGTCGGTGTATTATTCAGAGTAGATGGTGGTTTGGGCTCCCCGATTTGGAGAAACAGACACGAGCATCGACATGGGAGCATCGCAATACAGAGATGTGGATGCCTACCTAAAAGAAGGTCCAACCTAAGAAATCAATATCACTTTAAGTGTACAAGTGTTTTCCAACAGCAAACTGAACTGAAAGTGAAATGTATCTGTACTGTTTTTGTCATCAGAGCCTGCTGGCTTTGGAGAGAGCATAGATTTCACTTTCAGTTCAGTTTCCCGTCTGAAAGGTGAAGGAAAGGGCTGTCTGATGACAAGATAAAGCAGTGAAAATATTGGAAATATAGCGTACATTTAAACAGACATCTTTTTTTGGTGAGCCTTTCTTTTAGGTGGCTAAAATATGCTTTTCTTCCATCCACAGCACTGTATGGCTTTGCTCTGGTGTTGTAGCTCATGTCTGTTGCCAACCATCATCTACTGTAGTAACACACTGACTATGGATAAGCACCTCATACATCCCCACTTCAAAACACCCAAACTATTCCCATAATCTCATTTTATAAAGTCTCCCTTTTACCCCATAACAGTTACAGCATTTAACTTGCCCTTAAACCACCAAATGATCATTTTTACCTTTCTGATTGTGTACCAATAAAAAGAAACCAGATGCAACAGGTTGATTAGTGAGCTTTCGAGGTGTTGATCGGGGCCTAGGCCAGCTGTTTCCCCTTGCTTCTGGTCTTAATGCTAAGCTAGGCTAACAGTCTTGTCTGTATTCAACACACAGATATGAGCAGCATATTAATCTTCCCATCTCTCTCTGAAAAAGAAAGCAAAATGAACTATTCTTTCAAGGTTCTAACATTCCTATTAATTAGCAGATAATTATCATTTTCCCCAATAAACCACACTACAGATCTCTGATTAATGTGCCACAGTGTGCACGGCACCAGCCAATATTATTTGTACTATGTGGATATCTGGCTATCTGTCCTCTGTTGGTTACCATTCATAAATACTGTAAGTCTAAAGTAATTAATAACACCACGGGGATGTAACTAAGAAGATGTTAATGATGTTTCACACGTTGACTGTTAACAGCTAATGCTGCTACGTTTAGACACCGATAACAGCAGCTTATTAACACCAATCCAGAGACGACACAACTTGCTGTCATGTGTGTGAAGTAGACGAACAAAGCAACGTATTTTGAGTTTCATCACCAGACTGCCATTTGTTAAGAGGTAAAAGCAGCTGTGTTTGCTCTTTCTCCTCATTGGCTGCTGTGAGTACGGTTGCCACGGTGTTCCTCAAGTGCCAGGTGAGTATTTCAGGCACAAAAGGTCAAAGTGATTTTACAGACAATTCCAGCTCTGATCAGAAAAGAGTAGATGTTGTCTGCATGACGGCACTCACAAGGATGTTTTAAGCACTTTGTAAAAACTGCTATACGGATAAACTATTTTTTTTATAGATGTTCTTGTACTTATGTAATGACTGTCTAGACACTTTTACCACATTGGCGTGTCGGATTATCAGACACAAAAATGGCATAATGTATACCATAATGCTTATAAAGGATATAATGAAATGTCTCATACAAAAAAGTTAAATTTATTTAAGAGAGATAAATTAACAGGCTGCTTCTTTAGTCCTGTTTGTCTGTTTATGTGGGAAATGATTTAAAATGAAATAGAACACGTTTTATGAATATTAAATATCGTGTTGGAAGTGTGATCCCACATGCAGTTTATCACTTGCATTGAAACCACTGGGAGGGTGTGACATTGCACCATTTCAGCTGTACTAAAGTTAGACTCGCAGTACTCAGCTCCTGTCAAGAGCCTCTCCTTGTACTAATATTACCTCCAGCGATTTGTAAACCCTGAAAACGATCCCTTCTTTTCGCATATCCAGTGAAATATCTCAGCAACTGTTGGATGGATTAACATGAAATCTAGTGCATTCATGTCCCACGCAGGATGAATTATAATGAACTTGGTGATCCATTGACGTTACATCTAGCGAAAATGAAAGTTTGTCCAGTAATTTGGTTTATGACAGAATACCTGCAAAACGAATGACATTCCCATCAGCTATAGTTTGTGTTTTGTGCAAATTAGCAGCAGGTCAGTGTTGTCATTACCTCCACTGTGCCTAAGTACAGCTGTCCAGAGCTGCTAACATCTGCAGACATTTAAAGCAATACTTCACCCTCAAAATGACCATTTGTATATTAATTATTCATCGCGTTTTACCTTGAATTCTTGAAGAAAACTTCCACGGTGAACAGAACCTGAAAATGGAGTAAATGCTTGATGAATTGAAGTAAATGGAAGGTTTAACAGCAGTAAAACTATATTAAAACATCCTTTTATCCAGTCATATGCTCTATTATGAAACGCATGCGTCTTTGCTAAAACCATATTATTTATTTATTTCGCAACATTTTCCTTACAAGGTCTGTAAATTATGACTTATGGCGCTCAAAGCAAAGTGGTGTGATGTTATGACACCAGAAATCCTGTAGGATGGAGGTCAGGTGGGTTCGACACTGAATACCGCTGTCTCTTATCACCAGTCCACCTTAATTTCTTATAACCATGACCACAGTCTTTACCTACCCGAGTCATTTGTACCGGTTTGTAAAGGGCACTTTGAACAATGTTGACGACAGGGGTGCACATCAGAAAACATTAATTGGTTGTCTTGTAAGGACATATTTAGTCATTTGGTTGGTGTTCTGCATTGTCCCCGTTTCTCTCCTTTTGAAAAGGTTATCATAGGATATCATCGCTTTAATCATTAGCCACAATACACAGAGTTACAATATAAATACAATAGAATCTGTACATGTAGACATCTGAGTATATATTTGCTGTAAACACCCTCTTTTATGTAAATAAGCAGTTTAAACAAAGAGCGTTTGCGCTAATTTAATGATCCCATAAGAGTCAGCTTCACAGAGGCTGAGCATTAATTACAGCTACGTTCGGATTTTCCCCAAAATCCTACTCATGTGTGCCGTTCTGAAATCCTGCACAGTCAGAAACTAGCTGTAAAGCACATCATGTTCCCCTAAATACAGCTTCTTCCAGCTCCATCTAAAACCTCTCAGGCCATCTAATTCACCATAATTGATTTTATATCTAACCTTGCTTTGATAGCTTTTATATATAAATATATAAATCTTGATACGCCATAGTCACCAGAGCTTTTTTCTCGCTTTTGTTAGTGAGTGCTTGTTTTTCTGACTGCGTCCCGAACGTTTACAGACATCAGAAACAAATAACCTCAGGGAGAAATAACAGTTTTCCTCAGCAGGGAACATCTTGCTTCGTCTCTAACAATGAGAGCTCAGCTAACGCTCTGTGGGTAATTACATTTGGAGAGGCTGGCGTCACGTGTCCCTGTGTGACCTGACATCAGTCAGAACGCTGCAGGGAGTCGAAAATCCACCTTTTTAAAACCTGATTAGCAATCATTACTGTCTCATCGCTCCAAATTATGGAGGGATCTTAACATAGACATGCCACAGTTTCTCTGCTTGCACAATCGTGTGCCGTCTGACTTGGTTTATGCTTGATTGATTTCTTCACCCTGCAAAGAAAATTTTTCCTCTGCAGAAGTTCATCATTAAGGATAAAAATTATGTAGAGTGCTTGTGTGCAAAAAGGCAGCTCATAATCAAACATTTCTTACAGTTTCACAAGAGAAACCTTAAAGACAGTCATGCCATCAGGTCTTTACTTGCAGGAATACGAACTGTCCCTCATGTTCTTTTTTAAAACATTTTTTTTTACAAAAAACTTTACCAAAATATATATTATTTTAAAAGAGAAAATCTGTTCAAACCACAAATATTGATATGTAACCCATTTGCCAGAAAACGATGTTTAGACCAGTCTTGTATCACGCTTGTTATTATACCACATACCTTTCAATAGTGGACCCACAATATACTACGTAACTTGCTCTGCAGGTCGCTTCCACGCAAAAGTGAAGCCAAAATATCTCAATCGCCCCCTCGTGGCTGGCTGCAGTATAGCTCATAAAGCCCGCCCCCTCCATGTTTGCAGATGGGACAAACTAAAAAGTCAAGGTACAAGTCAAATAAATTTTTCCCAAAGATGGTTTCATCCATCGTCAACCGCTTATCCCGTTAGGGGTCGCGGGGGGGCTGGAGCCGATCCCAGCTGGCATTGGGCGAAGGCAGGGTTCACCCTGGACAGGTCGCCAGTCCATCGCAGGGCACATAGAGACAGACAACATAGAGACCTGGAAGATAAATCACTCATTTCTTGACTTGCATAGATTAGACTGAGTCTTCAGAGTCCGAGTCTCCAAGCGACTGTGGGAGGAAAATTATGTTTTCAGAGAAACCTAACTTTTAACAAGCATTAATGGTCCTTTGACACCGTTCGTTATTAGTGAAGAAATAAAAATGTAATCACATATAAACCAGCATTCCCTTATCCTTGCAAAGCCTGAACTGCCCTGCCAAGAAAATCTCTTTGGTTGCGTGCCACCATACCAGGTTTCTAAAGCTCTGCAGTAAGTAGGGTACTCAGGACTTCATGTAGCTCTTTTTCTAAGCCTTTTAGCAGTAAGCAGTAAGGTAGGTAAAAAAAACGAACAACAAACAAAAAGATGCATCAAAGGTTTGGAAATCAAACTAATCGTGATCTAAATCTCCGCACCTCTTCCCTCCTCCCCACAGGAAATGCCACGGTGTTGTGGTGCACCTGCTGCACCAACGTCTTTAAATCCGTGACCAACCGATTCATCAAGAACCTGGCGTGCTCGGGTATCTGCGCCGGCCTGGTGTGCGTTCCCTTCGACGTGGCGCTCGGAGCCAGCCCTCGCTGCTGCTGGTGGCTTCACACCCTGGTGCTCTGCAAGGCCATCAAGTTCCTCCATAAGCTCTTCTGCTCCGTCACTGTGCTCAGCTTTAGTGCCATCGCACTCGACAGGTCAGTCATTTACACACACAGTCAGAGTAGACAGAGATGATACAGTCATAGTTAATTGTGGCAAGCTATTGAAATTATAGTCCACCTCTTACAAAACAGGTAAAAAGAGCACTCTGTCCCTGAGTAGGACGGGGATGATGTTTTGTTTATTGCTCACTTCAGCTCTGCAGAACCACTGACTTTGAAATATGTGTTTGAGAAAGCGGGTACCTCCCACTCACTTTTTTTTTTTTTTTTTTGAAGTACCACTTGAGAGAAGTGGATGGCACATCGATTCTCTGATCAGTTCATCAATACAAGTCATTCTTGTCAATACAAGTCATTCTCCTCCTGACATAGAAGTACAGAGATCCACGCTGCACGAGTGGAGCGACATCAGACTGGGGCTAGACTCTGGAAGATTGTTTTGTTGTGGGGGAGAAAGGCTTTTAAATCTCCATCTACACCTTTTGGGGGGGGGGGGGTTGGCGATCAATGGAGCATGTGTATGCCACGCTGAGCGGCCATGCCCCAGGTATCCCTGCTGTTCTGAAAGCTGCAGCCAAAAGCAGCCTGAGATGGCTGCTGCTGCAAAATATGAAAGCATCTAATGTGATTAAAAGCAACAAATTCACAGAGATATTAGCTAGCTGGCTAACTATTGTAGCTATGTGCTAACACACTAGTCAACTGGCAAAATTATAGCACTTGTCAGTCACAACATGCAGCAGCATAGTGCAGCCTGCGTCGAGCTGCCATTCAGTGTCTATGAAAAGCTCTGGCAGCTGCTTCAAAGCTCAGCAAGCTGCGACCGCTTTTCGGCAAAGTGGCTAAACTAAAAGTTTTTACTTTTAGCCACAATCAGTAAAAAAATCATGTGACTCCTATGACATCTTGACCTGTGTTACCAAGAATTTCTTCCTACCTGAAACACATGAACACGCCTCCGGCTGCAGCAAAATGTAATTATTGCCGTGAGCCGTGCTTCGCCGCTGCCTGGTGTGAATTGGCTGTTAGCGTATATAATGTGCGTATATATTGTGCGTATATGTGCGTTATATATATATATATATATATATATATATATATATATATATATATATATATATATATATATATATATATATATACTTGAGTTAAGAAACTTTCTGTATCATTTATTATTATTGAGCTGTAAACCAGCCAAAGATAGTGGCAAAAAAAAAAAAATGTGCATCATTGCATCATATATTGGCTATCGGCTGTCCTGATTCAGTAAAAAGTTGGCATCGGCCATAAAAAAAAAAAAAAACATCGGTCGACCTCTCTGAATGACTGTTGATCAGAGAAAAAGTCACAACAAATCTGTCTACCATTTCAGCACCACGGACAGCACCACAGATTTATCAATACAGCAGAGTTAGGCTGCTGATATCTCAGAGCCGTGGTCGGGGCCATAGAGTGTAACATGGACAAACCTCCATCAGATAAAGGATCAGTGAGTCAGGCGACCCGAATAACATATTCTGCCCCTGCGCTCTTTCAGCTGCTGGGGATGGAGATGGCAGGTTAACATAGGGGGATGTATTTTGGTCATTTTGCTAACAAATCGCCTACTGGTGCTATTCCATTAGCATAAAAAGTTAACGTTAGGGTAATAAATCCCTACTGTTTGTGAGTTAAAAGCACGGAAGCACTCTGGATATTTAATTCATAACACCAGCATGTATTAAAATCCTGCAGTTTCCTCAAACTGTATCAGACTAGATATGTAACAAAAACTGAATATTGGATGACTGCAACGCTATCAAACCTCATTCTTCATAATTAAAAAAAAAAAACATGCAGGACTTTATCACCACATAGACATTAAAGGGTGGCTTTAATTTATTTTTTATGGCGATTGCAGTCAGCTGGTGTACTGCTGCAGCCTCGCCTCAGCCTTGGTTTCACTGCTACAAAGATTATTTTGCCTCCATAGCAACTCATACAGTCAGAACGCCATCAGACTGATGAATTATTTATTCTGAAGGAGGGCAGTCGAGGCTGCGTATGTACTACAGACGGGCTCAGACTGCAGCAGTTATCAGCTCCCGTTCACACACACACTCATACACTAGCATGTGATGATGAAGAGACAATCCAGGGAAATAAGCAAGTCCTTCACGCAATTTGTTTTGTTTATTATTAAGGGACAACAACAGGAGGAGAGACAATCTGCATGTTATTATCTGTACGGCGAATATGAGGAGATCTTGTTTGTGGGTGTGCATTGAAAAACAACCACACAGCTTCAACTTCTGCATAAGTTAATATACCACAGATAAATGGAGAGAAATCCTTTAATCCCTTTCCAATAATTATATTAAATATGCGCACTCTCTCCCCCCTTTCCACTATTTCATAACCAGCTTACAGGATTTTATGTTGCAGTCATTTTTGCAGAAGTCCAATTCAGTCAACAAAGGCAATTATTAAAGATTCAAATTAGCCATCACTTCATTTGATAGCATGCAAATAAAGTTGAAAAATGCTCAACTTTGGGTAAAGCTTCAGAGCGTTTGTCCTGAAACACCGAAATGTATGTCTATTGTGATGTGAGACAATTAAACCATAAAATCAAGTGTTTCGTCCTCCTTGATTTTGAAATCTGGGATGTGTTACCCTATCACATTATTATGCTTCACTCCACCATGAATCCCATTGTTTGAAGCGCAAACTCCTTTACCGAAATATGTGGATAAGCCTGTGTAATACAGTAACCCCATACATATGTGTTGAAGGATAAAAAACTCCTGCACTTCTTTCCTTTTTGTCAGTATTTCAGCTTATATAATAGTGGCATGAATTTTATATTCACACACTGCCATTCCAGCAAAACCACTCGACGCTCTACTGCGGTGAGAGGCTCAGTTTTACTTTACATGATTAACTACACACCCACTAAAAAATAGTGGAAATGTATTTTCAGAGCAGGATGCGGCAGCTTCTGTTATGGATGTTGTATTTCAGGTGCATTCACCTTTAGTTTCCACCCGTTTTTCCATGTAAATCATCTAATGAGAGAACTGCATTCAGGCTACACTCAATAGGCATTTTTAACAGCATACATTTTGACTTGTCATAGAGAGAAAAGCACAAGTGTTACTAATGACATTAATGATGGCTCAGTTGTATTTACGTGTCTCAGTAATGCCTAGTTCGTATTTTTTTCGCTCCCCACCAGTTTTAGGAGTTCCTTGGCAAAAGCCCCAGATCAGAGGCAAATTGGTATTGGCTCACCAATGTCTCACTGGTGCCTCGGACCTGGGGGAGGAGGAGTCGCCTGTAACAATAGGAACTAATGTTATGTGTTAGTTGTTGTTGCACCAAGAGGAATAAACAGTAAGAGAGTGCGGAAACAGACTATTATGTAAATGCACGTGTAGCATCAGCAATGTGTCTCACATATGGTATCATGTCATTTACTGTGTCTTTCTCGGGTGTGGGACTCCTCTTGGTAAAAGATCTTGTAGTGTGTTAGTCATGACAGGGGGTCAGTCATGTAGCGTAAAAACCACAATGACTGCAAGACTCCTGATGAAGTGAGACCAGTACCTGGATCTAACAACTTTGAACGTCGTGCAGTGAACTTGGCTTAAGCGATGATAGTGCGATAGTAGTATAGTTTTTCTACTGTGACATGTAAAAGTTTAAAAAAACACCACATTTTTATCCTGAAATAATTCATTTTTCTGTGTCTAGATACTACTCTGTGCTGTACCCGTTAGAGAGGAAGATCTCAGATGCAAGATCCCGAGATCTGGTCATCTACATCTGGGTCCACGCCACGGTGGCGAGCCTTCCTGTGTTCGCTGTAACCAATGTGACGGACGTGTACGTCACCTCGTCCTGCTCCGACGACCACGCCCGCTCCCTGGGCCACATGGTGTATGTATTGATCTACAATGTCACCACGCTGATCCTCCCCCTCGCTCTGGTCTTCCTCTTCATGCTGCTGATCCGCAGAGCGCTCAGTGCCAGCCAGAAGAAGAAAGTGATAATTGCGGCGCTGCGGACTCCCCAGAATAGCATCTCTATCCCGTACGTGTCCCAGAGAGAAGCTGAGCTACACGCCACCCTGCTGGCTGTGGTGCTGGCTTTCTCCGCCTGCAGCGCCCCCTATGGGGCCTTGGTGGTTTATCGCACCATTTTGGCTGACACTAAAGAGCTACCCATCTCACTGTACCTGACAGCCCTCTGGCTCCCCAAGGTGTCTCTGCTCACCAACCCACTGTTGTTTCTGACTGTTAACCGCTCAGCGCGTCACAGCTGGCTGGACTTGCTGGCTAGGATTCACAGACGTTACAGCCGCCGTAACGTTGTCAACACCGGCGGTCTGGACTCTTTAGGAGCAGAGGCTGCGATCGGGGAGCCGGTGGGACTGGAGACAGCCGGCCGCTCTGGGAGCCAGCTCCTGGAGATGTTTAACATCGGCCAGCAGCAGATCTTCAGGCCCGCTGAGGAAGACGGGGAAGAAGAGGATGCAGAGAATGAGATCCCATCTCAAAGACCAGGAGGCGGCTCTGGACCTAAAGAGGACCACAAGAGTGGGTCGAGACTGGGGAGCCTCAGAGGGGAGGTGATCACCAAAAAGGAGCCTCTGCAGGGGACAGGGGGAGGGCTGGTCATCACCAAGGACGGCCCTCCTTCTGTCATAGCACCCCGGGCCTCTCCGGTCCACACATGTGCTTACGCCTCTTCATCTCAGGTGGCTCCAGCTACACCGACAGAAGCCGAGGACTCCACACAGTTTGGCTTTGGGCCCTTTGAGCTGCCCCCTCAGTGGTTACCAGAGACCAGGAACAGCAAGAAGAGGCTGCTGCCTCCGCTGGGCAACACACCCGAGGAGCTGATCCAGACCAAACTGCCCAGGCCGCGGCCTGAACGGAGAATCAGCAGGAACAACAAGGTCAGCACCATCCCCACTGTGGACCCGTGAGCCATCGCTGCTGCTAGGCCTCCGATCTGCAACGCTGCACACAGCTCATTACAGGATAGGCCTCTTGGGTCAGCCAGGCCTCAGCAGGACATTGATATGTCGAGCTGCTCGGTGAAGTCCAGGTTTTACTGCACAAAGATTCGACGCCTGAAGCACCGCAGTTTTCCTATTGGACGAGAATCAATTTGATATGAAATATTTACAATGCTGTGAGACATGTCCAACTTCACGACGACTTGGATCCAATCCCACGATTAATTAAGGACTCCTACAATGGCTGCGTGATTACTGAGAAGGCAGACACCTTTTTGAATCTCCCTGTTTTGATTAGAGTCGGCGTCAGTAGTTAAATGAACACACCGTAAAAATCCAATTATCCTGAGAGATGCACTGATACCGAATAATATATTTCCATAGCAAATAATCAAGCGAGGATATTGAACCTCCTAACAAAACATTTTGTAAAATGGTTATGCTGTGATTGCACTCTGTAAATGAACATATCTCGGTGTCGGTCCTTTCACTCAACACTTTGTGGGTCTGTTTTTTTGTAATCATGTTTTACTTCACGTTTTGGGATTAACTGCCGTTTTTTCAAGTTTCACTTTTGGATAACAATCGTATTTCTTCTAATGTGGTAGATGTTGTTGTCATTTGTACTTTAAATGTACGTGGATTTGATAAAGATGAGAAATACGGATGTACTGTATGCAAATACATGTTATAAAAATGTGAAATTTTAGCCTTGTTTTCTGGAACAAAAAGTGAAGCACATAGGCAGAAAAGATGGAAAAATACGAAAGAAAAGAAAATCCATGTCGGGCATCTTTTCGTCTGCTTAGATCACTTTTATTGATTTCTCCCAGAAAATCAATTGCGCAATCAAATCACTGTAAAATAAAGCAAATAAGAGCGAAATATTTAATATCATCAGAAGCTCTGTGAAATGCTTTTCAATTTCTCTGACTCTGATACTGTCAGGTCTCCTTTGTGAAGCATAATTCAGTAGTAGCAGCACCTGAAGCTTTGGCTGAGGTAAACACAGCCCTTCTACACTTCAAATATTTGTCAAGCTGTAACTCCCTTCGGGGCTACCCACAATCCCCTGCTATGTCCACAAAGAAGCTGAATCTATGCTGCATCCTGCCTGCGCTGCTATCAGGTGAAATTGTGCAGTCACACATGACTGGAAACGGTATCCGTTGCTTCTACTTAAAAGCAGCAAAGACATGAATAATGTGTTTATTCTCATATGTCTGCTTTGGTGAGGACTATTAGGACGGGTATTGCAGAATACAGTAGCTGCTATGGCAGATAATATACAGCACTGAGCCCAAAATGCTGCTGGTAGTTCAAGGCAGGAAGATGATTGATTTCTGTGGTGTTTAAGACAAATACTCTGTTCTTGGCTCATATTTTCCACCTGATCTGATTTGAGGCTTATTCAAACAATCTGTTACTCTGAGAACCAGTAAGACCTCACCGACAGAGTCGTATAATACAGAGAGGATTCACATAAAGTGAGTGAGTTAAAAAAATGATTGGACATTGATTTGCACTAAAGACTTGACAATTCTACTGTTAAACTTCTCTATCAGCGTCTTACTAAGACCGACTAAATGTTTTAGTTATTTTACATGACAGAGTTTTCATTTTTGTGTTTTTCTCTCTGGCTTGAAGTGGGCGGGGCTCAGTTGGAAAAAGGTGATGTCATGTATTTCAGTCAAAATGTGATGTGACGGTTGCTTTATTTCCACCTCAGACTAATATTGTCTCTTCTGGTACAAATCCATATCCTTTCCACGCTTCCCATTCATTGTCTAAGTAAGCAGCCGTCCAAGGTTTTCTAATAGCGTGGCGGTGTGATTCCAGAGACGGGGCGCCATGCTGGCCACACCTCATTTGCATAAAGTTGAGTATTGGGCTACTTTATGAAAATCAGGGTCGCCACCTCTAAAAATTCCCTAGAAACTTTTCAACTAACCATTTTTTAGTCCTGAATATTAAATATTATAGATAAATTATTGATATTTCATCTCAGTTTTCAAATAATAATAGTAGTAATAATAGTAATTTATTGAATTAGCATAAGATGCCAATATTGAACAAAGTCATTACTGAGGGTCAAAGTTCATTCTTGACCTTGTAAACAGCCGTCAGTCTCACCACAAGGTCAATGTAGTAGCTGTTTTTATTTTTTGTTGTGCACAGAGTTGTAATCAAGACCACCTAAACCGAGACCAAGGCAGGGCAAGACCAAGTCAAGACCAAGACCAGGCCAGTGTGAGTCCCTGAATGCATAACACACTTATTATAAAATCTGGAACATGTAAACCATTGCCACTCCTCAAATTCACCTTCCCATAAAAACCCCACAGAATACGAAGATTTCCCATCATTCACCTCTTTTATTGCCATAGATACCGTAAAATGTGTAGAAGTGTACCATGAAGAATGTCTTGATAACATAATAAAATGCCTTGCAGAGGTAAATTTCCTTTGTTTTCTCGGAGCAATCACAGTAATGATGTCAACAAATTAATGAGACGCTACACAGGCAATTTGCCGATATCCTGAGTCCTTCAAAAAGTGGTCTTCAGGCCGGTCTTGAGTACTACAACACCAGATGTGCACCATCTCAAAACAACCTCTTGACACAGTAGCTAGTAGTATGATCTTCATCAGCATCTAGTATCAGGGTCAAGAGTCAACATTGAATCTGAGCCGTCAAGACAAACGTGTATGAGAAGTCATTAATTTAGAATATTTTTTGCAGGTTTACTTTGCCATCTATGTTTCCAACAGGGAACTGAAGCTGTTAGCTATGCGCTCTCCAAAGCAACCAGACTCAATTAAGAAAAATGTACATTTTTCCGAACATGGGAGCTGCTTGTCTACTGTTGTCTCGATCGGTTAGTTAGTTTGTGTTACTGTATTAAAACAAATCTGGTGGATTGAGTGAAAGCATAGATAGATACAACAGCTTCAGTTCCCCGTCGGAAAGCGCAGACAGCAAGGTAAAGCAGTGAAAATATTCTAAATATAGCGTACACTTAAACTGATATTGATGCTGATACTTTCTTTTAAGCAGCTAAATTACATGTTGCTGCCGGCCCCGTCCACAGCAGGACATCTGGTTCCGTATGGTAACTCGAGCTGGGAGCGACCGTCATCTACTGCCGATAATACACTGACTATGGATGAGTACCTCATACAACCCCACTTCAAAACACCTGAACTATGATGCTAAGATGCTTTAAAAATTGGAAATTTTAACATCCACAACTGGATGAGAACTGGTCGAACTCCATATGAGACGAGGAAGATGATGTGATATGATTGAAATCTTATTCAAATACACTTAAATGCAAATTATTTTTATTTTACAGTTGACTAAAGAAGACAGTATGTGCTCCACATATTTGCCATGATTGCAGTGATAACATACAGTACATAATGCACCACAAGTATAAAAGACTCATTACACAACCTCCTTACGTGGGTAGTAACCCCAGTAGTTTTTTCCTGTGACTTTTCAGAGAAAGCGGTTTTCTTTGCGTTTTCACAGAGTTTGTGACTGATGGGGTAGTGAATGTCTAGACGTATTAATAAGAGATCAGAGGCTTACTGCCTACGCAAAAGCTCTAATATATTCTGTCAGCATCACAGCCACTGGGTCTGGACATCCAGCAGCATGTTAACAATAAAACAGGTTCAATTCAGGTTGTCAGAGTTGCTCTAAAACCAGCTTTTATCAGCTTATAAAGACCTCTCGGTAGCAGAAACGGCAGAAGAAATCATAGTTACA
This sequence comes from Pterois miles, assembly GCA_947000775.1. NCBI lineage: Eukaryota > Metazoa > Chordata > Actinopteri > Perciformes > Scorpaenidae > Pterois > Pterois miles. The sequence goes on from CAMQGK010000634.1 coordinate 8,235,202, forward strand.
ATGATTTAAATTACACAAATCCTTGCAGCTATAATCCAAACTGTAAAAGTCTAATCTTCTTTGCAGTCTGTGTAAAACGGAGCACATGAGAAGCAGGAGAACAAAGTCTGTGTTTGTAGTCAGCTTTGGTTTACCGTAATCTAAGCAGGAATTACATTACTCATGTCGTCACCGGTATCGTCATCGTTGTTGTTTTTTCCCCTCCCAGTCTTCACGTCCATGTAAAGTCCTCTATGGAAAATGGTATTGTGTTACTGGTGCAGTCTTAAGCCAGTGGGAACAATCAATTGAGTGGTGTTATCAAGGTCGAGAAGACAAACATAAAGGGACGTGAACAAACTGTCCCGCAATTAGAAATAACAACAGGATTTAATGCACAAAAAGACTTTAAAGGGCCATATAATAGGATTTTATTTTGAAATGCATTTTCATGAAAATTATAGTTATTGCATAAATATTTCTTTTTTCCAGGCCATTGCACACTAACTTGTGGAAATCCATCACAGTGGATTATATGCTAAAGCATTATGCAAATGCATCCAGTCCACATCTGGACTGGAATGACTTCACTCAGTATGCTGATGTTTCTCTTTTGAATTAGAGCAGATGATATTTACTCTCTCTGACATTTAGGGTCCAGTGTTGTGATAGGCCTTCTCCTCGTGCAACGTTAACAAATTCAATTTAACATTATCCGTTATTGTCATTCTAATAATGTTAGTTTAATCAGTAAAGACACCAAATATGAGCAAAATGCTGTATTTTAAAGGTGCTCAATATGGAACTGAGAAGAATCTTGGTGAGGAAAAACTGTCATCACCATTTTCAAAGGGGTCCGTTGACCTCTGACCTCTAGATATGTCAATGTAAATGGGTCCTCTGGGTACTCTGAGTCTCCCCTTTACAGACATGCCCACTTTATGATAATCACATGCAGTTTGGATCAAGTCATAGTCAAGTCAGCACACTGACACACTGACAGCTGTTGTTGCCTGTTGGGCTGCAGTTTGCCATGTTATGATTTGAGCATATTTTTCATGCTAAATGCAGAACCTGTGAGGGTTTCTGGACAATATTTGTAATTGTTTTGTGTTGTTAATTGATTTCCAATAATAAATATATACATACATTTGCATTAAACAACATATTTTCCCACTCCCATGTTGTTAAGAGTATTAAGTACTAGACAGTTAATTATGGACAATCGTGATTCATTGTGATTAAATATTTTTTTAATGGATTGACAGCCCTGCTATTTCATATCACATCACATTATTAGCTAATCAGCAGACTAATACATGAAAATAAATAAAAGGAAAACCAGCAAATCCTCACATTTGTGAAGCTGGAACTACTATTTTATTTTGCATGAAAAATTAGTAAATGATTATTAAAACAGTGGCCAATCATGTTAACTGTATTTTGTGTGCTTTGTGAGCAGAAATTTAGCTTAATTATTAATTAAATTTATAAGATAACTAGTGACTCCAGCTGTTGATTGATTGTAGTGGAGTAAGTACAATAAATAAAGTAGAATATTTCTCACTAAATTGTAGTTCCTTCTCAAAGTAAAACGTAAATATAAAGAACATGAACCAGATCTTCAGCTGTTTTACAGATAAGACTATATTTGTGCGTCCCCCAGCATTAATGCATATCATGGAACATGGTTCACATCCATTAAAGCAGATTGAACTGCTGCTGCCAGATGCAGCTGCTGAAGGCTGTAAGCTAACAGAGAATCGTACCGTACTTGTGATTGGTTCATTCATATACACAGCAATATTGGTAATTTAATGTGCGCCCTGTTCATTAGAGGAAATCAATCACCACATGGTTGACAGAGCCATTATTGGCACCATGGATACGTTCATTAACAACAAGTTCACTTTCTGGACCAACAAATAGGTGAGTAGTAATAGTAATAGTAATAACTGAAAGCAAAGACTGGCTTAATTAGCATGGTTGCTAGGCAACAGGTAACCCAGATGCTGTAGTGCAGGTTCTATAGCAGCTCCGGTGTTTTTTTTTTTTTTCCTCTCGACTGGCTTCAAACACAGAGAGCCGAGGACAGCGTGAGGCGAAGGACGCGATATAGAGCGATGGTGTTAATGCAGAATGAGTCAGGGGAGGCAAAGTCCTTTCAGTTCATTTCAAGAGCTCCCCAGAGGAGAGGGAAATTACAAAGATGTTATTTTATTCAAACCAGTTTCTCCTCCTTATAATGGAGCTCTTTTCAGATCAGAGTGTCTGTTTCCTGATGCTTCAGTTCAGCGTCTGAGAAACAATCTCACCTTGATGCCAAGGTGAGTTTTAAGATTCAGCTCTCTTTTTCCTGCCCTTACTGAATGGATGCTTTTTTTCCCAAGTGAAATTCAAAAAAATAATAGTCTTCAGGGCTGGTTTAAGGCACAGGTTATATAGGCGGTCACCAGGGGCGCCACCTTCTGGGGGGCACTTTTTAGTTGAAGTACACTGCCTATAAAACACTAAAAATGAGCAAAAGTCAAACATTGAATTCAAAATGGCTGACTTCCTGTTGGGTTTTGGGCATATGTTGAAGAGGCTTTTTGTGCGTCTCCACATGTTACATCCGCCTGCCTCCCGAAGTCCCTCCGGGGTTGAATAAAGGTTTATCTTATCTTATCTTATCTTGTCTTATTTTGTCTTATCGAATTTCATACATGTAAATCGGAGCGAGGGGCTTAATTTTTCCAACTGTCTAGGGGCGCTAGTGAGCCATTTTGTGCCAAGTTTAACAACTTTTTGAGCATGTTAAGGCCCTCAAAGATGTGATTCGTTTGAAAGAAAAATAATAATATTTCCAACAGTTTCAGTTGGGTCCCCACGGTCCAATGTTGGTGCTCGGGCCCTAATTTTAAAAATACCGGTGGGCTCCCTCCTCATTTTGTGCATTGAGGTAACAAATGAACAAAAATAAATAAATACAGAGAGAAACACAGTTTTTACTCTCTTTCTTAATTTTTCATCTGCCCTGTCACCTGTAACACCTGTCCAGACGTTCTTGTTGGTATTTTGTTCAGAATATCATATAAGGCTCAGATTTATTCTTGTGTTTCTTCTCTCTTTGATCCTCATTTCTTTAAAGGGGATTTAGGAGGAACAGCGCAAAAATTGAAAAAATGAATTCCTCTGAGAAAATAAAGATAAGCAATAATTATTTCCTCTTGCTCCATTATACCATATCACTCTTTACAAATATAAGGTTAAGTGCTTCGTGAATACACTATAAAATGTTGGATACCTCTCAAACAGACACACCTTTGGGTCCATATATATAACTAAAGGTGTGAGACATCTGTGTGATTTCACAGTTGTTTTTGTTGTTGTTGTTGCTCTCTGACAGGTGGAAGGAAGCTGTCTGAGAGCCGGAGGGCAGCGAGGCCCAGCGTTCCCTCTCAGCTCGACTCAGATTGTGTGACAGTCCGAAAAAACAAAACCTAGTGAGTCACATGTAGTTGTGTGCTTCTGCGGACTTGTATTTCTGCTTCAGTCTGAGTGAGTCAAACAATTACCTCCTTGGCCTGAAACTCATCAGCAGCACGTCACTTCGCTCTGTTATTAAACCCAAGAGGAAAGGATTTAGAAAGATGACTAAATTTGATGAGAGAAAGAAAACAACACAACCGGTTAAAGTTTTTGTGTAACATCTGGTGGCCTCTAGCGGTGAGGTTGCAGATTGCAACCTCTCCTGCGTGTAGAACAACTATGGCGGCTGACATGAAAATGCGAATGGCCCTCTCTTGAGCTGCTGTAAGAGTAGGTAGTTAGTTTGGAGAATAGACAACATGTTCTCACTCCCAACTCGTCACATACCGCCGTTTGCTAAGTGCATTGGAACCCGACGCACAGAGGCAACTTCAGCGACAGTATTTGATGAACCAGGCTTTCAACTATCTCCAAGGTAAACTCACCCATGGCGTTATTTGACAGTCGGAGCAAGTGACGTAGTATGAATAGCGTGAGAGTCAGTCAGGGGCTTGCAGGACAGGTGATAGATGACTCAAATGCTTTCAACCAGGAGGTCCTGTGTGCAACTAAAAGCAACGTTGACTTATTTTGTCACATCAGTCTTTAATCAAGTGACTCAGTATCGCCAGAGAAGTGAGTCACATGAGTCATACCTCAGTGAAATTGACGTCAACCACGACCGTTTCCTAACCCTACCTAATGGCGCGTTCACACCAGCCTTGTTTAGTTGAACCAAACCCTGGAGCGTTTATCTCCTTGGTGCAGTTCGTTTGGGTTGGTGTGAACACAGGAACTGAACCCTGGTGTGGTCCAAACAACCGCACCCTGGACCACCTCGAAGCTGTGGTCTCGGTCCGCTGTCAAGTGAATTCTGGAGCGGTTAGTTTCTGGTCTGAACGCCATTCAAACCAATCACAGGAAGCGTACTATTTTATCTGTCATTTCATTGGTTGAAAGAACACCTCCTTTTCTTTTTCCACAGAGGGCTACCCTGTGTGTCTGGTACAACAATGACCGCCTCACTGTACATTATCCCTTATTTGTTTCCCGGCAGCTGAGTGGAGTAACGGGGGATAACTCGAAATGTTATCGACTCCGGCCCAAGCAGGAAAAGTTAACATGGTAGTTTATCCGTTCGAGGCTACTGTAGAAACATGGCGACCGACTGTGAAAAGAGAACCCGGTCCCGACGTGGATATACTGTAAATGGCTCATTTTAAGGCAACAAAAACACAACAACTCTTATTATCAGGTGATTATTCACTAAAGAAAACAGGCTTATTTATATTATATTCTATTTCTGCTAATAGATACCCCTAAATGCCACACACTGTTCCTTTAAAAAATAATACTGAAATCATCAAGAAGAAGAAAAAGCTGTTTCGAGCAGTAACATCACAGATTCAAGGGTTGGTCCCGTGTGTGAGACAGCAAACATGTAGGTGTGAATATGTGTGTGACAGGTGTGATCACTGTTATTGTCAGGTCGTCTTGACTCAACCACACCTGTGAAAGTTTGACAGCAGTGTTTTCCAAACCCTGTTTTCAGGATGTGGATGAAACCCCTAAAATAAGAAAAAAAAAATATCCATTCATTATTCACATTTAGATTTGCATTATAGTGTTTACATGACCTCAGAGCTCTGCTGGCACTGTAGCTTGTTCATCAGGTATTTCATGGAGACTAACACTGATGATTGTGATGCTGGTAGCATATACACGTGTGCAACTGTGCTGTTAACACATTTATACTTTTATTGTTTTAATACTTTTACATTTGAATTAGCCTGCAGCAAAGATAATGGATGACAAACAGATATTACATATTAGAAAACATTACAATTTATTTTGTTGTGCTCTGCTTTTTACAATTGTTTGTATTTTTTTTTTTCCAGGTTTTGGCCGTTAAAGGAAAATCATTGACTTTCTTTCCTAAAGTGAGATGAGAAGATCGGTACCACTATAATATGTGTGTGCTGAAGTCCATCAGAAATTAAATTGCATGTATTTTTCTGTAACAGCAGCATACAGTAAATGACATGCTGTGTGTTCTCATTTGACTGAAACTCAAGAGGGAAATTTATTTTTGGTTTCTTTCTTTCAGCTCGCTACCCATTCTTTTTTAAAGATGTTTTTTTGGGGTTTTCTTTCTTTCTTTGTCAGACTGTAGAGACAGAGAGGAAATATGGGTAGAGTGAGAGGGGTATGACATCCAACAATAGCCAAATATCACATTTCTAATGGCTACATTATCTCCCACTTGGCAGAACGAACTGCAGAGGTGTCAACAAACTGCTTGCAGCACGGTTTTGGAAGCCACCATTGGCTGTAACATCTAATTAAAAACACTAATACAGTCGATTCAGCTCATTTAGCTTCGCAGTTCTTGTTTTTATTTAACAAATCACTAATTTGGACCGCTCTGCTGCAACACGATCTCATCCTGACTCGTCACATACTGACTCTTGCCACGTTTTAGTCGCAGTAAACACATGCTCATAGTTGTGACTTCAAACAAAAACACTTAGTTTTAGGCAACAAAACCACTTAGTTAGGTTGAAGAAAAAAAGACGTGGTTTGGCTTAAAAAATACTACTTTTGTAAAGTGAAAGTAAAATGCTGTGAATTCAAAGAATACCACATTTTCACACGGGACACAAATAGCGGCTGGATGAAAGTCCTGTGTTTTTTGGACCCGTCCACCACCCCTCCCACCCACCCTGTGTGTTTTTTTCACTCTTAAAGCTTGGGGCACACCCAGCTGACATCACAGAACTAGTGGCAGTGAAGGCCACCAGTTGTGTCGCCTCACGTCGCCTTTGTTTTGGCCAAAAAGTTGCACTCGAACACACCGCAAAGACTATAACTAACAGCCAGTTAGCATGTGCGTTCTGCGCCTGCTTGAGAGGAAATAACCACCGACACGAGCCGACTGTCAGCTTGGTGTGTCGGGGCCTTTAAACTACATCACCACACTCGCCAGCCACTTTCCCTCTGCGTCTAATATTGCCGGAGATGGCTTTACATTGTAGACTTCTAAAGCCTGGTGCGCTCAGACACTAAAGGATGCCTTGTGTGTTGGTATCAGATGCCGAGGGCCCGTGATAAAGCCTCGGATTTGACACCCTGAGAATGAGAACGGGCTGACAGTGAAGAGGAACAATTACCTGAGCTGGTGAATGGCGACCAGCAAATATCCCCATGGCAACCTCTTCCCCAGTTCTCAGAATGAGGGTGAAAGCAGGAATAGGCCAATCTGTTATATAATCTGCACAATCTGGACTGTACAAGAAAAATATTGCACTTCATGTCTCGTTCAGGTGATCACGGTTGAAACAGGACCTAACCTGAGCTTGTCAGAGGCGTTTAGGCGACAGAGCATCATCCCTCTGGGAGTCTGCCGTTGGCCCGAGGCATCTTCTCCTCTCTGGGACTCATGCAGGGTTTGTATCAGACGGCTGATTCAAGGAAGGACGACAGCGAGACACTTCCAGAGGTCTACAGGTGGTCTGAAGGTCTCACTGCATGTCAAACGGCCTGCTTCAGGTGATGAGTTCATAATTCAGAGGGAAATAATCAATAATGTCAGCAGATTAATAACAGGTGATGCTGACCTTTGGTCTAAATTTATCATATCTGCACTGCAATTCACTTTAGATCACTTATCAATCAATAGCAGCCATCACATTTCTTCTGTTATAGCAAAACAAACCACATTTGATTTTTGTTTTCCACCAAATCTTTTTGAAGGTGCTAAATGCGTCATGGCAGAAAGAACTAGATCGCGGGTACAAGCGGACGAAATGGGTTTTCTCAGGAGGGTGGCTGGCGTCTCCCTTAGAGATAAGGTGAGAAGCTCAGCCATCCGTGAGGGACTCTGAGTAGAGCCGCTGCTCCTTTGCGTTGAAAGGAGCCAGTTGAGGTGGTTCGGGTGTCTGGTAAGGATGCCCCCTGGTCGCCTCCCTAGGGAGGTGTTCCAGGCAGGACCAGCTGGGAGGAGACCCCGGGGACGACCCAGGACTAGGTGGAGAGATTATATCTCCACACTGGCCTGGGAACGCCTCAGGATCCCCCAGTCAGAGCTGGTTAATGTGGCCCGGAAAGGGAAGTTTGGGGTCCCCTGCTGGAGCTGTTGACCCTGCAACCCGACCCCGGATATGTGGTTGACGATGAATGAGTGAGTAAATGAGAGATTGCGTCTCATTCTCATTCCCAGGGTGTCGGGGCACTGCTGTAGCTCACCTGGTAGGTCAGGCAGCCCGTGTACCAAGGCTGAGTCTTTGATTTCTTTCTATTTAAATTGTCCTATTTTATGGCTGTCTACTTTTTGTTTAGCTTCTTGTTTTTCACTACCCCCCTTTACTGCTGCACACTGCAAATTTCCCCACTGTGGGACTAATAACGGAACATCTTATCTTGACGCAGCGGCCCTGGGGTTTGAATCCGGCATTGCTGCATGTCGTCCTCTCTCTCTTCCCCTTTCAAACTGTGCTGTCAACAAAGGATAAAAAAAAGCTCCAAAAATTAAATAAATAAATAAATAAATTGTTGTTTTGTCGTCGTCGTTTGATACCACAGCACAAGGTAGCCTTGAGCGCCAGAATGAGACAGATCGGGCTTTCAAGTACTACAATGTAAACCCATCCGCATCAACAGTAAACGCTCAGAGATAGTGCTGTGGTGATGTAGTTTAGAGAGTGAAAAGAGTCACACGGTGGCTGGGTGGAGGCATGGATGTAGAAAGGGAACTGGATACAACGTTCATTCCTATGAGAGGTGTTGAGTGGCGCATGAAGCCAAAATGGCTCGACTGTCGAGTGATAAATACTCGGATCATTTGGCGATCTGCATCCACTGGGCCCACAGAGCAGGTGGAGTTTAACTCACGTGACAGACAGAGATTGTTGCACCGCCGTTTGGCCAATATGAAAATTTGCATCAAAGTCCGCTGCTCTTCCTGGGGCTTGGGGAGGGAACCAGATGGGTTCAACAAATGTAAGACCTTTATCCGAGAGACCACTGCTGTCTCCTGTGTGTCACGATACAGTCAGCTGTTCCTCCATATCCCGTGTTCACAACATCAAGTCACATTTTCACTGTAAAAACATCCTATTTTTAGGCCCCACCATGTTGTTTTTTCCTAAATCTAACTAAGTGGCTTTGTTGCCTGAACATAAGCAAGTCTTTTTGTTAAATTCACCACATTAAGCACATGTTTACTGCAGGTGAAAAGTGACAAAGCATCAATATGTGACGAGTTGGGATGAAAATATGTTGGAGATCGGGAGCGTTTCTATTGTCTCCACACGGCTCTCAACATGGTCGGCAGCTAATGTTAACAGCGAAAACAGCAGGAACTCTGCTGACAGAGATAACATAGTTAACCTGGGGGAAACTGGAAGTGACACCATTGGTTCGGACCACGTTATCAGCTGTAACCGCTGAATGAGAGCAGTGCAGAGCGGCGGCTGTGAGCTAGCGAGTGGGGCATGCTCACATGCACAAACATGCACTAAAAGGAACGGCCCGGCTACCAGAAATCACAGAGAAAATCTGATTAACACACACAGAGGGAGACTGACTTCATTCTCTAGACATAGACTATGGTTGTTTGATGCTATAATATGGTCTGGACATCATATAGAGAACCTTTAAATGCCATCACCTTTGTGTGAACATACAGATCTTTATGAAACACTAATGTGGGTGCATGTTGCTTTCAAAAATTTATATTTTCAAAATTAGCAGCTTAGTGTGGGTGTAGTCATAATGTCAGATTCAATCCCAATCAATAGGATGGACATAAAGACACTCATTGCAGTCAGAAACTGCTTCATCTGTACTGTAACCCTTCTGATAATATAGTTCCCATCGTTATTAATCATGAGTGCTGCTCCCAAAATCAGGACGGCCGATTGTATATGTGCTTTAACTCAGTTACTGCACACCAGCATTCAGCGTTCAAAACAAGCCTGTAAACTGCTTTCCAGTTACGTCACTGCAGTCCACATATTTCTTGTAGCTTCATTTGACTGTGATTTAAAAGGCTTAACATTTTTACTTTCTCATTATGCGCAGACCCAGACAGCTGACATTTTGTCCCGAGCATGACTGTAATTCTTAATTCTGCAGCGAGCCCCAGACATTTATGGCACTAATCTAGTATGACATTTCATTTTCTGAATTTGTCTACTTGAGCAGAACCATTAGGTGACATGATTGGGTGCTGTATTTTAAAAAATATATAATTTACCTGACCTTTATTAAAACAGTTTACTCTGTTCCAAGGTAGGGAGTAGACTTCATTATCGCTGCAGGAAAATTCAGCAAAACAGTACATTCAGATGATAAAAAAATAGATACTACTGCATTATATTGTGCAATAATTCAATGATTTGTACTAGGGCTGCAACTGAATATTATTTTATTGTTAATATTAGATTAATTTCATGATTAGGGGGGGGGAGTAGGTCAGTTTGGAGGGGGTTGGGTTGGGGAACGGGGGGGTCCCGGGTTAAAACCCGAAAAAGAAAAAAAAAAGAGTGGGAAAGGGGGGGGGGGGGGGGGTGAGTTTACCTTTTGGGGGGTGGGGGGGGGCCCCCGGGGGAAGGAACAAAACCCCAAAATGGGGGGGGGGTTTGGCGGGGGCACCCCCCTCTCTTAAATCTTTCATTTAAAAAATATTTTTTTTTTTTTTGTTTGTATGTATCAATTATTAATTTTAAAAAAAAAAAAAATAATTTCCCTTTGGGGGAATAAAAAAAGAAAATTTTTTTTTTCTTCTTCTTTAGTTGTTTAGTCTTAGTAGTAAAATGTCATAAAATGGTGAAAAGTGTTGATAAGCCCAAGACAACGTCCTCAAATGTCTTGTTTTGTCCACAGCTCAGATACTCAGAAACCAGAAAATATTCACATTTAAGAAGCTGGAATCAGAGAATTTTGACTACTTTTCTTTAAAAAATGACTCAAAACTGATTAATCAGCTATCAAAGTAGTTTAATTTGCTCGACTCTGTGCTCACTCTCTCTCACCTATATTGCAGTAACTGATGCATACCTAAAATACAAACTGATACAGCACCGATCTGCCTTAAAGAAAGTATAAAATTAAGGATTTTAAATCACTAGAAAAGCAGCTGCACAACAAGTTGTAGGTAAAAACCACTGGCTCTACCGATAGGGGGCGGTAGTGCCCCACAGGAAACAGGCTTGTACATGGTCCTAATATATTCTCTGCAGACACAAGAAACCATGCAACCACATTCAAATATGCTATTATCAACACTGGAAATAAGTGTAATCAAGTGTTGAGGGACGTAAGCTGGGTCAGATAAAACCAGTGGTATTCCCAGCAGGTCATGTGGTGACAGACGTCCGACTCGTCGTGTTAACAACGGCATCTCGTCCTTTTGGCACTTCCCTGACAGTTAAACACGCATTACTGGACAGCTTTCACACACCAGACTGGCGCATTTTCATGTTTTTCATGTTTTCATGACAGCGGCCATCAAAGCTTCAGCGTTCAGGAGGATTTAGAGCAGATTCACGTGAGGAATGTTAGCAGCAGAGAGGGGAGGCAGCTGACAGACGGCCATCAATCTGTAGATGATCACAGACAAACACTACCTAGCAGACGTTTGATGGATGGCTGAGCTGAAAGTCTTTGCCGCTATTGTCAAGCATAAAATATTCACATTATGCACAGACATCAGCTGTTTGAAGCTAAATGGTGAAGAGAGTGAAGGATCAGTTCATTCAGTGTGATCTTTAGACTGAATTTAAACAGGAGCTTAATAAGAGTTCAGTGTCTGCAACTTTTGTAATGACAACAATCTCAGATGGGTAATACATGTTGTCTGAATGTGTGGACGGACGACTTTTAGGTGCTAAATATGGGATGGAAGCATTTCTATTGTCTCAATGGCTCCCTACATGGCGACAGTGAGCCAGCAGCTCGCAGCTAACGCCGCTAACAGTGCAAACAAAGCACCGTCAGTGATAACAGTGTTAACCCGAGTAGGGGAAACCAGAGGGTGGGTGATGACGCCATCGGTCGGGTCGGTGTTATCAGCTGTAACCACTGAATGAGAGCAGTGCGAAGTGGCGACAATGAGCTAGCCAGTGTGTTAAAAGCATGTGCAGCCGACCCGGGTAGTGTGACTTCATTCTCTGCTCAGGTAGACATTACTCCTCTACTGTATATCTTTACATAGCAAATCACTGATTGATGTTATACTAATAATCTGAATATCAAATTTAGCACCTTTAAATCTTTTCCGTTTATGTATAAATACATTTAATCATTACAATCAGGTAAACTAAATGTTACATGTAAATTAGGTGCGTCTTAGAAATTATTCTAATTATTCTATAAATTATAAATACAAGCACAGGACAGTAAGATACTAAACTGACAACAATAGCAACACAATCAGCACCTTGAAGATTTTAGTTAGTTAGTTAGTAGTATTAGTAGAAAATGGCAGAACAAAGCAAAAGGCTATTTTTCATCTGTAGTCCCTGGCCAAGGGGTTATAAAACCGCAGCTGCAATGTTATAAAGTCCACGCCAAACGGTGTCACTCTCCCCATCAGAAACGCTGCTCCTGAACTGCCTGGAATGCCTCGTTTGAAGTGCCGCCTTTTCTTCCAAAACGTTGTGATGTCACTAAGTAACACATTCACATAATGCCACTGCAAACACTTCCTGCTTTTATTTCAAAATAAGGTTTTTTTTTCTGTGGACAGAACTCCTTCTTTTGTTAACATTATTCTGAAATATATGAAGGACAGTGTAGAACATGCAGTGATTTGCAGGGCTCCATCAATAACTATAGTGCAGGGTTTTAGTTGTGCATTATTACTATTACCCCACATTTCTTGATCTTTCTCTGTCTAAAATAAATAAAAATGACATTTATAATGAAATTAAATGACCTTTATTAGTCAAACTAACAAACAAGGGACACGTGAATGACGCAGCCGTGAGGTAATGCAGCCGCCATGTGCTGTTCGTGCATCTTGTCCGGCCGGTAAGAGTTTGGTTTAGCTGACCAATCACTGCAGACTGGGTTTCTTTTAAACATTAAAGCATGTAAACATGTTCTAGCAGAAACCCAAAATACAAGTATGCACTTGAAAATAAGCCTACTAGGTCCTCTTTAATACCATAATATTAATGAAATGCACACTCAAGCCATGTTGTCTCATACATTTAAAGCAGGACCTTGTACATGCAGTCAATGCTCTCATGTATATGTGTAGCAGACTGACTTAATTTTGTCTTACATTAGCTGTTTTCCTGCAGTAGCTCACCGACACACTGATTATCATCCTCTTTAAGAGCCTGCATGGCTTTATTCCATCCAAGTCCAGAGAGTCTCAGTGAGACCGGATGGGCTTTGGTCTCCTTCGTACATTTATCAGGTTGGTGGATGGGCTCTGGTTCAAAAATGCAGTGCTGCTGAAAGGAATTCATCCTCAGATTTTAATTAGGATTTGTGGGCTTTGTTGGGTTTTGGCATGAAATTCCTGTCAATGTTTGAGAGTCAGAGTTATGTGTTTAAATGACTGCATGTGACAAGAACCCTCAAACTAACTGAGCTCTGAATGGTTTGCAAATTTATATATAAACCAGACAGAATAAAGTCATAATTATCTCTAATCAGGGAGTTTGGTTGGAGTTTTAACCCCATCTGCTGGATAAAACTGGGTAAAACAGCTCATTTACTGACTGGATTTTAATGTGATCTAACGAATGTAGTTTTACAAGGGCTGTCAATCAATTAAAATACTTAATCGTGATTAATTGCAGATAAATAAGACATTTTTTACCCGTTAAAGGCATATTTGTCAAGTATTTAACACTCTTATTAACATGGGAGTGGGCAAATATGCCTGTTTTATGTAAATGTATGTATATATTTATTAGTGGAAATCAATTAACACAAAACAATGACAAGTATTGTCCAGAAACCCTCACAGGTACTGAATTTAGCATAAAAAAATATGCTCAAATCATAACATGGCAAACTGCAGCCCAACAGGCAACAACAGCTGACACTATGTCAAAGTGGGCATGTCAGTAAAGGGGAGACTCGTGGGTACCCAGAGAACCCATTTACATTCACATATCTGGAGGTCAGAGATCAAGGGACCACTTTGAAAATGGCGATGCAAGTTTTTCCTCACCAAAATATAGCGTAAATTTGGAGCATTATTTAACCTCCTTTGCGACAACCTATGACTGATTTTCTAGTTTCATATAATGCCAGTAACCATCCTTTATTATAGCTTTAAAACTGAACCCACTACAATCACAATCCATTGTGTTAATGCATGAAAGAAATTAGTGGCATTAAAACAAATTTGCATTAATGCATTATTATGGCGTTGACTTTAACAGCCCCAATGTTTGTCTTATAGCCTGTGCTGCTGTCTTTATGTGCCAGCATAAAGACATCTGACACACAGAGTCTAGAGGTCAAATGTGATGAGAAGAAACCTCTATGTCACTGAATAAGGGTTGAGATAAGGACAACATGTTTGATGCCGTTCCGGTCCATTCCCCGGCTCAGAAGCTGCACGGCGCTGATTTATGTCTTTGTTGCATGAGCTGGATGAAAGATTTACTGAGCTTCACTGTGGAGAGAAGTTATTCTGGGGCTCAGAGCGAAGTGGACACTTGCAACTAGCGTCTCACCCCGCTGCCAGAAACACCTCCTGGATGCCAAATGGACTTGTTTTTAGAAAACAAGCAAGACGTCTGACAAGCCTTTGGTTCAGCAGCAGAAACATCAACCCAGAAACCTGTTTTTAGAGAAATTCCCTTTCTTTTTCTGCGCAAGCACGTGTTTATTATTATGTAATAAAATCATCATATCCCATTAAAATACCAGACATTATAGCTAAATGTTTCTGACCAAAGAAGCCAGAGGAAGCCTGTGTTATGTTCACATAGTATTATATAATGCTGCAGGTTTTATTCAAACCTTGTGGAGCCTGCAGAGCGATATACACTTCTAACAGCAGACAGCTCAGAAGGGTGTCCCAGCCTTTTGTATGGATGTTCGGAGGGTGTGTCCTACTTTTTATGGTCTCTCTCTGCTACCACCTTTGTGCCTTTTCTTACTTTCTCTTTCTTGTGTTCTGGCTCCCGACCCTCGACTCTTGTTCCTTTGGCCTCTTGTAATTTTAAGGGCGATTTTCAGTTTTTTTATGAGCTTTCTCCATTCCCTACAGTGGCTCTGGCTGTGCGCTCCTCTTGTTATGTCCAATCCAGTCACCTCACTCTGTGCTGCCACATACCATCTTTACTGAGACTCATATAAAAACACGAACAATGCCTCTCAGAGTCTCATTCTCAGGGCTGAGAGCTGTCGCTACCGAGGTGCAATTTTATCAGCTGGAACACATTTTGTGGCATGTTAGAAAAGAAAAGAGGGAGGAAGCCTGCTGGGTTATAGTCTTGTTGTTGTTAGCATAATCCAATGGTAATGTGCATTGATTCGTCATTCAAAGCTGCACATGAATGAATGATATTCTCAGGATTATTTTATACAGGCATTATTATTTGGATGGCATAAATTGTTCTGTAAAAAAAAAAAAAAAAAATAGATAAATAAATAAAAAAGACAATCCACATGAAAATGAAGGTTGCCTCCTTTCATAACAGGGGTGCACTGCTGTCCACCACATTGTTTTTTAGTGGTACTTCTGGGTGAATATTCAGATTATATTATTCAAACAAGTACTATATTCAAACACAAGGCTTTCATCCAGGAGGCTGCTGTCCCATGCATTATGTTTCACTTTACAGTCAGCTGATCGTTCTTGTCCCATGGTCGCAACACCCAGTCAGATTTTTGTTGTAATTTCATCGTAATTTTAAGCCCAACCATATTGTTTTTTCCTACACCTAATTGGGTAGTTTTGTTGCCTAAACCTGAGCAATTGTTTTTGTTTGATTCACATTAAACACATGTTTACTGTGACCGAAAAATGACGCAGAGGGGTCTGAAAAAGTGTCAGTATGTGACGAGTTGAGATGGGAATGTGTTAGCCAGGCTGGTCTCACACACAGTTCGTAGCTATGCCTACGAAAAGTAATGTTTATGGAAAGGACAAATGCCACGTAAGACCAGAGTTCCTTTGCCGTGTGAACTTTAACTTTGATCTTTTCCTAAACCTAACTAAATAGTTTTCTTGCCTAAACTTAACCACATTGTTTCTTGTGAAGACGGAAGTTTATTTTGAAAAGACAGCATGCATGTAACGAGAGAAAATTAACACGGGTTGCTGGACATTCGTAGAAAAACGCACAAAAATCTCAGAAATAACTTTTCGTAAGCTATCATACAAACTGTTGTTATTATATATTTTTTTTTTATATATATATATATATATTATTATCTGTTTTGTTTGCGTGTTATAAGTGAGGTTGCAGGTTTGCTTTCAATAATTTGCATTTTATGAATTGCCTGTGTTCTGATTTCAGCTTCTGGTGATTTGTTTTGTTCAGTTACAATAGAAGCCACTTAAAGTAAATCATGCAGTGATCAATGGCACATTCAGGAGCAGAAGTTCCCTTAGCCACACATAAGTCCTTGCCACGGCCATTTTACCGTTCAGTGACGACAAACTAAGTGTCGATCTGGAATCGGTGAGTCATTAAAGTGACAGCCAGCATGTCAGCGACTTGTAACAGGTTTGGTTTGGGTCAACAGAAACTTGTTTTGAAGCTTGTGTGGTTTAGGAAAATAATAGTTGTTTTTCTGTGTCAACTTAGATCATGTAGAAGTGTCTTTTGGGTAACGTGTTTCCATCGATTGTTTATGTTTATGAATTTGGCCTAGCTGGGCTCGCGTGAGGGGAACTTTTTTCTTTGTTGCCAAGTGAAGGGGACCTCAAGGAAGAGCTGGAGGAGTATTCTCGTCTGTGAGGTGGAAAGAAATGAAGGGCTTCCCATGTGAAAGTGGTTCCCTCGCGGAGCGGCGAGAGCCCTCGGCCTAATTAGTGGGAATGAATAACGGCTGGAAAAGCTGAGCTCAGGCGGGCAGACAGAGGGTGAGATGGAGCAGCAGCAGCAGAAGAAGAAGCAGCCATACAGCCGGGCAGCAACTCTGAGACCGTCGACCTGCCAGCTAGCAGCTCCTGATCCAAAGCAGCCGGGCTCAGAGGCCGACACATGCAGGACGGGGAGGTGAGACTTTAGCCACAAGGCCTGAAAGAACCTGGAAAACTTTCGCATGGCAACAATACGAGGTTGTGATGCAGCTTCTGTGACAAAGGTAAAAATCAGACGGGTTCGGCGTGGGGTCAAGTGTACCACGGGGATCCCCCTGCAGACCCTCTGTCCTGGAGTCTGGAGATGATGTAAGAGCCACAACACAAAGACTCATTTGTGCCACTGTGCCACACAGTCCCTCACAGTGCTGCCCTCCATGTGCACCGTGTGAGATTATGTTTCAGGAAAAATACCTTGAAACTGTTTCAATATGTATCTTCAAGGTCAGGGAGTTTTTTCTGGACAGCCTTCAAAATGAAAGGATGGGGGTACATTAGGTCGCCACCAACAGGGGTCAGGGACGTAGCGTTGGGACCCTGCACTTCTGACAAAACACAAACCTGTCATGTCTCGCTCTCCGCTAAAGTTATCAATCAAACCGTCTTTATTTGTATATCACCTTTTATACATACTTTTCATACAGATAAGTGGAGTGTGAACAAAAACATCAAAAAACAATAATCTAAACCAATACACAGGAGATAATAAAATTATAAAAGTGTAATAAAATCAAATTAATAGCTATAACTAATAGTAGTACAAAAGTGTAAAGTAAAAACTAGATTAATAAAAATAACAATAAATTATACAAATTAAACACAATAAAATATTTTATTCATAAAACAACAATAAATTGTAGTAAAATTATACCAATTAAATAAAATAAAATAGGCAATTATTAAAATAACTATAAAATATACTAAATTTTACAAATTAAACACAATAGAATGTAATTGATAAAATAACAATCAAATATAATAAAATTCTACAAATTAAATACAATAAAATGTGTGACTAATAATTAACAATAAATTATAATACAATTTTAAAACTTAAAGACGATAAAATAAGTGATTACTAGAATATTGAAATAATAACTATTCATAATCAAAGGCCTGGCTGAAAAAGTAAGGTTATGTTTTCCATGTTTCCACTTTTCAGTGATTATTTCCTGTTTTATTTTGGTATTCTTTCATTTGTCTCTCGTTTCAGATACTTCACTTCCTGTCCTTCTGTGTTTTCCCGCCTGTCTGTCCCGCCTTGCTTGAGTTCCTTGTGAGTGTTTCTCAGACCAGCCCTCAGTGACCTTTACCTCAGATCTTACATAGTGTTTTTGATTTCCTGTACCTGTTTTTGAACGGCTACCCGTGTACCGTACCCTGCCTTGTGGTAAAGTCTTCTTGACCACTACCTCTCAGTGTGTTCAGTCCTTTGTCTGTTGGCACCAGCTTGATAAAACTTGCCTTGTTTGCTTGTGTAGGACCAGCTGCTAACACTGGGCTAACATCACCAGTTTATTATTTTATGGCATCACTCTAAACTTGGACTGATATATAAGGAGACTGACATGTGCCTCCTGCTACACATGGAGCTGCCATGATGTCTCCCTGATGTCTGACATTATAACTCCACCTGTCACCAGAGTATAATTACTTTCACAACCAGATGTGATGTACATTGAGCCACACCTGGTTATTAAAAAAACCTCCATATTGTATGAACTAACATGTCCGTACAACTCATCTTCTTTAGAAGAGGTTAACAGTTACTGACCCGTAATGAATAACACACATCTCAGGCTGTCTGATCAGTGTGCATATTGACGACCAGCTGTGTGTTTCTGACTCATCTTCTTCTTAGAGCATGGCCTCTTGTCTGCTTGCAGCGCTGCAGCTGTTTCAGAAGAAGAAGATGAAGATGAAGAAGAAGAAGAAGAAGAGGGGAGGGAGGTCTTGTCTATCATCTACTTAACATCCAATATAACTGATGCAGAGGTGACACGGCAGGTAGGCAAAGACAGTAACACTTCATTTTACAGATCCGCAAATTTCATGGTAATTGGGTGATAATTAGGAAGTAACCTATTTGAAATTTCTTTGGAATTACTGCCAAATTACTCCAATGTTTACCTTAGAAATTATCAAAAATTACTGCATAATAAATATAATTAAATTCCCCAATTTCCCAAAAGCTGGTAATTTATTTAATACACTTCCAGGAAAAGAATACAAATTTAAATTGAGATGCTTTATTTCCATGTCTGCTGGTAAATAGATGATAATTAGCAAATAACTTCTTTGAATTTTTTTTAAAAACTCCCCAAATCATGACATTAGCTACCAGGTTACACAAGTCACACAATGGTGAGATCTATTAGTGTGGTTTTCCACCTTTGACGAAGAGCAGCTGCTTCTCAAGCCTAAGGGCCCTATTTTAACCATTAAATGGTATTTTAGCATATAATAAAGTAATTTTTGATACATTTTGAGGTAAATATTGGGGTCATTTGGCAGTATTTCCAAAGAAATTTCAAATAGGTGACTTGCTAATTATCACTTAATTGCTATGAAATTTGTGAACTTGTAAAATGAAGTAATACCACTAATACACATAGACAACAGGCCTAAGAGCGATTAGATGCAACCACCGCCACATGTATAGATTTGAAACCCACAAATGTGAGAGTTCAATGAATTGACTTGTTATTTTCAAAGAGCAGCTTCACAGATGCTTCTCTAAGTAGGTTTTTGAGTTAATCAGACTTCTTAAAGCTGCTGTAGTCAATAGTTAATCAATATTTTTACATTAGCAATAGATCAAATAGATGTTTATGTGAAGAAGAAGAAGAAGAAGATATTCCTTTTTTGTCCCGATGGGGAATTATTTTCACTCTGTTGTTTTTTTTCACGGTCATGCAGACCCGAGCACACACAGCACTATACATGCAAAATGGAGAGATGTCAGAGTGAGGGGGCTGCTCCGGACAAGCGCCCGAGAGTTGGGGGTTTGGTGCCTTGCTCAGGGGCACCTCGGCAGTGCCCAAGAGGTAAACTGGCACCTCTCCAGCTACCAGTTCACACTCAGTTCTTGGTCATGTCGGGACTTGAACCGGTGACCCTCCGGTTCCCAAGCCAACTCCCTACAGACTGAGCTACTGCCGCCCCTGAAAGGAGGTGCTCTGCCGGGGCGGCTGTGGCTCAGGGGTAAAGCAGGTTGGAAGGTCGGCGGGTTGACCCCAGGGTCCTCCGGTCCATAAACCAAAGTGTCCTCGGGCAAAATACTAAACCCCAAATTGTAAATTGCTCCTGAAGACATCGGTGTGTGAATGAGTATTTAAATCCTGACGAGCAGGTCGGCACCTTGCATGGCAGCCTCTGCCATCAGTGCATGAATGTGTGTGTGGATGGGTGAACGCTAACATGTAATATAAAGCTCTTTGAGTGGTTGGCGGACTAGAAAAGCGCTGTATAAATGTAAGTCCATTCACCACTTTACCAGTCATCGTTCAAACCCACTGATAAAAGTAATTGGACTCTACAGTTTCCCTCAGCTCTGCAGAGCTGCTTTGGTACTGCAAATTTGGGTCCTGAGGGTCGTGGCAGACATTTTAAAAAATGGCCATTTGTTGCAGAAAACTGATTTTATGACTCTTTATGATTTGATGTGTTCAAGCTGATTAGATCGTTTGTTTTTAAAGGTACTTTTTAAAGAAAAACGTGAAAACCAAATAAAGGGAGAAAGGTCATATCAGGGTCAAACTTCACTCCCTTTCCTTCATGAAAACTGACAAAAAAAAAATGGCTGCCACAACCCTCAGGGACCAGATTTGTTGTGCCCTGATATTTATATTATTTCATAACATACAAACCTACACCTGTGCCAAATGTGTTGCTTTTATAGCAACGTGCACAACTGTTATGCTTAACAGCCCTGCTATTAATCTTCTGTTATATTTGTGTGTTTT
The DNA here is from genome assembly GCA_947000775.1 of Pterois miles. Classification (NCBI taxonomy): domain Eukaryota; kingdom Metazoa; phylum Chordata; class Actinopteri; order Perciformes; family Scorpaenidae; genus Pterois; species Pterois miles. The sequence continues at coordinate 8,255,722 of CAMQGK010000634.1, forward strand.
AAAGTAAAGATTTCTCTGATTTCTTGTTTCACATGGATTCATGTACATTAAGTGGTCTAATGCTTGTCACTACAGTTAGTTGTTGTTGAGGGTTTCTATGTCTGGTGTTATAGTCTTACAGGAGAAAGAGTGGGAAGGAAAAACAAAAAGGTTTGTTAACCATGTTAGGCTCTAACTGTGGTTATTACACAGCGTTGTTGATTCTGATTGGTTAATCATGGTGTTCTGCGGTCTGTTGTTTCTTTCTAGCAGGCCGTTGCTATGTATAATAGAGCGTTGCTATGGGTGCAGTTCAGATGTTGGACTCCGGAGACCCGTTTTTGGGTCATATTATTGATTTAAGTAGCCGTGTAATAAGCAGAATAATGTCTCTGGTGTCTCCTCACCCTGAAGGCGTTTCTTTCACAACAATGACCAGATCGCTGTACGTTATCCCTCACTTCAAATGTTGACACTTGCGACTCTTTTGCGCAGGTGTTTCATTTGAAAACAAATTAAAAGTAATAAAACTATAAAAGCACAACACTGAGTCCTGTTTTCCACTCTGGTCATCATGTGACTGACCTTCAAAACTGAAAACATCTCATTTATTGCTTTTCCATTCATTTTCAGGTATGTCTGTCTGTTAATTTTGTGATTTTAATGCGTCACTCACATTCTTCTGTGGATTGGTAAAGGGCAAAGGATTTCAGTGTTGGAAGCGGACGGTGATGTTTTTTCCACAACACGTGCAGGACGTCCAGGAAATGTCTGGCTGCAGCTGCAGTAACAACACGCGGCGGCTCGTGGCCTTTGCGCTCTGCAGGAGCCGGTGCAGGGCCGCGACTGTTTTCGGACCTGCCGAGACCTTCTGCACAGGTACGTGCTGTGAGGTTTAATGTCAGTGGCTCTCGCTGCAAAAACACATCTATAGGAGGTGAGTGGTGCTGGCCATATAGGTGGGAGCTGTTTGTAGATATTCTGTATGCATGTGTGGCTGTCTGCTGGGTACATGCTGGATTTAGTCTCCTACAAGTTTTATCACACAAAATCTGCAAAATTCCAGTAATGCTGTATGTTTAAGAATTAAAAAAGGGCTTATAGCCACAATGGGTTATTGAATGGCAGCAGCTGAACAAAAATATCCATAATTCTTGTAACATGAGAGCAAAAAATGCACTCCTGAGACATTATCACCCCGTGGTTCAGCCATCTTTGGTGAGTCCTACTTTTTACCATCAACTGTATATAACAAGTGGACGTGGTCTACGTGATGTCACCCATTGGTTTGTGGTGTAGCATTTTGAAGCCTCAAGTTCAGCATTTTGGCTGCCACCATCTTGGTTTTTGGGGGGGTTTTCCAACCAGAAGTGACTCCAGAGGGTGGAGCTAAGTACAACCAAACGCTGAATAAGACATTTTTAGGGGCCAAAAATATTATAATTAACTTTCATGAACTGAAAATACAATGTGACTGAGTTACAGTTATGAGACAAAAACAAGGACAACTCCCAGACACAACACCCTAAAGCATCCCTGCTTTATGGTCTATTTGATTCTAAATGGGACCATAATGTACTAAATGAACATCATGCTCTATTGAAGAAGACTTGAAACTACTGATTGAGACCATAAACTCAATTTGTAATGCTCGCCTCCTGTTGGGTGTTAGAAATATAAGTTTAAGGCACTTCAGCACTGACACCACTTTTCAGACCTAGAGATTGCTGCCTGGTTCAGACATCATTGGTGAGTTCTACTTTGTACAGATTCGAGATCCAAAGCTTTATTGTCACATCTACTAAGAACAATGAATTCTTAGCTTATTATACACAAAAAAGGTGCGAGAAAATCACTGACAATAGCTAAAACAATAGATGACAATGACAAAATGTGTTTACAGTCAGAGGAAAAGGTACACAGTCACTCCCAGTCACAATGGAATAAACCACAATACAGCTTGAACATGGACCGATAGATCTTGTTGCTGTCAACGAGTGAAAACTGACACTATTAAACATACTTATTCTCCAGCACATCACAAGCGAACTGAGACAGTCTCCTGTTGAAAGCCACGCAGGTGACCAGGGACTCTATTTAGGAGAAGTTTGACTCAACAGTCAGTCTGGGAGCATCATCCTTTCATGTGTGAAGGTTACTAGGCAGCAGACAGGCGTTATTAGGCAGCTGGAGGAGTGACCCCGGGCTAGCATTCATCAGCTGCTGATTAGCGACATGCACCCTGTGGACTGTGAGATGTAGTGACGATAATCAGCGACCTTTGACATCTGAAGAGGGACGGAGTTGTCCGAGCCTTTTATCACACCTGATGTCGGCTCAATGGGATGTTGTATGAAGGCAGTGAGAGTGAGCAACGATGAAAGCAGTCTTTATGAAAACATATCTATTCTATATTACATTTCAGTTTTTTTATCTTTTATTTCATTTAATTATTCACATTAACAATAATAATTTCCAAAGATTCCAGATTGTTGGTTTGAATTTATGATTTTTTTTTTGTTTTTTAGTAAACATACAGTTAAAGTTCTTATTGATAACGTTTTTATGTAGACTATATATATATATATATATATATATATATATATATATATATATATATATATATATATATATATATATATATATAATACATCCACAGAGCCCTAGGAAAGATACCACTAAAAGTATGACTTTTTCTGAAAAAAAAAAAAAATTGATTGTGAATTAAAAATTTAAAAAATCAAAGTTAATATGTTGTTTATCTCTGTGGAAGGTATGATGTTTAAATCACTGTCACTGTCTTCGTGTTTATACTGCAACTAATGATTATTTTCATTGTTATTTTCATTGTCATTCATTGTATTATATTTTCTTGATTAAATCAATAGTTGTTTGGTCTGTAAAATGTCAGAAAATGGTTTTTAAAAATATGGATCAGTGTTTTCGGAAGTCAAAACCGCACATTTATACTTTATATAAATAACCAACTAGACAGTCCCCTATATAATGGACACTGCATGTTTTTTCCATAGTGAGCTATCTGTGTCATCACTGATGTGTAGTGTTATGCAACTGAAATTTACAAATCTGTAAAATGCATCTAAATGTATTGTGTGATGGTTACCAGAAAGTAATGAACATGCCATGGATGCTACTTTTTTCCTGTTCCTCTGGGGATTGGAAAAATTTCACATTTGGAAAAAAAAAAAAAATGGGGAGGGAAAAAAAAACACTTTTTATATTAAAGTTACATAGCACTGCAACTAATGATTATTGTAATTGTTGGTTAATCCCGAATTTCCCCCCGGGGGAAAAAAAAAGTTTATTTTTTTTTATTTTTTTATTTTTTTTATAATTGATTAGTTTGGTCTATAAAATGTCAGAAAATGGTCAACAATGTTGATCAGTGTTGCCCAAAGCCCAGGATGACGTCCTCAAATGTCTTGTTTTGTCCACAACTCAAAGATTTTCAGTTCACTGTCATAGAGGATCAAAGAAACCAGAAAATATTCACATTTAAGAAGCTGGAATCAGAGAATTTTGAGTCTTTTTGTCTCAAAGAATTACTCAAACCGATTAATTGCTAATCAAAATAGTTGACGATTAATTTAATAGTTGACAACGATATTTATTTATATTATTAATATATCTTTTTCCTAAATAGTGTTTGCCTTCCAGCACAATAAGAGCTCTGACATACGGTATAATATCAGGATTTCTTGAAGCAGTCCAGAGGAGCAGCCTTATTCCATTATCAGTGTTTCAGATGTCGTTGTCAATCAGCTCCTTCCTTTGAGGGAGCTGGAACAGAGGTTAATGAGGGGGATTCATGGTCACATGCAGCCAGAGAGAGAGAGGCATCTGAGGCAGAGGGGACATGTAAGTTACGATGCTGCAAACCAGTGAAACCACATCTGTTCCTCCAGAGCCTCCATTCACTCGTAATCAAATCATGTTGCTGGAGTCAAGGTCTTTTCGCTCCTTCTGGGATCCTGACGTTGGCTCCTGCTCCCTTTGGAGGGAGCTTTTACTGTTTTAAGAATGAAAACTGAGACTTTTTATGCATCATTGTGTAAAACCTTGTAAACAAATGCTGTAAGACGATCGCTGACATGATTGGTGACTTCTGTCCTAACAGAGATGTTGTTGATGCTAATGTTTCTCCAGTTGAAGACCGCATTTCCCATAAACCCTCTGCCCTCCCCACTACATCAGCAAATAATAAGCCTTGTCTTCTGATGGTTAAACACATGCACAGTGTCAGGAAAAGTCTTGGTGTGCTGTGCCACCACCCTCTTGTTAGGGGCCACATCAAGCCAGGGGGTAAAATCTGTAAACGATGGGGAAAGACACTGAGACGACGACTGGTTTTGGGTGGTGCGCTGCTGCATTTACTCTTCTATTTTGGAAAGCTTGGCTGTGCCCAGATGGGAACTTCTCTGCCAAGGAAAGAGTAACCGATAGAGAAATGTAAAGCAGGAATAATAATGTGAAGAGACACAGACAGCTGGTTGGTGTTAGCTGCAGACTTCAGTTTGTGCAGTTATCATGGAGGCTTCAGCCCCGAATGGACACAAAGCTGTGATTAAACTCAAGGGACTGACCTGAGCAATATCGCATGCTCAGAAAAATGACAAATAATGATGAAATGCTCATCAACTGTAAGGTTAGATCAGTTTAACTTAAGCTAACTTGTGACTCCTCCAATTCCTCACTTTTCCAGTCTGGGATATTGTTCGTTAATAAACAGACCAAGGATGCAGCTATTCAGTTAATGAAGACGTTTTGCCTTATCACCCTGAAATTCCTGTGATGCCACACATCATGATCGTGTGCATGATGGGTAAATACAATGTAGCCCAAGTGGACGTAATCACCGTGACATCACTTACTGGATTGTCGACTGCTGCTTTGAAGCCTCAAGTTTGTCGCCATCTTGGTTTTTTGCAACCAGAATTGACGTGGAGCTAAGGACAACCAAAAAAAAAAAAAAAAAAAAAATTGACCCTCACAATTTTTGTGAGGTTGACTGAGGTAATAAATCAAGTGAGAAGTAGACTCATTTTCCCATAGACTTCTACAGAATCAGACTTCTTTCCTTGCTGGCTATTAGAAAGTTTAATGCACTTCCTCATTGGCTTCACTTCTCAGACCTGGAGGTAGCCACCTGGTATGAAAAGCATAAAGCTTCCATTATACTTTCCACAAGGATGGACGCACGGACATGAGCTAACATGGACTCGTAATGAGGAAACGTTTGGATCTTTTATACTCCGTGTGGATTTATTTATTTGGAAAACAGACATTCTCAAAGCTCCTCACAGTTCTTCCTTTTGTCCGCCCATTCACGTCCACGTAGTTACAAAAATCTGGATGTACACAGGCAGGCAAAAACCTGCCACACGGAACCCCCATGAAGTGACTGATGTCTGATTTGATTCATGCTTGCAAGCATAAATCAGTAATCCGAGTGTAAGCATATTAAAAGAGAGAAAATGTCACGTGTCATAAACATCCACCAGTGGCCGATGTGAGTCACATCCCTGTGTTCACGTTTTACTTGACCAAGCACTAGCTTTTGGGAATCCCCTATAAACAATTAGCCGTTTATGTGGAAACCTTGTTGATGTTTTCTTTTTGCCGACTGCTTTCATACATGTGGTTATGAAGTCACAGTTACCCGCTGAGCGTTGGGGTTGTGTGGTGGAGGCCACGGCGTGGCAGCATCCAATTTACGGCTCAGGCTCCAGCTGACCATAATGATGGGGCCAAAATTTAAATGTTCATGGAAACACAACAAACCCGAAATTTAAAGACAATACGATTAAAATGGGGTTACCTACATTTTCTCATGCGTGATTTAGTTTGGCTGCTCACAAAGTCACATTTCAAAGGGATGCGTGTGATGTTTTGAACATTTGAAGAGTTTCTGCGTCGAGTATCACTCTGTGTGGGGTGCCAGGAACACCAAATGTAAGCATGGAGTACCAGGACCACACTGATTTTTTGACCACAGGAAGAACAGAAGCGTTGATGCTCAACAGACCAGTGGGCATCTGCAAACTGCCATCAGAGGGTCCTCGCCAGCTGGCATTGCACCGGTGTTTGGGGTTGCTCTCTAGGGGCCTACATGAGTCCTGCACTTTTTTAATTATATAGCAGTGCATAATTTTGCTTGTCATAGCTATGTGTCAGTGTAATCAATGAATATCTCAGTTCTGTTGTATCTAAGATAGCATCCCTGTTCAAGTGCAAATTGATTTGCTGTTGAAAGGTCAGTTAGACTCCAGCCAGCCTGCGAAAATGAATTCATTTTCTCTGTCAGATTCTTGGAGGAGCTAAGTGACAACCACATCTGCTCAGGATCACCCGCCTGTCACTAAAACCTGCTACTAAAAGTCCTGGATGGATTCAGGAAAAAAAAAAAGATGGTAATTCAGGTCACTCCAATGTCAACCACAGATCTAAAGTGTATGTGTGTGTGTGCTCCAGGAGATCTGAAAAATCAGACTTTCCAGGGAAATACTGAATTATATTGAGGTTGTTCTCCAAATAATACACTTTATTTCTATTACAACACTCATATTAGTATTTCTTGGACTACAAAAATCTTCCAGACTTTATAATATTTCCATTTTCATTCTTTATAGGGCATTTATGGAGCAGGCTGGCAAACTACTTCAGGTGGACAACTCCAGGTTGCTGCTGCACTAACACACAGAGTCAGCTCCGGGAGGAAAGGATTTAACAGTGTTTACCATAAGTTGCTAATATAAGCATGTCTGGATAACTACCTTACA